>OY982950.1:19401304-20002251 GCA_963890685.1 Plagodis pulveraria | reverse complement strand
TTCCTATAGTTTTTTGAGCCAAAATGTACACCTACAGAACACTACGAAATTTTGTCAAAAAACCGACTTTAAAATTAAAATACACGTTACTAGGAACAACTCGAAGACTGTTCGTCAGATTTCACTCAAATTTAAATGGGACCACATACCGCATCAGCTTTGAATATTAAAAAAATACATCAAAATTGGTACAATCTGTAAAGAGTATCGTTGGTAAAAATAATTTAAAAAAGAAGTCTAGTCCATTATTCATCTTTTGGTAAACGTTCTACACAATAAATCAAAATTTCAGGTTTGTAACTCATTCCGTGTACGAGCCAAAGACCAGTGACATACGGACGGACATACAGGCAGGCATCGGACACTCATAAATAGGGCTTCGTTTTGCGGTTTGGGTTTGGAAGTTTAAAAACAATAAAACAATCTAATAAAAATAGGTACTTATTGTGAATCGCAATTTTTTATGAATTAATAGTAATAGTTATCAACTGTGTTAGTTGCACTATAAGGGAATAGTCACAAGAATATAATAATTGAGTACTGGATTTAGTAGCAGATACCTAAAGTAGATCCTGTTTTAGTTACACTATGACGCTGATAGCGAGCGGCTGGGAAATCGAGCGAACGACCTGACGAGCGCTGTGCATTAGGCTGTTCCGTTCATGTATGGGATAAAACTAAATTTGAGCTACGGCTACGCAAGAGGTATCAAAAGTTGCGTTTTGACACATACATTATGATAATTATAAAATAAAATTAAAAATATGTCATCTTGAGGCCTTTACCGATCCTTATTTTTTTTCAAATTTGCCATTTTTAGTATGAATGGACGACATTGACTGGAGAGATATTTAAGTGATATAAATATAAAAAAGAGACTGGTAGAACCCTCAAGATATTTTATAATATTTTTTTTACTATTTTTATGGTAATCTAAAACTAATAACACTACTTTTGAGGGGTCTTGTGTGGCGAAAATCGAAAGAATATGTTTTCGGGACTCCCGACTGTGCATCTAGAGCGCAGTGTAGCTCGCAACTCTCGCACGCTAAATTTGCCTACTGATTGACTGCAAGCCGGCCTTAAAGTCGTTTTAGTATTTCAAAACTTTGTATGCGGTGGATACTCCTACGTAGATACTTCTTCTCGCAGTGGCTCTATAATTTTTTTGCTGACTGCGTGGCAGTGCATTGTAGAATATTTAAATATTAAAACTTGTAATTGCCTTCATAAGAGCGTCGTAGACGCCTATATTGAATAAATGATGTTGACTTTGTACCCCATGCACACCACATCGTAATATAATAATATGTTGTAGTGCGGTTTTACTGTCGCTGAATATAACAATATTCGTTTTTGTGACTGTAATCGTGGTTGTCACCGTTATTTTTATTTTTTGAAAATACTTTATATCTTTAAGAATATAAACATTTCGTATAAAATCTCGATTTGTTACAAAAAACCTCAGATTTAGCAAAATTAATATGGCTCTATAACGGCTGCTGCTCCCCAAAACAATACACCTTACTACATAATCCTGTTGTAATACGCAAAATAAACCAGCTGCGTTTTACTTAGCTATGTCCGTCAGCTGCCTTATATTACGAACGCGGCATCTGCATTAAGCACTAAGTTACCCGGACAGATCATGTACTCGTATGTACGAGTACCTATATCTGGACCACATTGTAAATATTAATTCCCAAGATGACTGTTAATTTATTTATTGAAAGTTTAACTTGCTCATGTTCAATGTTTGGTTCTACCAATCTAACATTAAGCAAAGGGAACTTGATACATTTTGTCTTTTTTGAATGTAGTAGTAAATTAATACCCACTTAGCCAAGAGTGACCACGACCTTCAGCAATTAAGAAACGACCGTAGAGAGAGAGTAAATTATTAGCTGTGAACCATTTAGAGATAAACCATATCTATCTTGCAATAGCTGACGTTTACTGGTACCCGTTTTTTTTTCTATCTACTTGATATATGCAGGTGAACTATCAACTACAGGCATTCATTCTTACATTGCTCTTTCATTCTTATTTTTTCTTACATTTCCTTCAGATGGCGCTATTCATTATACTATAATAGGAATCTGGAATTTGGCATTATAATTACCCGAGCGCAGCGAGGTCTCAGAGTCCAAAGGGAACAATTGGCGTTTGTATGTATTATTTTTGTCAGATGATAACTTGAGTAGGTACTGTTGGTCCTATCGCGGCGTAATTTTTGTACGTATAGATTAGCCTAATATTTTAATTCACCCAAGTGGTTGCTGAACTTAAATTAAGTACGCTAAAAGACACGTGACACAATCTCACGTAGATACATTTGCTGTACCGCGTATATTGAAGTTTTTTTTTGTTATTTCGTTCTCGGGAGTTTACTTCGCACGTTTTTGATGAAGTTGATTTTTCTTTCATCTAATGTTATTTGAGGCACTAGGTACAACATTTGAGATGATATTTTTAGAGGGTGCTATTTAAATAAAATCACGGAAAATATAACTTTTCAGGAAAGCGCCTCGCGCATTTCTTTATGTTTATATACCTAATACTTGTACCTTAGTAGGTAGTCTGAAATACAACGAGCTGGGGCCTAAGAACTTTCTGTTATTAACGTCGACTGGAGTTGCAGCAGTAAACGTAAGTGGATGAACAATTCATTATGTGCACATAGGTTTAGAAAGAGCGTTCAAAAACTTGGATTATGAAGCAGCTACAAATTTCCAGGCGAAACTTGCGCCCTGCCATTTCATCATCATTGATGAAATGAGTATGGAAGGATGCTCGTTGCTGCATAAAGTTGACCGCAGGTGCAGCTACGCTAACACAGCGCAAGCACAAGACCCATTTGGTGGTATGTGCTTGTACTTGCTAGGAGAGCTTAAAAAACTTTCCACCTGTGATGGGCATGCTTTCTATGGCAATGGATTTCCATCCACACTCAGCAATCATGGACAAGTTCTCTATAGATCGATGAAACAATTTGTCGTCTTGAAAACTGTCCACAGGCAATCAGGATCCGACCAACAGCCGTTTCGAGAACTTCTTGATCGTTTGAGTGTAGGAGAATCCACAGCAGATGACTGGAGGCTTCCATCACTCGTGAGAAGTCCTTAATCGTCAGTCAATGATTTTACGAATGCCTTGAAGTTACTACCATACAATGAGGCAGTATAATGCTATAAAATTTCCTATAGCTATATAAAGCCAGTGCTAAAATTGTGTCTAAAAACAATAAACCGACGGCAGCAAAAGCAGACACGGAATTTGCGCAATAACTCGAAAATGTGCTGAATTTAGCTGCAAACATATCGTGGTAATGCATAAGTAAAATATATGGATCGATGTAGGTTTAGTTAACGGTGCTCTGGGTTATGTCAGAGACATCGTTTAAGAACAGGTATCAAGCCCCACCCATTTACCTATATATACTAGACGCGACATCTCAAACGAGGATAGTCGACCAGTGCAGGTAAGCCGGCCGCCATAAGTACTCTTCCCCACACGCAGCTGGGCTCGTAGAGATTACACGCGCTTTACGTTCGAAAATTGTGTATTTTGAATACACAATTTTCGAACGTAAAGCGCATGCAATTGAAAACCTGCTTCCAGCGAAGTCAAAAGAAAAATATATGAAAATTTTATGATTTGGAAAAACGAGTGAAAGAGTGGACATTTTCTCCGAAACAGTATTTTTGGCGTATGCCATCTACGTTATGGGTAATTTATTCCATGCTGAAATGTATAATTAATGTTAAAAACGGCATTAACTTGAAAATTTATGGAAATTTAACTACTTTTCTTAAATGACAATCGTCCGGATTCACAAGCAAAAAATCGGAAATTGTTACTAGCGGAAATATAAAGCAATTTTTAATAGAAACCCCAAACTATGTATATCTTACGACATAGGTATAAACATAATTTATTTCCCTGCATTATTTTGAGAAAAGCACTATATATAGTCTTGTATATGTGAAGGCCGAGCCGTAGGCGAGGACTTCGGTTAAAGTAGCTTTATGCCTCCTTTAAGTTTATCGATGAATTATAAACTGGGGAACAATGAATATCCACTCTATGGAAGGGAATTTCGAAAAGTATTTTACTTCACTGTCTAGGGGTTAATATTTAATTGGTTTAGAGTATTACCTCTGTAGGTAAAAACTTTAGTTTTCTTTTATAAGGAAAACGAATGAAACAAACAATAATCTTCTTGGTGACTAGTGCGGTGAAGTTGTTTTACCAAAATGGGTAGATGACACCAATAATGTATAGATGTGTACAACCGCTAATGGCAAAGTGAGAAGTGATCGATCATGCATGATAGTGACCGACGGGCTGGTGTGGCGATGATGTTCCCGTCGTCAAACAGAAAATTCTATATTTTGTATCTTGGTTATGAGACAAGAAAATAATTTCTTCTTGGGTAACTTTCTTAGTAACTTATGTAGTTATCTACTACCAAACATTTTAAAGGCGGCCGAAAGGCTTTCTTCGCCTCTGCTCGCTATTTCCATCTAGATACTAGAAAATATGACGTTATAATGTTTTTTTTTTATGTTATTGTGACGGAACAAGCACTTAACATCAGGTGGACCTCGGCCACCTGATGTTAAGTGATTAACCTCTGCCTATAACAGACGCATTTCGTCAGCGACGAATTGCACTGTGCCCGTCACACTGAGACGTCCAGTTGTTAGGTCTCATTAGCCTGTAATTTTTCTGGCTCTCAAGGACTGCTGCCGGGACACACTGTTAGGTGCTTGGCGACAGATTTTCTACTTGAGGGTGGTCGCTAGCCAGGCGGGCATTCACAAAATGCCCTTCCACCATGCGGTGAAGCTCAAGCTCTGGGCGGGATTCGAACCATGGACCTGCTGCACGGCAGTCCATAGCCAATGCCACTGAGCCATCACTGCTTCAATGTGGTGGCCATACCTTGTTCCAAATATGTCTTCTTATCTAACAATACATTATGTCGTCAATAGCATGTAGCTGGGAGCGCCATTGGTTATCTGTGTAGCGCGAAATGCATGAAAACACAAGTTTGGGCTCTATGCATAATCAGTGAAATCCGCATTATCTTATCTAATCTACTAGGGTAGTTTAATGGTTACACTGATTACTAAATTCTGTTGGGCAGGAATGCGGACCGAGTTTCGTTGTTTGAGGCCTCCGCCGCCGTCGTTCCGCGCTGACCGACCGTTCTTATATCTGCTCGTTGGCAACAACTATATACCCGCCTTCGTCGGCACTTACCGCGGCAATACCACACATTTTACACTAATATGTTGTATAGGCAATACTGTCGCGCGGATGTGCGCAGAGGGATGTGTCTTAGGCTGAAATGTAGAGTTTTGATACCTAATTAAATCATATCTCTTGTCATATCATATTTAAAAATATAATCCATATTTAATAACAACAAATATTATAAGAAAACATTATTTTAATTAAACACTTAGCAATATTTAAAGGTTTATTTTCCTGTTATGCCAACGTGACATTACTTTTTGGCCCGTTTCGCTTCGTGAAGAAGCGAAAAGGGTCAAAAATTCTTCATAACAGGAATATAAGGCGGAATTGTCAATAGATATATTTTCTATATTTTTAAGTGTTTAATTAAAATACTAGCTTTCCGGCCGCGGCTCCGCCCGTGGGTATATCGGTTATCGCACAAAACCATTAATCCTTTTTGCCCAGTTGGATAAAACTATCCTATGTCCTTTCCCGTGTCTCAAACTATTTGCATACCAAACTTCATCCTAATCGGTCCAGTAGTTTCAGAACCTATTCAATGAAAACAAACAAACAATGCAATCTTTCCATTTATTATATTAGTTTAGATTAATATAAAGTTTTCTTAAAATATTTGTTATTATTAAATATGAAACATGGAAATTCAGTCTTGATCCTGCGCTCGAAAAGTCAAGACCTTCTGGGGATGCTTCGTGTAGAAGTGAAACGTGTAGAAAATTCTTCCGGTTTGACTGCGTGACGTTTGTGACGTTACGTCGGCTTAACTAGGTGGAATTGCTTTTAGATATTCTTTTTATATTTTTTTATTGTTTTGTTAAACTATTAGTTTAATGTTTTGTGGTTTATTTATTATTATTGAACAATGATGGGCTATGAGTTTCATTATCAAAAAACCTTCATCGTGCATTAACATTTACTTAAAGTTTAAAGCAAATTAGCGGGTACAACCCCTAGTCTATCTACGATCGCGGATGCCTGTGCCCTAACTTTCCTAATTGTATTCTGACTTATAAATTTTAAAAATTCAAACGGTTTGTAATAGGCAAAATTTTAGCGCTTAAAATATTTCTCACGAGAATTGAAAGTATTTTAAATAAGTTTATAGTTTGGTTTATAATGTATCTGTGTACCTACAGCGCAACCAAAGGTCCTTAAACGTCTGCGCCTCCATCAGCCAATGGTAAAGGTAATCTAGTAGTGATCATGCATGATAGTGACCAACGGGCTGGTGACGCGACGTGCTCCTATCCTCAGTTGGAAAAATCTGTGTTTGTAACTTGATTATGAGAAAAGAAAACCATTTCTTCTGAGTTAACTGGTTACAAAACACTTAAAATGCGGCCGAAAGCGTTTCCTCGTCTCGGCTCCCTACTTCCATCAAGATTCTAGAGGACATAACGTAATAATGCTGGCACACATTGTGTTTCAAATGTGTGTTCTAATACTACAGAATGTGGTCAGTCAATAGCATGTGATTGGGAGCGCGACAGGTTTATCTGTGTAGCGCGAGATGCATGGAATGAACATAATTTTACGCTTTATGCATAGTCAGTCAGTGAACTCCGCATTATGATAACCACAAATGACAGAATAGCCATAACGTATCTAACAGGGTGTCTAAATGGTAACACTGATTACTAAATTCTGTTGGGCAGGAATGAGGACCCAGTTTCTTTGTTTGAGGCCTCCTCCGCCGTCGTTCCGCGCTGACCGACCGTTCTTCTATATGCTCGTGGGGAACAACTATATACCCGCCTTCGTCGGCACTTACCGCGGCAATACCACAGATTATACACTAATATGTTGTATAGGCAATACTGTCGCGCGGATGTGCGCAGAGGGATGTGTCTTAGGCTGAAATGTATCATATAACATGTCTAAACCTAATTTTAAATAATAATCGTCCAAAGATATATTACGAGTATTTTCTTATAAAGTACATATTGATAATAACTAGGTACATGTCATGTTATTTCCCGGAGTTAGCATATGGAAGCCAAGTCTATATATATAGCTTATTGACTAGTCTTTTACCACTATCTTCAGTGATGTTTAGGCTTAGCTTGTAAGGCTCGCCCCTCGTTACATGCGACCTACAAACACGCAATGCCTAGGTAGGCATTGCGTGTTTGTAGGTCGCATGTAACGAGGGGCGAGCCTTTTCCCATGCATATTGCAGTGTTAGAATGAATCCTTCCCCCACCAAAGAAATATCAACTACTGATGTGTTTTTTAAATCATTAGTTAAATATTAAAATAATCTCAAAATAATGACATTAATGTTGAATTTTGTTACATGTTTTTTGTTTGTTATTTGGTTTGAACATGTAAACGACACACATTTTTAAACAAATTTACGTTTTGGTTTGATAAAAAGAAACCACGAAGGCTATTTCGGCCTTCGATATATTACAGTCGTAGGTACTTGATTAACAATGATACACTTGCCCCAGTAATTGTTTATTATATTACAATAAACGACCGATAGATATCACTGGCTATCTCATCAACTATCGCCATGCTAAACTAATAATGTGGTACTGGTGATAACAAAATTCAACATTATTTCATTGACCTACGTATTAGCAAAATGCATTAGTTCATTATTTTCAGATTCTTTTAATATTAAACTAGTGATTAAAGAACATCAGTAGTGCCCTCGTGGAACTATTAATGGTACAATTTCCAATGAAAACTCACTCACTGCTACCG
Source organism: Plagodis pulveraria (assembly GCA_963890685.1). Lineage (NCBI taxonomy): Eukaryota > Metazoa > Arthropoda > Insecta > Lepidoptera > Geometridae > Plagodis > Plagodis pulveraria. Next base: position 19,994,271 of record OY982950.1, on the reverse strand, counting down.
GAACACACAGGCAGGTGGTTCGTGACAGTTTTTCTACTCTACGATGATAGCTAGCTAGACGAGTACCTACCTATTCGCAAAATGCCCTATACGGTTTTACGGTGGCCTTACCACTATAACGACAGCCATCATAAGACAACAACCAGGACTGAAGGATTATCATGAGCAAACTAAGCCTCAGAAGACCTTGTCAGCAGATGGAACGAGGATCGAATCTCTGTAACGTCAAGGTGGAGTAAAATTTATTTCACATTTACAATTGGAGAACAAATTTTCGACTCGGAAGAGTAAGGTTCCGATGGCCGAATGGATTAGGCATCCGGCGCGAAATCGGAGGACGCGGGTGCGATTCCAGTCGGCAACAAAAAAAATGTGTACCTACTCCAATAATTAGTAAACCCAATCCGAAGTTAGCCCAAATTTCTGTACCTATGGTCAAATCCCAGTGCGTCCATTAGGTGACTCGTCAAGTGTCTATTGTGCAGTTCATTCTTCATGCAGTTAGTTTTCTAACATGTTTTAGTACAATCACGCCCAAAATACAAGTGCTGTACGATTAAACCCTTTGTAAAGTATAGTATTCACTATGGTTTTATCACAGGTTTCATTTGCTGACTGTTTATACCCGAAAACTAATGTGTGTGAAATTACTATTATGCAATTTATCAATATAAATAATGTTGGGTAATAATCTCGTCATAGTGCGCCCTCATATCCTTCCTGTTGGAGCCGTTGTTAGAAACGAAGAAAAAACCAAAAAGTGGGCGGCAGCCTTCTGAAGAACTATCGAAAAATAACTATAGAATCGAATCTTACACTGCGATCACAATGCCGCTTGCCAAACGTGGGGATTGTAGAAAATCCACCCTTAATGGCTGTTTTCAGCAGTGGGCCATCTGGCTGATACAGTAGAGCACAGTAGTACACTTATAATTGGCTGAAATGTTGCTGGAAAAAGGTTGCAGACTTAACAAATTCTATATTTTATTTATCTACATGTTGGCGATGAAGAATTCCCTCACAACCAGGTATAAAGAGGAGTATTTTGCTGGTGAAAGCGAGCCATAAAATATGTTGTCACTAAACACGAAATCATGCGATGATAGTGAAGTTTTATATCTTATCTATCTTCTTATATAATAAAACTGTAACAGATCCAATTCAGAACATGGAGATATTTTGAAAAAAAAATTGAGAGCAATCTGTAGCTGACACTGATGCCAAATTTGTATTTTTTTTTAATTTTTGTCTGTCTGTCTGTCTGTATCCCGGCCGCGCATCACTCCAAAACTACTGAATGGAATTCAATGAAATTTAACACGATTTGAGTTCATACCACGAAGAAGGTTATTGTATACTTTTATCCCGAACTTCAGCACGGTTCCCTTGGGAAAGGGGATGAAAGTCAAAATGTAAACTTAGGTAGTTGTAATTTATTAACGCGTAGTCCGATTTCAATTATTCTTTTTTTGTGAGAATAGTGACGACTGAGCTCGGTGCCCCACGGGCAGCCCGGCACCCTTATTTACTTTTGCAACCTTGCTCTTTAATCTGGAACATTCGCCACAATCAGTTTTTTTAATGGATTAAATATAATTACCACCATAAAATGTTTAATATAGTTTTTTTATGCCTTACAGGTTAGCCTTTGACCACTATCTCATCTGATGGTTAGTGATGATGTGGTTGAAGATGTTGTTCAGGTTAACCTTGAATTACTGGCTCTCAAGGACAGCTGCCGGAACACACTGTTAGGTGCTTGGCGACAGGTTTTCTACTTGAGGGTGGTAGCAAGCCAGGCGGGCATGCGCAAAATGCCCTTCCACCATGCTAAAGCCGACGGCGGGGATCGGGGGACCCATCTGCGGGCTTGGTCCCCTGGTGGTAGCGACGTGCCATGTGTTCTGGTGCGTCGTGAGGGGTAAAACTCCAGGAGGGGTCCGGCAACGGACAACCGTGGCGGGTAAAAAAAATAAATATATATATATATATATTTCAACCACGACAGCTCCCGCCTTTTCTCCGTTCAGTTTCACTCAATTTTCGGCTTGTGATGTTAGAAAGAGCGTACTCTCTATTACGTCAAATGCTGTTGGCATCGACGGTGTTAGTCGTAATATGATAGTCCCAATCCTTGATCTTATCCTTCCTGTTCTATATCACATCCTTAACTACTCCGTCACGTGCGGAGTTTTCCCGTCATTATGGAAGGATGCTCTTATCATCTATTCTCCCTTTCCTATCCAAAGTATTGGAACGCCTTGTTCACAACAAACTTAGTACTTTCCTTACCAGAAACAGCCTTCTTAATCAATTTCAGTCCGGTTTCCGTCCTGCCCATAGTACAGTTACTGCATTACTTAAGGTCACTGATGACATACGTGATGGTATGGATAAGGGCAAGTTAACTGTGCTTACCCTTCTTGACTTCAGCGACGCGTTCAATAGCGTTGATTTCGATATCCTTTTGAGTCTTCTGCGCTCCATTAACATATCTCCTTCCGTAATTGACTTTTTTCACAGTTACCTGTTTGGACGCCGACAGAGGGTTCGCCTTGAAGATTCATTTTCTTCATGGTGTAACACGACAGCCGGCGTCCCTCAGGGAGGCGTTCTCTCTCCTCTTCTTTTTGCTGCTTTTATAAATTCAATTTCTCAAAATTTAGCTTCTTCCTATCACCTCTATGCTGATGATCTGCAAATTTATTCACAAGCTAATCAAGATGATATGTCTGTTTGTGTGGAAACCATCAACAGTGACTTAAAACACATCGTTGAATGGAGCAACGCCTTCGGATTAAGGGTCAATCCAACAAAAACACAAGCTATTATAATAGGTAGCACCCGCATGCTGGTTAAGCTAGACTGGAATAGAATACCTCCAATAATTTTTGATGGTGTCACAATTTTATACAATAAGCAAGTAAAAAATCTTGGGCTTATTATTGACCAATCACTGTCTTGGGCTCCTCAGTTGGAAGAAATTAGTCGTAAGACGTTTGCGTCTGCGGGTTCTTTGAAACGACTTCGGAACTTTCTTCCGACTGCCACCAAAGTTGCGCTTGCTCAATCTCTGTTACTTCCCATTTTGCACTATGCTGATGTTTGCTACCTAGATCTAACGGAGGACCAGCTAAATAGACTTGAGCGTCTCCAAAATTTCTCTATTAGGTTCATATTTCGTTTGCGCAAATATGACCATGTTTCCAAATTTAGACATAAGCTCAAGTGGCTTCCTATACGCCTTCGCCGGAATACTCATATCCTCTCCCTACTTTACAATATTTTGTTTAATCCGCTTTCCCCGCGCTATCTCAAGGAACGTTTTGAGTTTCTTGAATCAACACATTCTTTGTCATTAAGGTCATCAGAAAATTTACTGCTTAATTTGCCTCCGCACAGAACTTCATTTTATGATAAATCTTTTACTGTACATGCTGCACGACTCTGGAACAGTCTGCCAGTGTTAATCCGTAAGTCGCAGTCGCTATATATCTTCAAAAATAGAGTAAAAGAACATTACTTATCTAGTAATAGCTAGCTTTTATATCATTAGTTTCCTGTACTTGTATATTAGTAGGCATCTATAGTATTTAGGTATATGTATGTTTATTTTTTATTTAGTATATATATAGGTATTCATATATGTGTATTATTTTACGTAAGTTTATATAATTATGGTAGATTTAATATAGGATAAATTCCTTGTATGCAGTTCCTACTTCATGGTAATATCAGTAAGTTGTATACCTAATTGCGGAGAACTGCCTCCCATATCAAATATGCATAAATCCTTTGTTCCTGGTTGTCTGGAAGAAATCGCTATAAGCGATAAGGCCGCCATTTTGCACTAGTGTATTTTGTTTGTTATTTATTGTAATGTTAATTATAAGTTCTTGTGCAAATAAAGTGTTTTCTATCTATCTATCTATATATGGACTCACTTTAGTTTTTAAGGCAAAATACTAAAACAACGCATAACATCATAGTTTTAAGTCATAATGTGATGCATGGAGTATGATATAAGTAATGAACTGTTATCGGATAAAAATAAATATAGTCTAAAAAGAGTACGGACCATGAGTCTGTAGAGCAATGTATTAAGGAAAAAAAAAAAAAAAAAATCCGTGGCGGGTAGTCTTACAGCGTCCCTGCGGTCCCGCCGAGAAGCGGTAGTGATGGAACACCGTGTGTTATTTAGTTGGTAGGGGCACTTGCTGCTGTGGGAGTAGTTGGTGTCGAGCCCGACATATCCCGGCCATCTCCCCCGTAGATGGACGGGAAAGCGTAAAAGCATTTTTCACACGTTAAAAAAATAAAAATTGCTAACGCGACCGTATCTTGCCCCACCTCAGCGGAGGACTTCTCACGGGGGGAGGGATTTAGTGGGTTCAAGTCTCACACATCCCCTTCTTCAAATTGATGAAATTATTTTTTTCTCTATTCATACATATTATAGGGATTCGTTGTTAATTTAAACATAGGAATTAAATTAAAATACCAGTCTGGATAATAAGATTTATTGAATATTTTTTTATGGTACAAAATATACATCGACGGTCCCTACGTACAATCCCGCATATGGTAGATACGTGATTTTCACTTTTTATTTTCAGAACCTTCAGAATACTGAACAGTTTCGGTTTAGTTAAAAAAAAATAAAGTTTCTACTCAATTTGCTCCTTATAGCCTTAAACACAAAATGTCGTAACTACAGAATTAAGGATGGTTTCCAAAGTAAAGTCGCAGAAGTGGTAGTTAGGAGATATTACGTCGGAACGGACGCTTTACCCCACCCGGCTGCCCCGCAACTGCCACTTGCGTTCGCGCCGTCCAAAGTTACCGTCATGTTGTATTTATCAGTGTAAAAACCAACTAAATATGTCGACAAGAAAGAATATATCTATCATGCAGAACCACGGAAAACCAAGAAAACACGTAAACAAATAAAGAACCTTCCAGTAATGTAAAAAAATTGTAAATTTTGACTTATTCTACTATTTAGTGTAACCTAAGCTAACCCAACGTAATTATCGGTATATGGTAGTTACGTTGTTTTACACGACAAATCTTAAGATACCATTATTATTAAGTGGTACTTGCTTATGTTTACGTCGTGAAATTAAACTACCCTGTATCGGTAACTGCCACTTAATGTGTTTTACTTCGGAAATATTTGTTTCACGTTTGTAAGTTACTGCCACTTATGGCTTTTTACGTGGCAACAAATGTATTTTCAGCTCAATCTGGAGAAGATATGAAACATCGAACACAAACACAATCGAAACTACTAATGACTAATTGCAACAAAAATGTAGGTCCCTGCTACATAATACATCACCTACCGTAAGTCAACTTCCAGATTCACTTGAAAAGTTGACGATATCATTATTGACAGAGACCCCCACCAATAATGTAGCGGAATCACCGAGGTTTTCCCTATCTCCATCCATGATGCCTCAAATTTTTGCTGAAATTCACACGATTACGAAATTACCAATTATAATTTTTGCAATCCGGACTCCGTCGAAATGATAGACCCAACCTAAGTCTGTAACAAGCAGTGTAAGTGTTGTAACAAGCTGAGGTACTTTCACTCCCAGTTATTGAGGTTGAAAAAATATTAAGTGATAATCCATCATATGCAGAATCATTCAATAATAAAGATGCATTATGTATACATCAAGATTCTATCAAATCTGTAAAAGAAAACTAAACGTTTTCAATTTCAAGATTTTCGAGATGAGTCAGAAAGTTGGAAAGTGCTGCATGTGGCACGAGGATACTGCTAAACGAGGTGGCTAGTTGTGTTTACTACTTCATCACATCAGAGATCAGGCTTCAAAAGGTATACTTACATACCATAAACTTGTATTCCGACAATAATGGTGATGGTCAAAATAAAAACAATCGTTTTCGTGATGTGTTTGCCGGCTGCCGTCGACATATTTGGTTGGTAAATGTAACTAGCTGATTTCTTGAGAAAGGAATGAGAACGACAGTATTCATGTTTTATTAGAGCATTGTGCAAAACAAGGAAATTTATACACCTGATCAACTGTACGGTCTAGTGAGATGGTCCAAAGAGACTGTAGTAACTTTATATCGTAAAAGAAGTAACAACTGAAGAAGTTATTGATGGCCAAAAACTGGACTAAAAATAAGAAAAATTAAAAAAGTGGTCTAAGATTAGAGAGCTTAAAATCTCATCTTCAGAACCCGATATGATCTGTTTCAAAAACCAATTTGATGAAACTTACCAGAGTTTAATTGTATGCAGAACCCAAAATAGAAGGCGTCAAAATCAAACTATTGAATAGTTAACACACAGGTTCACACTAGACATTTGCCAATCCCTTATGCAAAAGTAGCAGATCTTTAGTACCTTTGTGAACACAACGTAACACCTAGAAAAGAACATGGCTTTTTTAAACTTGGCTAGCTAGTAATGAAGAATCAGGGTCTGATGAAGATTAAACTCTAAGATCTATTACATATAATTAAGCTTCTACTAAGCTGACAGTCTTAATTTTGTAAAATTCATGTTAATAAATTGCGTTCTTTTCACAAAAAAAAATCATTTTAAATAATTATTAGATAACTCAAATAATTTTGATTATTGCGCACTCCCATTGCTGTTCGTCATTTATGTATCCACAATTGATAAACAATTTTGCATCTTATTACGTGTATAAAATGTTAGAAAACAGTTATGCATGTTTCTACTACTTGCAAACTTCCAATTTATAAAATACAAAGTTTAATAACATGTTTCAATAATTATTATTAATTGTACACCTCCCCTGATGAAATTATCACTATAGCTGCATATAGACCTACGAGAAATAGTATGTACATAAAAGAAAATTACACAATTAAAATTCTAGCCGTTTTTGAAAAGTAACGGGCAGCAAAAGTTCTAAATAGTTTCCATGTAAAATGTTCTATGTGGCAGTTAAGCAGTTGAACAAACATAATATTCCCACGTAATTGTCAATATGTTCCAGTTATGATATTTTATATTGAAAATTTCCGATGTATAAGTGAGTAAGTGACATATTATACACATAAAGTATTTTTTTTCAGTTAATTCTTCATGTTTCTTAAAGTACACAGAAAATAAACCTATACTACCAAATTTCATCACTGTGTGTTTGGCAGAACACGAGCTACACATGTTTCTATGTTTAAGAGGCATTTCACATTTTAATGCGGTATACGAAGATTTTAAGCGCTTAATTTACTATCATAGGAAATATCTGCAAGTTGTTTAATAATTGATAAAAATAGAATAATCTGTTCTCTTTTCAGTTAATGTACCAGATTTACAAACATAACATTAATTATTTTGTAGTGACCGATCTCCCGCACCTTGTTTTACGAATTACAGTACACATAGCCAACTTCAGAGTTATATCTCTTGTATAAAGATTCATCAAATTAACTAAAAAAAAAAATTGTTTTTCAGGCATATAATCTTGTTGACACATAGTGTACTAGAATATCGCTAATTAATCGTCATTGTAGAAAAAAAAATAAAGATCTTGCGCCAATTTCCACGAATTATATCAGCAGTTTACCACCATATATTGCGTTTAATAAAGTGTAATTCCAAACAGATATTATATAAAAAGAAAGTTCATTCTTTAGTTAATCTGATCTTTAATAAATTGTGATATTAACTCTGTTTTGTTAGACAAGAAAAAATATTTAACATAACTCGAAATGCACATAAATTGAAATGTACAAGCGCGAGGCGATCAGTACCGCGCGAGCGCCCATCGAGGTAGGACCTGTGTTCGTTTTCCTTGCTCTGACGTCTCGTACGCGGAACGCTTAGATGCAAGTTTATAGTGCGACCACAGAGTTTTGGTCATGTCGATATTTTTTTTAAGTAACAAACTATACTTTATTTTTGTTGTCCATAATATAAGTATTGTTGTCTTGTTAAGTAACTACATCTTTAGTTTCTGTTCATCCATTGTGTTAAAAAAAGGAAACGTCACAATTATGCAGCCTTATACAGCGTTATTGGAAAATTGCTAACAACCTCACAGGGTTGACTTCTTCTTTTTGGTCTGCTAGTTTTTATATTATTCTAGTAACTTACTATAACTTTTGTTTTAGGAGGATTAGATGACAGGCGAATAATTGATTTCCAATATTTTTGGATTCAGTTAATGTCTATAAGTGAACACAGCGATAACTTCAGCTGGAAATAAAACTACCTTCTATTGAAAATTTGTACAAACCGGCCTCCCGGCTTTTCCATCATTTGTACAAACCGGGATACCAGTTAGCGGTCGATAGTCGTATTTACAAATTTACCATAAATCTGCGTAAGTCCGACTTTCATAATCCAAATGGTTTTCAAAAGGATGCATCCTTGCCCATACAAGAAAAAATCCATATTTTTCTGAGATAACGTATGAAGTAGGAAGTATTTTGAAGAAATCTGAAACCAGCACAAATTACATTTTGGCCCCAAAATATTACGTCATTTCATATTAATATCGTAACTACTTCAACAGTTATAAATCTAGAAAACCGCAATTTTGCATATGTATAAGTCATTTTTCACTCGATATATTTTGCAACGCAAACACTTACCGATGCAAATTTGCGTATTAAATAATCTCGTAACTAATTTTAAACTTCTAAACCAAAAAATCTGAAATAATACAGGTGTATAAATTACATGTAAATAATAATATCAAAGAAGGACCAAAGCCGTAGGTGGTATAGTTTTTCAGAAAAAATAATTGCTCTCCAATACAGTTTTCCCGCCAAAGTTCTTAAAACAATTGGGTTGTTTTAATTTTGTTACTTTAAAATATTTGGCGTAAAAATCTGTAACAATTCATGGCTAAAGAACAATAGTAAATTATCATATTAAAAGAAGATCGAAGTTCTAGGTGAGTTAGTTACGAAAAAATAGAAATAGCAATTAAATTACTATTTCCCACCATTTTTGTCGTGTGTTCAAACCCCATTTCCAGTATTTTTTGTATAAAAAGGTGTAATATCATTTATTTTCTATAGAGGAAATAGTGAGCATAAGAGTATATAGTGAGGGTTGCATTGGTACCATGAAGTATATACATACATACATAAAATCACGCCTCTTTCCCGTAGGGGTAGGCAGAGACCACGGATTTCCACTTACTACGATCCTGACATATCTCTTTCGCTTCATTTATACTCATCAATCCTTTCATACATAAGCGTCGGTTTAGGGTACTTTTGACCTGGCCTTTTTTCAGAACGTCTTCAATCTGATTTCGGAAGTATATATATGTTGATTATAGATTGCATCAAAGATATTCGATTTCAAAACAAAAAAACCTCAAAATCTGTAAATATATATTTACATTTCGGTGTTTGGTCTACTCAAACTAAATGGATAAAAATGTTATTTTTTTAATAGTGTAAGTGATATATTATGGTATGGGAATATGAGGGTGACATGTTAAAGTAATGGAAAACCAAAAACGTCATGGGACGTTTGTGGTTGGTACTAAGTTGTTTTCCGGATGCACAGAAAAATAAACCGCAATCCTATGCATGGTCATTATGACAGACAGTGTTAACGACTGGATATACTCGTAGATACTGAAGAGTGTGAACGAGGAAAACAGCAATTTTTGGAAAATTTTAAAGAAAGAGCTTTTAGTCCGCAGCTTTTAATCAATGCCGTTACATCAAATATTTATATAATTTTTAGCCGTATAATTTTTTAATTATTTAAGTTTTTTGTTACAATAAATGATTCAAACACATCTATTTTTTATTCATCAAGGATGAAATTTAAATAAAAGATTCACGATGCAGGTTGACTATTTAATGTACATGCCTACTTCTTTTCTATAACATTAGCAAGTAATCGATTATTTACTCATGCCAATCACACAATTTTTAAATTCGCAACTTAGATTTCTTTATTAATGAGTGCTAGTATCAAAATATGTTACTCACAGTCACGCTATTCCGTCGTCACTTCTTTCGCTTGTGTAAGCGATGCGCTGGCATTTACCTAAACTTCAGTAGCGTGATTTTGTGAAATGGCTCTTAAGACGCTCTCTCCTAAAATTTGACGTTTGCAGTTACAGCAGTTTACGTAGGGACCGTCGACATGATCCCTATGCACTATTGATATGTGTAAATCAACACTATTTAAACATAAAAAGTTGTAGCGACGGGAATGGGTTATAAAATTACCTCAAAAATTGTCAACCACGCTCCTTCAAACTTTGGTCTCTGGTCGCCGTCTTGAGAATTTTGGAAATTAACCATGTAAACATTTCGACCGATGGAGTCTTATCTATTATATATTACGGCTATTAAAACTTAATAGCATTACTAGATTCAAATTACCTGCAGTATTCCAAGTTACCTTCCTTTTCTCTACTAAATATTACCTACTTCATTCTAATATATATATCGTCACGCTTGTATATTTCCAAAAGGATAGGCAGAGATGTCTTGGCACACATGTTTCGCCAGACATGTTTGGTCCATTGTGTTAGAGGTGACCCTATAGCCATCTACGGGGCACAGTTTCTGACTCGTAAACCAAATAACTTATTCAACCGGGGAATCAAAGCCTCGAAAACACAAAGCTGTGTGCTAACACACACCCTGGAATCCAGAAACTTGTTCAAACATGACAAACGAAATGCCTGTTCTTTTAACAATAAGCCTGGTGCTGGATAATCGTAAGATAACATATATAATAATCTAAATTCTTGCGGGGCAAAATGCGTACTGGACGACATGTGGCTGGATAAAATATGAATGAATTACAAATTGGAAGAATTGGGTATTGTTAGTCAAATCATTCAAATATCCCCATTTGTCTTTATTTGGGGACACTGAGTAGTGAACACTTTTTCGCAGCCTTGGTGGATATGGTGAAACGTATGGGCCCTCGCTCGCGTAAGTTTCGCGCTGACCGGCCAAACCTCTACATACCTACTGATGGGTGCCAAACATGTACCTGTCTTCCTAGCCACTTACTGCGGCATCGCTGCGTAGCGAAAGAATATATCTCTAACAATCTAAAATGTCATCGAGGTTAGGGTATTACAATAAAATAATGCAATAATTTCAAAGTGATTTGATTTTTTTTTCTATCTTACCCCTAGACGTCACTAAGTCATTGGATTTTTATCCAATGTACCAAAAACTCTGTCAAAACATAATTTTCCCAGCAAATTACCGGACTTATCTTTCAGACACACGACAACGCTTGAAATTATATATACATTTAAAAGTTTAAAATTAATAAGTACCTACCGAAAGCTTGTGGGGTGTGTCAGTTTAAGTGGCAGAGTATAATTTCCATTATATCGTTCTTAGGGCCATAAACCGAACTATAAAACCCTCGTGCATTCTATTATACACTAGTGCGTAATAGAATTATCCCTACAAAGTTAAGTTAGTAACTAACTGCAAATTATATGCGAGTAAACAGAGCATTTTCAATTTAATCGGGTAATTTATCCCTACAAAGTTAAGTTAGTACCTAACTGCAAATTATATGCGAGTAAACAGAGCATTTTCAATTTAACCGGGTAATACAAATTTGTAACATCAAAGAGGTTTATATGTAATCAGACATCATACATTTGCCGCGCGCAAAAAAAACTTGCGCGCTATTTTCCATAATTTTCGTATATGTTGTTTGTAACGCATTTGTGCAATATATATTTTTTTCCTCGCAGGTGTTGAAAACGTGTGTATGAAACTCGTGAGCAACTTACTCATTATACACTCGGCTGATTTACGCCCTCGCCTACGGCTCGGGCTGCAACACACGGCCTCGTGTATAATGCAACTTAGCTCACTTGTATCATAATCTACTATTATCTACACTTACAACGTAATATTCTAAATATGGATTCAAAAAACATTGTTTAACCACGTTCGTTTTTCGAGGATAGGTAAAATAAATAAAAAAACATTACAATGCAACATTTTACTTTTTTTTAACACACTTTTACTTCTAAATTTATTGCTGCGTATAAATAGTGTCATTGTCTATGGATGCGCGCGCTGCGCAGTCATGCGCAATGTGAATTTAAGGGTGCTTACCATTTGAAGTTTAATTCGCCAAAAACGCTAAAAACGATCACACTCACAAAAAGTTGTTCCAGATGGGTCTTGGCATTATTTTCGCCATAAACGCTATGAAGCTACTGGAACAGTTTGAATTACCTACATCTAATGTCAAATATGACAGAAGTGGCAAATTTTAGTGGCATTCTTAGCGTTCTTATCCTAAATGGAACAGGGGAGAACAGCTCACAGTGATCACAACCATAGACGCAGAATGTGCGATCAAAATTATCGAAAATAACGTTATTAGCGTCAAATGGAATATACCCTAAATATCCCGCCACACCAATATGTATTTATCTTTAAAAAAATGGATAATTTTGAAAATAGTAGCAGTGATGAGGAAAATTGTACACCACCCGACATTCTTGATACGGCAACAGCATTAAACTCACAACCTACTTTCAGAAAAATCTAGAAAATTATGTGATAAAAACTTTCCAAAATTCCTGGCACGGAAAACGCTTGCATATTGTTTTTTTTTTATATTATTTTGAAGGAACAAGCGCGAGGCCCACTTGATGTTAAGCGGTATCCTCTGCCTATAACAGATGCATTTCATCACAAGTGACGAACTGCACTGCGCCCACCACCTTGAGACATACCTGTTAAGTCTCATTTTGTCTGTGTTCACTGGCTCTCAAGGACTGCTGCCGGAACACACCGTTAGGTGCTTAGCGACAGATTTTCTACTTGAGGGTGGTCGCTAGCCAGGCGGGCATTCGCAAAATGCCCTTCCACCATGCGGTGAAGCTCAAGCTCTGGGCGGGATTCGAACCTTGGACCTGCTGCGCGGCAGTCCATAGCCAATGCCACTGAGCCATCACTGTGTCAAAAATTTGCGAAAAAGTAATGTGTCTGCCTTGTGGTCGAAATACTCGATGATTCAGTCTACGTTAAGCATCTATCACAACGTAGACGTGACTAAATATTCAAAACTCATTGCATTCAAGAAAAGCAAATCTGATAGGTACGAGGCGAAAAAAAGTCTGCACATTTTCACCAGCTCATATAAATAACTTCTTAAATGAAGCACCTGATACGCTATATATTTTTACAAAGGTAATTACTGTGTGAAACATTCGTAACTATTAATCATACTAAAAAGTTTGTTAACTTTGCTATAGTTCCTACTTATGTTGTATTTTGATTGTATTGTATAATGTAACAGTACTTAATAACTCATTAATTGTCGCAGGTTGCAGTAATTTTTGGCATAATGGGTGCATGTAGACGACAAGAATTATGTAATATACAATTTCAGTATGTGGAAGCTGGACAACTATTTTAGTGAAAATTTACAACACCAAAACCATATAGTCAATCGCTCCTTCACTATTACAGGAACATATTTTGAAATAATGTAAGAAATACATGGAACGGCTGAATCCTGCAACTGCTGTTTCAACACCCAGTTTTTTTCTTAATAAAATGCTAAATACCTAAACATTTCTAACCCTTCCTGTTTAATAAATAAAATAAAAAACTCTGATTCATATACTGTACACTGTTTCCGAAGAACATCGGCGACATTACTAGTGGATGGAGGAGATATTGCAGCGCTCAAACAACACTGTAGATGGGAGTCCACGGCAGCAGTGGCGGAATCATACATAGATGAGTCCGTAAATAGTAAGTTTCAAGTACCTATCAAACACATTCATGAATACTTTAGAAAACAAGGAAGTTAGCAAATATTCCTGCCCCAAATCTGAGTAACAAAAATGCCTCTGCTAGCTCCATAATTTATTCAATTTCATAATTGCAACATTCATAATTTGAACAATTATTATAGTAAATAAATACTTAACTTATTTTCCACTATTGTTTCATTTATTTCAAACGTATGAGTGAAGATAAAATAGTGCATGCATATAATACTACGCAAACCTACACCCGTGGTTCGATAACCCCTATTATATCGAGCCCTGACCGCCTACTTATCGTAAGCGACATTTTTTCCGAAATTGCGATTTATATGGTAAGCGACATTTTGAACTATAACAGATAGGTGCACGTGACCTTTTCCAGCTAAAATGGACCAATCATAGAGTTATATGAAAATGCTAATTTATCGTTAGTAATACATATTATACTTTTTTAAAGTAAGCGACATAGGCAAAATTGATGTAAGCTACGTAAATCTCCAAAAACAGTATCGCAACCCAAACCAAATTTTATCGCAAACGACAGAGTACACCAATAGTTAGATCGTTTGCGACCAAAAAAGTAGCAATAAACGTGTTGTGCTTATGACAAGTTCGTTATAGTAACAATTCCGATGCAATAATCATCGCTCTCTATATAAATAGAAAAAAATGTTTTTAATTAAAATTAGTTTTCATTACTTTAAGAGTACATTTAGCTTTGAATTGTATTGAGTAAATGAGTGCACATTCCAAACAGCGTCTTTTGAAAAATTGACAACGTGAGCAGCAAAATTTAACAAAACTAATGTTTTAACCTAAGTTGATGCTGTGGTCAACCTTTCATACAAAAGTTATTTTGTTTTGCAATCCAGGATTAAAAATATCATGCTGTTATCACTAAAACTTGCACCAGAGGACGATAAAATAACTCCTCCTGTTTTCAAGGACATACTACATCAAAATGCATTACTTTTGTAATGATAACAATAATTAAAATTGGTACCTAAGTTTGATTTATTATTGTATCGATTTGCGTTTGGCCACTATCTTCCCTCATGTTAAACAACGATGTGGTCCACGATAGCGCATGCTTAATTGTATGTAGTGCACTTCAAAAACTTATTGTAATTTAGAAGTCACTGATCACAAACTTTGATTTAGCTGGTAGGTATGTACTATGTGCTTTTGTTTCAAGACTTGTAAGCAGACACCTATTTATACCTTATAGTTAAATTATTAAGTCACTTTTGGTTATCTGATTGACGGAAGATCGAAGATAGTCACACGTACATTACTAAAGTGCTTTAAAACATAGGTACTAATATTTATTGGCCAAATTTAATACAGTTGGCACGTATATTGAAGTTTATATCGTAAAATAAAGTAAAAAAAAATATTTTTTCAAATAAAATTAAGGGAAAGAGTTCCTGATTAAGAAGACAGGGCTCGATTTTGTGTTCATGGCACCGACTTCAGCACGTTATTTTTTACTTCTAAACCAACTTCAAAATAAGGAGCACGGTTTTCAATTCGACTATGTTATTATTTGTATTTTTTGAAGAAAACAGAAATATTTTTCACCATGGAAGGATAGGTTGTAACGAAAATATTACTTTTGTAAATATTTGATTTTGTCAGAAACTAAAGGTTGTTACTTCTGTAAATATTTGATTTTGTCAGAAACTAAAGGTCCACATACTGAAATAAATGCTGATAGTTGTGCTGGGCATAATAGAAATCGAGCACTGATATCCATGGAAGTTCATTGTTTTTAATACTACCACAATTGCTAAAATCAAAGTACGTAACTAATTTGTTACTTGGTTGCGATGATGCCTATAGACTCCATCCATTGAACAATTGATAAATTTATCCGTAACAAAACAGTTTGGGCTCCATCTGAGTGGCCAACTATTATTAAAAACGCTAGAACTAAACCTACAGGTTACACCGTGGTTGTTCAGAAACACTCCGATTTTATGTACTGGAAGTCATTCTCAATAGCTTTATTTCCAGATAAATTGAAAAACATTTTTAGTTCTCTAAGGATCGTGCATTACGAAAAGAAAAACACCCAACAATTAAGTTCCAGCAAGGGTTTTTCCAGGATAGCGAAAAATTAGGATTGAATTTGCACTTTATAGTGAGTTCTAGAGCCAATACTCCAAGTGTCATTGATGGGCCCATTGGACTTTAACACAGGGAATCGAAAAAATCTGGTTGCCCTATGCCAAAAAATATCATTCCAGTCAGGAATCATGAAGAATATTTAAATATGAAGCCTGGCGAAGCAGTTCCGGATGTGTTGGCAGAAACTTAAGGGAAAGAGTTCCTGATTAAGAAGACAGGGCTCGATTTTGTGTTCATGGCACCGACTTCAGCACGTTATTTTTTACTTCTAAACCAACTTCAAAATAAGGAGCACGGTTTTCAATTCGACTATGTTATTATTTGTATTTTTTGAAGAAAACAGAAATATTTTTCACCATGGAAGGATAGGTTGTAACGAAAATATTACTTTTGTAAATATTTGATTTTGTCAGAAACTAAAGGTTGTTACTTCTGTAAATATTTGATTTTGTCAGAAACTAAAGGTCCACATACTGAAATAAATGCTGATAGTTGTGCTGGGCATAATAGAAATCGAGCACTGATATCCATGGAAGTTCATTGTTTTTAACCCTTAAGTGCATAACAACGTATTTTCGCTCGGAAAAAATATATGTGGTAGGAAAAATGGTCTAAATAATGGGAAAAATAATAAAAAAAAAACAAAAAATCTTAAAACCTTTTTTTTTTTCAAAAAAACTACAAGTATCGTTTTCGATACAGTATGCATTATTGTACTATATTACACTATATATCTAACTAAATATTGGCAGAGTTGTGAAATACGGTGAAGCAGTCTTTGGACTTTTTAGAGCACAGATGTACGTTACATTTAGCACATTTTATAATGCTGAGTAAATGGCAAGAGGGCAACATACATCTGCTTCGAGTTTCTGTCCTTATCTGGCCATGATCTGTTTTGTCCAGTCTGACTTCATGTGGAGGCAATGTTTGACATTGTTTACCCTTCCGAATTTTAGGTGGTGGTCCTTGTGATGTGCTGGATGGGCTGCTAGTGCTTGGGCGGCCTCTGGTGGTAGTTGGAGCATACTTGCATAGCGTATCAGCCAGTTCAGACCTAAAGTTGGCGAGGTTCAGGATGTTTTTCGTTGGAACACCATTTTTAGCAGAAACTTTTTTGTATAAGATCCAGGAGTTGATTACAGACATATCAAGCAGATGATAAAAGATACGCATATACCATTTTCTGCTTTTCATTCGTATTTTATATCGCCCTAAAAAGGAGTCCATCAAATCTACGCCACCCATGTGAGCATTATACTCCTTGATCAATTTGGGACATGTTATGGCTATCCTCCTCTTCTCTTTTTTATCAAACCTTTCTATATTTTCCACAGGCTGTGCGCCGACATATGTAGACGCTAAGACTACTTGTTTATTATCCTTCCAGCTGACGGTGGTCATATCCACACCTTCAAAATTTGTGACATATTCTTCATATGACCCTCGAGGCACAGTATTTTTCATAACATCTTGTTTTGTCGGCAGCTTACATGATTTGCCCAAACGGTTTCTTTGAATAGTTCCCAAGGTATGCAATCCTTCCTTTGCTAATACATACATCAAAGGCAAGGATGTGTAGTAGTTATCAAAATACACTATATGGTTTTGTTTTCTTGGAACCACTCTCAGGAGCCTCAGTACAGCTTGTCCCACGACTCCAACATCAGGTTCGTTTGGTAATCTATCGTCAGGCTCTTTTCCAGCATAAATAATAAATCTGTAAGCGAATCCCATCAAATTGCAGAGCACAAATAGCTTGAACCCCCATTTGTGGGGTTTGTTGGGTAGGTACTGTTTGAGAAAGTGGCCTATTTTGGTTGAGCACATTTGTTCGTCTATCGACAGTCGCTGATCTATTGTTACACTGGAAAATTTTTGGTTGAGGTGGTCTATTACTGGTCTCAATTTGTGCAACTTGTCATGCTGGGGGTGACTAACTGGTAAGTGATTATCATTGTTGTTAAAATGAAGTATTCTTCGGATCTTTTCAAATTTGTTGACCGGCATTGCGTCTTTGATAGAGCTGAAGCCAAACTTGGTGGACCAGTAGGATCGTGTGCTGGGGTAGTGGTATACAGACATAAATATTAGAATTCCTATATATTGACGTAGATCTGTTATTGTAAGCGATTCAGGTCTATCGGGTTTTGTCTGTACAGCATATCGAGCAGTTTCATCTACAATTTTTTCCATCAGATCATTTGTGAAGAAGTAGCTAAAAAATTGATAAGGACTTTGCAGTTCCATTACAGCTGCAGAAAGTTCTTCGCTGCCTCCAAATTTGATTTTATCCTCATCATATAGAAGTGATTGCTTCTTCCAAACTAAATTCCTTGTGCTGTTCATGCTTAAATCCGGAAGTTGAGAATTTGTACCTGGTAACGGTGGTTGTTCGTCAGATTCTGCATCATTTTGAATCAAGGGAGGGTCCTCGCTCTCGTCCGCAGTCATAACCTCATCAAAAACATCCTCTACATGCTGATTTTCAAGTTCTCTCACCAACTCCTCACGAGATGCATAGTACGGTAAGTCATCCCCATCAGATTCCATGCCATCATCAGAAATCTCTCCATTATCCAAGCGGCGAAGGAGATCTTCTATCTCCCTATCTGAAAATCACCACACATTGCTGCTGACGCATCAACCAAGCGCAAATCATAATAAAACCAGCCCAAAACCAACCAGATAACAAGCTAGTATGAGGTTATCAAAAGGAACGTTAGTGCATAATGTATCGAAAACGATACATGGAAAAAAAGTTAGTTTACAACAAAACAAAAGTAAAAATTATCAAAAATTCAAACGTCTGCGACATGCTTTTAGACTTACCTTCCATCTTGTAATTTTTGCAATACAAATAATCGGTGTTTTCTTGGGATTCAAAGGGATTGAAAATCTGAATTTTCACAACTTGCAAACTTTGTCGACCGCCAACAATGAAAGTGAAATCAATTCAAGATGTCAGAACTGTCATGTGTCAAATGTCACTTTTTTGGTTCAGTAAATGTCAAAGGTATGTTACATCATTCACTCGAGACCATAAATAAAAAATAAAGGACCAAAGATTGTCTCTGAATGCAATGTATCGTTTTCGAAACGATATGCATTTAAGGGTTAATACTACCACAATTGCTAAAATCAAAGTACGTAACTAATTTGTTACTTGGTTGCGATGATGCCTATAGACTCCATCCATTGAACAATTGATAAATTTATCCGTAACAAAACAGTTTGGGCTCCATCTGAGTGGCCAACTATTATTAAAAACGCTAGAACTAAACCTACAGGTTACACCGTGGTTGTTCAGAAACACTCCGATTTTATGTACTGGAAGTCATTCTCACTAGCTTTATTTCCAGATAAATTGAAAAACATTTTTAGTTCTCTAAGGATCGTGCATTACGAAAAGAAAAACACCCAACAATTAAGTTCCAGCAAGGGTTTTTCCAGGATAGCGAAAAATTAGGATTGAATTTGCACTTTATAGTGAGTTCTAGAGCCAATACTCCAAGTGTCATTGATGGGCCCATTGGACTTTAACACAGGGAATCGAAAAAATCTGGTTGCCCTATGCCAAAAAATATCATTCCAGTCAGGAATCATGAAGAATATTTAAATATGAAGCCTGGCGAAGCAGTTCCGGATGTGTTGGCAGAAACATTTTCAAATTTTTTTTGCTTATATTACTAGCTAGGCCGTTAACTATTATAAACAAACACGGCAATTTTGTTGCAATCGGGTATTATTGTTTTTTTTTAATATTTTGCACATCATTATTTAACCGTAAAGCGTAAAAACTAGTTGTTGATCTAATGTGCTCTCTACCAATGTAAAAATTTTAAATAACTTATTTTTTATTGCTTGTTTTGTGTATTTTTGTACCAGCAGAAATTAAATTGTATTTTAGTTAGTTTCATAAAAAGTCAGTATGTGGCGATTACGATACAAAATCTTTTATTGTAACCGCCACTTCACACTAAATAAACTGCTTAGTTGTGACAGCAAAAGTGTTGCAACCGCCAGAAAAAGCTCAAAAACATATTTTTTGTCATTAATAGTCATTGCCATAGGTACATCACAGAAAATAAAAAATCAGTAAGTACTAAGTTTCAGACAAGTAGGACATAAAATGATAATACTATCTAAAAAAAAACCTTCCCCTGTAAAATTTCATTTTTGTCGCTTACGATAAGTAGGCGGTCAGGGCTCGATATGACCGTTGCATAAACTACTATGTAACGATATTCTGATATTAACTTTATGTTATGTGTAAAAAAGTACTCTACCACAAGATTGATTTCATGGTTCCTGATTTGTTAGTAATATAAAATTTCACAGCTAAGTGTTAGATACATGCTATTTGGCCATTTAGGTCATTCATAATACTTTTTAGTAGGTACAATGTTGTCAGTTTAAAATACGTTCGACCTCATTATCCATTGCTTAGCTAAACAGGTGCTATGTAGCGTTTATAAGTTAGAAATATTTAAGCATTACTTAAACACTGTTTAGTTATCCATTACTTAGCAACTACATAGTGATGTTTTTATAAGTAAGGGGGTAAATATATAAATTTTCTACAAATTATAGTTTTAATAGACAACGTCTTTAAAAGGTACCTACTCTTAATTTTAATATTGTTAGGTTTGCGTTTGCAATTACGCCTGCTATGCGGATTACATTACAAAATGACAGATATACGATAGGATAAAAAAATTATCCCGCACATGATTTAAATTTTTCCTATCGTATATTTGTGATTTTGTAATACTACTCTTAACTTTTCTTATATACGAAATGAAAAGTAGAGTCTTTAACACTGATGTACGACATCAATTCCTTCTCGGACTATAGCCACATTAATTTTAAATAGTTACTATAATTCCTCATTTAATTCTTATCAATAAATATTGTAGAAAATTAATATTTTTTATTTGTCGCCCGTCATTTAATACTGTTTTTTTCCCTTCAGTAGATAACCCGCTATTAGGTACCGTACAGGTTATTTTACCATAAAGAATTATAAGTTTTACAGTAAGTACCTACTGTCATAGAACATATAATAATACTACGTACTGAACTGTACTGTATCAGCCGAATAGTCCACTGCTGAACACAGCCTCCCACAATACGTTGGGTTTGGCATAATCCTCAAGCTTGGCAGGCGGTTTGCGGGTCGCATTGTGAGATGTCAGTTCCTCAGAAATGTTCAGTGCTGCTGCCCACCATTCTGGAGTGTTACCCTTAGTCGCCTACTACGACATCCACGGGTAGTGATGGGGGGGGGGGGACATTCTAGCCTGGCACCCACGGGCCACGGGCAGTACGGATAGTAAGTACAACAACCTACTAGTAAAAACACATATTTTCACAGAAAGTTCAGTGGATAGACTAAGTGAAGATTTAGAAGAAATGGAATTTTTCATCGTCGACCACCCATTTCTAATGATGGTCTTCAGAGTCCGCACCTCCTGTTTTTGGGCAATATATAGGGGCGAAGATAACTAAGCAAGACAAGTCGGTACGTGTACGTGGAATAGTATGTTTTACATAACAAACCGTTTACAAAAAGAGGCTGATATTTTACGAGTCTGATAAATATACACCACAATGAATTCATGTATACGTTGTGTGATACCATTGACCTATATATACTAGACGCGACATCTCAAACGAAGATAGTTGTACAGTGCAAAGAAGCCGGCCGGCATCTCCTCACCCACTCGCTACTGGGCACTCGTAGAGATTACACGTGCTTTACGTTCGAAAATGGTGTATTCAAAATACACATTGATAATAGACAATTTTCGAACGTAAAGCGCGTGTAATCTCTATGAGTGTCCAGCTGCGTGTGGGGGAGAGTATACCAGGCGGCATACTTACACTGGTCGACTATCCTCGTTTGAGATGTCGCGTCTAGTATATATAGGTGTGATACCAGTGTTAGTGACATGTTAGTGAAATTATGTATAATAAAATTTAAAAAAAAACCGACTTCAATCGTAAAATACGTATTACTAAGGATAACTCAAATACTACCCTTTAGATCCCACTCAAATTGAAATGGTAAAGGCTGGTGCTTGCCATGCGTGACAAGTAGCACCTCCTTCAAAATTTAAAAAAAAACTTCAATATCGGTACCTACACAACACACTGTAAAGATGTATGACACACAGAACCGCCTCCTCTTTTTGCAGTCGGGTTGAAAGTTCCTTATAAATCCAAATTTAAGTACCTACTGGTTTCCACGTAGATGGCTAAGTCCAGCTTCTGTCCATAACCCGTAATGTAGTTACAAAGAAAATTATCTTTATTGGCATATTATTGTAGCGCCTTTTTTTTTATTACTTTGTTCAAATTATTGTTAACTCTAGCTTACATTAAAATAACCATTACTGAGTTATTTCATTTCCTTAGAAAGTTCTTTCATTTCCCTTAAGTATTGGTCCCGTTATTTAGTGTTCTTCGAATGGTTAAGGCGATAACAGCCAGGAAATAATAGCGCTGCTTCAGAGAGGCTCCTCGAGTCCGAGAGTCCTGGAGTCTTTGTGTGAGTTGTTTGACAGTCCAGAGGACTTTTTCTGGAAGAAAACAATGTACCAAAGCACACGATGACCGCTTCCTTGTGAATGAAGCGTAAAGATTTGCGACACTATGTGTGATGTGGACCGCACATAGTGTCGCAAATCTTCATGTATGGAGTTCAAGAACAACAAAACAAAATGTGTAAATTAGCTTATGGACGGTTAAGAAGAGGCCCGTTGCTGTCTATACCAATACGCAATCACCGCTCGGCCCCAGACCGCACCGAGTTGCCAAACTTTGGGTTACTCGAAATTTTACATAGTCTCAAGAGGACTGAGGTTGAGTGTTGTAATAATAACAAATATTTTTTAAATATTTTAAGAAACATTAAATTTATATTTTAATAAAACAATTAAAAAATATATCTAGTGACAATTCCACCTAATTTTCCTGTAAAGCCGACGCGACGTGACGTCACAAACGCCACGCAGCCAAACCGGAAGAATTTTCAACGTGTTCGCTTCTACACGAAGCATCCTCAGGAGGTCGAGAATTGTCGATCGTGCGCTCGTAATCATATTTGTTATTATTAAATATGGATTTCCGCAAAGTAACGCCTGAATCTATTCATTATGTTGAGTGTTGTGTTTAGATAAAGCCAGAATATCTCTCTGTGGTGAGGAACGACGGCGAGTACTACGTAGACAAGGGAACGCTTTGCAGAAAATCTGTCGCAAAGCACCTAACGGTGTGTTCCGGCAGCTGTCCTTGAGAGCCAGTACTTCTAGGTTAGCCTGAACAACATCTTCGACCACATCATCACTTACCATCAGGTGAGATAGTGGTCAAAAGCTAACCTATAAGGTTTAAAAAAAAAAACAGACTTGGACCCACATGGAGGCTATGTTACGTTAAGGCAGCAATTAATTTATTCATCACACCAGTACATTGCGATTCTAATTCCTCCGCACAACCTATATTGACTACATACGAAAAGAATGAAATTTTATGCATTTATAATTATTAATGAATCTGGTACTCACTTTTCTGGCGAGGTGGTAGCGTACCTAGGTATAAAAGATTGGGTTTTGTCGCTTGTATTAGACAGTTCAAAGTTTTGACCCAATGCAATACCTACTTCTGGAATTATTTAAGCAAATACAGTTCCAGACGTATTGTATTCAATACGTCTACGGTACACAAAGAATACGGTCCGTGCGTCCTGCTCTGCAAAACCGCATGGTTTGAGGTGTTAATTGTTCAGGCTAACCTAGAATTACTAACTTTCAAGAACAGCTGAAGACAACATGTTAGGTAAATTAAATATACCGGATATCACTTACGGTGTTTAGTCGTAATATGAAAAGATTACTTACTATTTGCAAGGAACGCGTACAGCTTCTAGTTCTAGGGCTGCTACACTGCTATGTACGCGCAAAGCGAGAGGGAGCTCTTACCACGTCCTCTGCAACACTTGAGGTCCCCGAACCTCACCAACTGCATCGCAGGCAGTAAAGGTGCGTCACTGTTACTGTAATCACCCTGTACTTGATTCAATAAAAATTGGCTTACTATTTTGTCGTTAAGTAGGGACAGACAGATTTAGTCACACAATATACCTAAGTAAGACTTCAATTCTTTAATCAGAGTATTTACCCTATTTTGATCACGCGGACGTAGGAGCAGTGTAGGGTCAACAATAATAGGGGTTGAATGCCACTGAACACCAATAGTAGTATTTTAATATTTTTTTCACAATGATTTTGAAATAAGAGCGTTAATAGTACATTAAACTACAATTAAATGGTTAACACTATCATTTACTTAACGCTAGATGAATTGCCCGTATTCCTATGATGATGATAAACCTAGAATTACTGGGTCTCAAGGACAAATGCCAGAACAAAAAGCTTGGCGACAGATTTTCTATTTGAGGGTGGTCGCTAGCCAGGCGGGCAATCCCAAAATGCCCTTCCACCATGCGGTGAAGCTCAAGTCCACGGCAGGATTCGAATCATGGACCTGCTGCGCGACAGTCCATAGACAATGCCACTGAGCCATCACTGCTTCGAATATTATATTCGAGAATATATTCGAGTTTCGTCATATTTTAAATACTAAGTGTCCAATCTCGGTGAAACTTTGCATGTATATCCTTGAGCCTAATATCTAGTGTGAATGTCTCCAGCTTACTCAATCGAAATTTCTTAATTCTGAATATGCCAATATTTAGAGCATATTATATGCTTCTGGTTTGCCAGATTTCCGTAGGCTTAAGTATTTACAAAAATAATTTGAAAAATCGTTGTGTGTGGGAATTGTTATTTTGAGATTTACGGATAAAATAAACAATAAATCGAAAAACTGGTAAACCAGAAACATAGAAAATAGACTGAGCAATATGCATTTTTTTATTTCTTATAAGTGTTTGACCACAACCTCACCTGATGGTAAGTGATGATGTGGTCGAAACAGGCTTAACCTAGAATTACTGGCTCTCAAGGACAGCTGCCAGAAGACACCGTTAGGTGCTTGGCGACAGATTTTCTACTTGAGGGTTGTAGCTAGCCAGGCGGGCTTTCGCAAAATCCCTGTTCCTAATGATAGGAACTACCAAAGACTCATTCAAGAACAACTACTGGAAAACTTAGCCCGAGCCAGTAAAAGTAGTAAAAGTACCTGGAGAATGTTAAATTAAATGCCAGCATAAGAGTTAAATTGAAAAATAAAATAAAGGAGAAAATGAGACCTATCCTGGACCGCTACAATAGGGGGCTTTTTTTTATTCTATATAGGTTAGCCTTTGACCACTACTTAGACCTAATGGTAAGTGATGATGTGGTCGAAGATGTTGTTCAGGCTAACCTAGAAGTACTGGCTCTCAAGAACAGCTGCCGGAACACACCATTAGGTGCTTGGCGGTAGATTTTTCTAGCTTGGTAGTTAGCCAGGCGGGCATTCGCAAAATTCCCTACCACCATGCTATAACGACTGCCATCCTTAGACAAAGACCGGAACCGACGGCTTAAAGTGCCCTCCGAAGCACAAAAGCGCTCAGTAGTAATGTCATGTCACTTGCGGTCACCCACTCAACTCATGACCGCGGGCGACGTTGCTTAACTTTGCCGATCGGTTAAGAACAGCTAAGTAAACTTCACTACCAGCGTTTTCAGAGCTACGAGTATACACCCCCGGCCTATTCTGACAAAAAGATAATCCTGGACCACTGCAAAAGGGTGTATACAGAGTTATACACTCCCGACCAAGCACAATACAATCCCTCAGCTTAAACGAGTCCTTGCTACTATGGAAGGGCCGTCTAAGCCGGCGCCAGTGTATAAGGATGAAGGCCGCCCGGTTCGGTATCAAATCAATGAGTTGTTAGAGAAAAGGGGGTACAATTGGTATATTAATGTGTTTAAAAGACTGTTTAACTCACTCTTTATTCAAGACAGTCACAGCTGGTAGGTATTCAAATTGACAAGATAAAAAGGGAATATTTGCAAATTTTGTTTTGAAAATTGGCAAAATATTGTACTGAAAATAACAGCTCTGTTATTCAAATTGATACATGATAAACAGGGAATGTAATGGGCATAATTATTTCCTCCTCCACCATCTCACACACTCTTCATGTATCCATCACCTCATTCATTTTCATTCTTCCATGATCTCATTCTCTTCATTCATCCATCAAGCAACAGCCACGGCCACCGCAGTCTCCTCAGGAATTGTTAGAGAGATTAGCATTTTTACGATAATCACTGCAACAATCCCTGAGGCACAGTGCGATTTTACAAAGTACGATAAGATTTTACATGCAACGCACGCAACAGACCCTCTTATATGCCTCCGCTGGCTGGTTCCCGGGATGGCTTCGCCGACCACCTGGAGATGGTCACAGCCTAAGAAGAACAGTTGAGTGAGTGGCAACCGGTTGGTGGCAGCGCCTGTTGCGCGACGGACACGTATCTGCGAAAATCCCTTCGGCCACCTGATACCGAAATTTGCGATGTGGATATAATCGGTACACCAGCCGCTTCGTGTATAATGTAATAAATATAATATGAAGGCGTTTAGAAGACGTTGAAGAGTCTTCTAATCACCTTCATATACCACTGGTCCCCCCTCTTCCTCTCGACTAAAAACACCGTGTCACTCTTTTACGTAACCGGCCCCCACTCACCTTGCTCGCACTCGCCTGCACCCACCAGCTCATGCTGTTTGTAAGCAAATACGGACGTACAAAAGCATTTTTGTGTAAGTTGAAGCAGAGACGCTTAGCTCGCGTGCTCACTCGGTCGACTACTTTTTCAATGAAATGACGATCTGACATCTGACTAATACATCCAGCATGAAATTGAATTTGCAACGAGCTACGCATGTAGATGAGATATACAGTATTTGTAATAACAATAAGTGGGATGTTAATGTCACTGGAGCAAGAATAATTTAAAAAAATAACCTAAACCTATGTGCCACGGAAAGATTTCACAACACTGAAAAGTACATAACTACGTACTAAATGTATAGTACGTACTGTACTGTATCAGCTGGATCGTCCACTGCTGAACACAGCCTCCCCTATTAAGGGGCCATTTGCCATAATCCCCACGATTGGCAGGCGTCTTGGGGATCGCAGTGTAAGATAGCAGTTCTTTAGAAGGCGCTGCTGCCCACCTTCCAGTATTTTTCCCTTAGTAGCCTCTCTACTCTTGCAATTCTAATCCGGCACCCCATGGGATATAGCATGTACCTACTAAATAGTTATTCGCACCGCTAAGAGATTTGTAGCTTTGGTCGAATTCGGTTCTTGTCATTTTACAGGGTTATTGGAAAAATGCTAATAACCTCTTAGTATTGACTTCTGTTAGTCCTAACAAATATTTTAGATGTTTTTATTTAATGTTTTTGTGATGGAACAAGCACGAGGCCTACCTGATGTTAAAAGTCTCTGAAGTGGTAAAAGCTCAGAAACTGCTACTAAAGTACGGGGACATATTCTCTAATCTGATGCTGACACCGGGAAGACTGGATTGCTTCAGCACAAAATTAAAACGTAAATGCCAGCAACCCAGATAACAACCAGTTCCGCGCGAGAAAGAAGTTGAAGCTATAGTTGAAGAGATGATGAAGAACGGTGTCATTGAACCACTATCATGCCCATGGTGTTCCCCTGTGGTTCACGTTAAAAATAAAGATGGCACCACGAGAGGTGGACTACCGACGATAAACGAAGTTAGGTACGTTAGAAAGAGAGCTACCCACTACCAAGGATTGATAACATAGGATACGATCATGGGAATGACGTGGCTTACAATCCTGGACCTGAAAAGTGGCTACTGAAAATGACCCTAAGGACAAGAAGAAAATGCATTTTCCACGGGTAAGTCTTTGGCAATTTAGAGTTTTTAACCATTTTACGTGACTGCCCTAAAAGAGGAGTGTTATGTATTCCACCGTAATGTCATAGTAGAAAGAGGTAATGTTAAATGCTAAACGGCTGAACCGATTTTAATGTACGAGATATCGTTGGATTCGTCTGATAGCGCAAGCGACAATAAGTACATTTTGAAGGATTTTAGACGCCACAAAATATATTTGCTCCTCCAAACCCATCCACTTTAGTTGAAACTAAAGTGGATGGGTGAAGAACTTTAAAAAACGATTCCATAAATATATATAACTTGCCTTTTTAATTACAATGGAACAATAAACGAACGTGAGGGCTGGCGCCGCGGCTACTTCGGCGGAGCAACTCAAGCGGCGCAAGTATACTAACCTCGGTATGTGTTACATATTTGAGACGTTTGGTGTAGAGACATTGGGTCCGTGGGGACCGGGAGCTCATCGTATTTTCCAAAACTTATCTGAGCGGTTTGTCGATGCGACGCGTAATCAAAATGCTGGCAGCTATTTGGCTCAACGAATAAGCATTGTAATTCAACGGGGCAATGCTGCCACAGCATGCTGGGCACGCTGCCAACTGGTAGTGGGCTGGAGCATTTGGACTGTCTGTGAGTATGCAATGATTTATAGGTTGTCTTAATGCTTTTATTGTTGTAGCTGTAGTGTTGTAGGTATATAGTTCGCAATATGTTGTTAATAAAGGGGTACCGCCCGCAAAAAAATGGAACGATAAAACACTTAAAGAAAATAAATAATTTCAAGTCGGGGTTTTTACTTTTTTAATTAATTTATACTTGTTACCATTTGGCTTGTGCAACGTTCCCGCAACTTACGAAAGGCTGTTAGAGCTCATACTCATGGGGCTTATTGGAAACGCCTGTCTTGTTTATGACATCATCATTGTGGGCCGAACATTCTTAGATCACTTTCAGAATCTTGAGCTTGCCCTGGTAAAAATCCGAGGAGCAAATTTCAAGTTAAATCCGATACAGTGCACATTATTCAGCCTTCCTGAGTGAGTAGAGGTACCTATTAGAGATTGCAACCCGGTATGTTTCTCAACCCGGCCGGGCCCGGTTGCATTCGACGACGCAAAATTCGGGCTGTGTATTAGCGATGAAACTTTTAGAGTATTTTATCAAAATTTCCTATACATGAATGGAAAACCACAATCATTCAAGGTTAATATTTATTTCAAACTGGCTTATGAACAATTATCAAAATAATCACTCTCACTTAAGTCTCAAAATCACACTTAATACAGAATTGATTAATTTTACTTATGGACGAAAAAGTAACATCAGTATTAGTAATTATTCATTTTTAACCGACTTCAAAAAAGGAGGAGGTTCTCAATTTGTCTGTTTTTTATGTTTGTTACCTCAGAACTTTTTACTGTGTGAACCGATTTTGAAGTTTCTTTTTTATTTGAAAGCTGATGCTTACCGTTTGGTCACATTCAAATTTCATCAAAATCGGTCAGCCGTTTTAGAGTTACACTCCAATAACTGTTTTTTTTCTATATTGATGATTAGCATTGCCAGTGAATGAAAATCGAGCCCGAACTACTTTCGGGATCGATAGTCATTATTATTATGTCATTATTAAGGGACACTAAAAGAGGTGAAAAAATTCTATGAATTTAAACAAGCAGATCTCTATCTTTACTCGTTATAGCGTCTATTTAAATACATAGTATTAAAATAAGAAACAAATAACGGTTGAAACAAAAAATAAACTTATTTGCTAAAAGTAATGTTTTATGTTTTTTCTTAAACTTTGGCTATTAAAACTAGTAAGTGTTACTATTACTAATTGAGCAAAAAGCGAAATCTTATTGGCTAGACTGTACTGTAACTGTAAATAACCAAACTTGTATAGTCTTAACTAGCAAAATGTAACGTTCACGCGCCACGGTATACTTACCGGGTCCGGTCACCGGTCTAGTACCTACCTATACTTAGGTAATGCAAAATGCAAATTATCTAGATTATTCTAGATGAACGTACTCTTCATGCGTATGGATGTAGTTAAATAAAAATTAATAATTTATTCATTAATAATTAATTCAATGATGAAGGTCAATGTCACCCTGACCACGATCATATAAATGGTTTTCGATCGAGCGCACGGAAAGTTAACGCCTGATGATGCTTCGCGTAGAAGCGAACGGGATAATATTTTTTCGGCTGGCTTACATAGTTCTTCTACAGGACATCACGTCGTCATATATATTAAAAAAAAAATGAATACTATGAATAAGTCAATGTATTGTCAGAAGAATCAGACTCGCGACCCGCATTTATCCATAGTTTTATTTTTTTAACGATAGACTTTTTAGTGATGCAACATATATTAAACACGGTTTTTATTCGGGTTTATTATTTCGAAAAATGCCATGGAAACCTTAGTTAAGTATACGTTAAGTTTGCCTCCATCTATTATAAAATACAAACTTAAACTCGAGAAAGGCGTAGTGCCTCATAGGTTTGCTTGTCAAAAACAATCAGATGAAAAACCTGAGCGCTCTGTTGTACAAAAATCTTAAAATTGCAAAACTGACATCTTCCTCAAGTGTATGTATTGCGTCTACTTCACATAATGTTGAAGAAGTATATATTGTGGATTTAATTCTTCGAGTTCAAGGTATTGTGAATACTCCCTTAAACGATGTGACAAGATATAAAAATCTAAGTAGAACCAAAGAAGATATTTTAAAAACGAAGCACAAAAAATTGAAATGAATTTAAGGAGCAAAGTTTATCATAAAAGTACTGACACCGATTCATATTAATAAGTACCTATTACCTATAAAATAAGCATAGAAATATGGACTTATTCGTCAACTGGCACTTAAAACTCGCGAGTGCGCGCGAGACCTTCCGAGTTTACCACCTTTTAAAAAAGTATTGAAATCCAAGAAAGAAAATATGTTTATTTGATATAACATGCTTGACTTATAAAACTGTAACAGATCCAATTCTGTACATGGCAAATATTCTGAAAAAAAATTGAGAGCACTCTGTAGCTGACACTGATGCCAAAACTGTATTTTTTTATTTTTACTGTCTGTCTGTTTGTCCCGGCCGCGCATCACTCCAAGACTACTAAATGGAATTCTATGAAACTTAGCACGATTTGAGTTCATACTACGAAGAAAGTTATGGTATACTTTTTATCCCAAAATTCAGCACGGTTCCCTCGGGAAATGGGATGAAAGTCAAAATTTACACTTAGTTGTAATTTATTAACGCGTAGTCCGATTTCAATTATTCTTTTTTGTTATAATAGTGACGAGTGAGGCCGGCACCCCACGGACAGCCCGTCACCCCACGGACAGCTCGGCAGCCCGGCACCCTTATTTAGTTTTGCAAGCTTGCTAAGATAAAGCTCTATAATCTGGAACATTCGCAACAATCAGTTTTTAAGGGATTAAATATAATGACCATAAAATGTTTCATATATTTTTTTTATGCCTGATAGGTTATCCTATGACCACTATCTCACCTGACGGTAAGTGATGATGTGGTCGAAGATGTTGTTCAGACTAACCTAGAATTACTGGCTCTCAAGGACAGCTGCCGGAACACACCGTTAGGTGCTTGGCGACCGGTTTTCTACATGAGGGTGGTAGCTAGACAGGCGGAAATTCGCAAAACCTACCACCATGCTAAAACGACTGCCATAATAAGACGACAACCGTGACCGACGGCTTAACGTACCCTCCGAAGCACGGAAGCGCTCAATAGTAATATCATTAGCGGTTACCCATCCAACTTGTGACCGCGGCGGACGTTGCTTAACTTTGCTGATCGGTTAAGAACAGCTAAGCAAACTTCGGTACGAGCACTTCAAAATGTTATTTTACCAAAAAATTTAATTGAACACCATATGTAGTAAATATCATATAAATCAATATATCCAGCTTTAGTATATCTGGGAATATACCTTCAGTTAAGCATGAGTTTACAATGATAAATACTAGTTCAAATAAATTATCGTTATTTATTACAATATGTTTTAATATCCTTGTGCTCAGAGCGTAAACATCTAACGAAGGTTTTTGTTTCATGTTTAATACTATCTTTTTGAGCTCTTCGAGACATAATAGGTAAAACGCAAAAGTTTTGATTGGTTTATCTAATATCTAAGTATTTTAAGTTTTGGGCAATTTTGAGCATTATTCCGAAAAAAAACATTAAATATAGTTGAACATTTCTCAGGTTCTGTAACATTTTTTCCCGTTTCATCTTATATTAGTTTTAGACTTTAGTCGCTTATTTTGACTTTAGTCGCCTACCTGCTCATTAACAATTTTCCAAGTTTCTTTTAATTAGACTTATTTATTCTATCCCTATATTGTATTTTTTTTTTGCGAATACCATAGATTTTTACAAAAGATTTCTATATTTAAAATTTTGTTTGTTTATTTGATGCTTTTGTAGTAATTCCAATTTACTTAAATTGTTTTTACTTGTTTCAATACCTGAAGTAGTCCATTTTTTCTGATTATTTCTCACTTGTTTTCTTAGTTTTTGAAAAACAATGTTTTAACAATGAGTCAATGCCTCCTGAAAAAATCTTTTGTTCGCATGAGACATACAATTGATAAGTCTCATCATGTGCCTGTAATTTTACTGGTTTTTCTTTATTTTTCTCTACTTTTAAACATTTAAATTTAAGTTCCTGCTATAACAATTTGTTTATTCTCGAGACAAATTTTATTTAAAAGATTATATAACATCTCAAAAACTAGATTCATGTCATAATTAGGTCGATATAGTACAACGATAACTGTTTTTGAATGTTTAAATTCTAATTGAAGGTTTATATCAGATCTTGAAGAAAGCTTCCGATCGAAACCGAAACATTGTCCATTGTGATATCGTCTCTTAATAAGTTCTTTACGCTTTAGTACTCGTTACTAACGATGATATAAAACGCAATGGTGAATGACAACCATTTCTATCTATAGAAGTCGGTTAACAACTGGAATTGAAAGTGTACCCATTTATGATCATGCTGCCTAGAAATCAAAACGTCTACGCAGCAAAATGCCTAAAATGAATGTCTACAAGGTATATTACTTAAACTGTAAATAGCCTAGAGAACAAAACGTCTACCATACAAATTGCCTAAAATGTTATAATGTCTAAGTAGGAAAACCCCTAGAGATCAAAATCTCTATCAAGAAAAATGCCTAAAAGGTAATAATGTCTAAGCAGTAAAACACCAAGAGATCAAAATCTCTACCAAAAAAATGCCTTAAAGGTGTTAATGTGAATGCTGTCTAGCAATGAATAGAAAAAAAAATTATAACATTTTTCTTTACATTTATGTATTTCTAATCTGAAGTCGCTTCTATTCTCCGTCTGACGGCGGCCCTTGATATTAATACTTCTTAGAATCAGAACTATACTCTGGTTTTTACTTCGAGATCTAAAATGTAAACAAAGGGGTTAACCGTGCAAAAGAATTACAAGTATTTAGTAATTATAATAATTTTGGAAAAAGATGGAGCATTTAATGTAAAAAATATATTCTATGCTATATTTTATTACATTAGTATGAAACAATAAAACACTTTTTTATGCGCGTACATATTTACGCGTTATTCAAGCCTGAAAAAAATAGTGTAAGATTTTTTTGTTTTTAATAGCCACACTTGCGGGATCGTCAACATTTTCCAACTTGCGCCATTTTTGCTCAATCGTTCGTATTTGTTGTATTCCTCGCCAATTGCTTTCTTGTAGTTGTTGGTGTTGAATTTCTTGTTAATGTTTTTGTTGTTTATAGTTGTTGTCAGAGAGTTTGTTTGGTTTTTGTTTATTGTTACGAAAATATTATTTTC
The DNA here is from genome assembly GCA_963890685.1 of Plagodis pulveraria. Taxonomy (NCBI): domain Eukaryota; kingdom Metazoa; phylum Arthropoda; class Insecta; order Lepidoptera; family Geometridae; genus Plagodis; species Plagodis pulveraria. The sequence goes on along the minus strand of OY982950.1, from coordinate 19,960,587 downwards.
GTATATGGAGGCTGGAGTCTCCGAAACAGAACCTGGACCGGGCCCTTCAACAACGAAGCACGTATTTTCTCCCGTCTGAATAATAAAAGACAATATGAATAATAAAACTAAGAAAACAGCCTTTCTAAACCTCGATTACTATTGATTTGTCAAAATAGTATGAAAGTAACTGTCCGTCGTCCGTAAGGAAAGATACGCCGAGTAGGAACCGGGCCGAGTAGGAATTAACGAATATAGTAGAATAGTTTTATTTTTTTCTACATTATATTTCTTTTTTGTTACATTATATTTCTGGATTAAAAAACTTATTAACTAAACTAAACTAAAAATTACTTTGCATTATAGAAAATAGATAATATTATTGGGCCAACCTAAGAAGGCTAGTGCAGTACCGACACATGTTATGTAAAATCACGTTCAGAGTAAACTGACCCACCGCACTTACATACAAAGCTTATATGGCTAGGATCCCCCTTTACAATCTGAAATTTCAGTAATCGTGAAAGGGCACTACCCAGTTTAGTGAAATTTCCAGTGCAAACTACATAGATCATAAGGGGACCTTTGTGTGTAAATCAGAAGGATAATGTTTCTCTGAACGCGAATGTACATACATATTAGTATGTACGGTTGGTTTCGTATCGAAACGATCGTTTGATCTAGCAAGACTTTAGTTTGGTAAAATGTTGTGTGGTCATATTGCAAGGTAGTCGTTTTGCTTCCTAGTCGATAAACATTTTAGGTAAAACGTTGCGTGGTCATATTGCAAGTTAGTCATTATGCTTCGTAGTCAATAAACGTTTTAGGTAAAACGTTGCGTGGTCATATTGCAAGTGAGTCATTATGCTTCGTAGTCAATAAACGTTTTAGGTAAAACGTTGCGTGGTCATATTGCAAGTGAGTCATTATGCTTCTTAGTCGATAAACGTTTAAGGCAAATTTTTACATAGACGTTTTGATTTCTAGGCAGCATGATCATAAATGCCCCAAGCGCAACCGACGCGACGGTGCGGCGGCAGCAGCGCGGCAAACATACACATCAGTACCTCCGACAGTGAGAATTACAAAATGTAAAAGGTGGAGTAAAATAATTAAATAAATGCCTTGTGACACGTAACATAACTAAATAGACTATATATGACGGTTTAAAAAAAAATTTGTTTAGGAACTGAAAAAAATGTAAAGGAAGCTTACTTAAATAAATTTCAGTGAGCTCTAGACACAGAAGAGCATCGATTCTTTGTTATCAGCTCAAATAATTTATTTGAAACATCGATTTGAATTGATCCATATTAGCTACAAAAGAAGTTAATGAGAAGACCATTGAAGTCGATCCGGTTAAATCTATTTTCAATATCAAGATATGTAGATGGCACTCGTCCAAAAGTATAAAAATCCTAATTCATGTAAACCTCACGTTTTCATATTATATGTTTAGGTCATACCGATACAAGAATGAAGTTTATCTCTGGGTGGAATCTTTTTTTTTTTTATAGTGACGGGACAAGCCCGAGGCCCACCTGATGTTAAGTGGATTAACCTCTGCCTATAACAGACGCATTTCGTCAGCGTCGAATTGCACTGTGCCCGTCACATTGATATATTTTGAGTCTGGATATATTTTGAAGAATACCTTTAGAACAATTACAAAATTACGGGAGGCAAAATTATAATCATGTGATTACAACGTAAGTAGAACTACAGGTGTCGCTCCATTCCAATACGATGGTTAAAGAATGACAGAACAAATTACAGTCATATGTTAGCTTAAAATATAAGAGCATGCCACGGCTATAGGGGTGGATGGAGCGGGTTCGAATCCTGCACATGACTATAATTTTTCCTCTCATAACTTTGTAATGTAATCCGCAGAGCATGCGTTATTGCAAAAATAAAAATAATCATACTTACTAAAATACAGACGAAGGGCTACAATATAGCCCGAAACTGGTCGGAATCTTTCCAGTAAATATAACGCGAGTCCCAGCCAGTACCTATTTATTTATAAAATACAGATAAACAATAGAATTGGGACGTTTGTCACGGGTCGTCAATTAACGGAATGTTTAAAATGTCCTAAAAAAAAAACATATTCTAGATAGAACTAGATTCTGGAGGGGCGATATACAACACATTCTAGGAGGATGACTTCCGTATCGGAGAGTGTCAGCGCAATCCTGATTACGACTGTGATTCCGCGCTCGCTGGCACTCCTCCCCGACACTGCTCAACGGAACCCGTCCCTTTAACGACTACGACGGCGCTCCAGGTAGAACTGTTCGCATGATCAGGATTAACGATGTCATGCGGTACGCTGATCTCGGGGATTGGGATGCAGAGGTGAGTTAACGCTACACCTTAGATCTTATGTTCAAGTTCTTCCACATAGATTCTAAGAGCATCATACCTAAACAAACAATCTATAAAAACATTAATAAAAACAAAAACATTAAATATTGTAATAACTCTATTATATAGTAAGTATGTAACACATTGTTAAAATATGTTTAAAAGAATGGCCCCGAGTTTCTTGCCCGTTCTTCTCGCTGTGGCTCTATACAATTTATTTGCTGAACGTGGCAGTACAATGTAGAATATTTCAATATTAAAATTGACCTTCATAAGTGCGTCATAGACGCCTAAATTGAATAAATGATTGTGACTTTGAAAACAAAATCATCTAAGTACTTAAATTGAATGTAGACCACAAAGGCACGCCCCTCCATACTTTTTTTTTGTTTAGTGCACGACTGCCTACTCAAGCGATCATACGTATCGTATATTTTATTGTTTTAATGTACGTACCATCAACATTCACACCCACACGAAGACATCATGCACAAACAAAAAGCAACAAGGGAGTTGTTGTCTCTTTTTGTTTGTTTTTTTGTTGTTGCTCTCTTGGTGCTTTTTGCGTAGGTACAAACGATGTCTACCCGTACAAATGCTTTAGGGGCTTAACTTGGTGAGTGAAAAGGCTACTATATACTCTTAACTATTCTTGTATGGAATCTAGACACTTATATAGGTAGGTATTACCCAATTAGCTATAATTGATTATTTAAAGCAGGGTTGTGAGCACAGAAAAGTGACATTTGTTTTTCGTACTCTTTCTTCAGTTTCTGTGAGGGTATAAAAACACTCATTACTTGTAGTGCAATTATCGAGAAAAGTTTATTTAGATACTTGCCTATCTCTAAACTGAGTATAATATAAAAAAACATGACAAACCCGAAGAACTTGAACTTTTTAAACTGTTGAAAGAAAAGAAACTTACTCTACTAATATAACTTTCTTGATAAGCTTGTCTCAATTGTCTTCACTTAATTGTAATACAAAGCCGTTTATCCACTATACGGAATGTAAGCCAAAACTAGCACAAAGTAAGTAAGTGCTGCCACAATGAACAACATGCTATTGAGAATGTTAGCAAATTGGATCCAATCAACGGCAATTCGCTGACGATCTTCGCTGGAACTTCCCCTGTCTTCCGTGAGGACCTTTGCCTCTGTGTAGTCGCTCGGGTCGAACTCCGTAAACACTGCGTACTTCCCGGGTCCACTGCTTACAAGCCGGTTCACGGTCACGATCCAAGTCGGTGCTGGCTCCGTCTTCCGTCTCAAAGCCATAAGCAGCAATGTTTCCAAAATACCCACTAACGTTACTACCATGGAATCTCGAAGAAACAGTAATACAATCGGAGTTTCCGCACTGTGTTTCGGAATATTATATCCGACTTCAGTTAGGAACATAAAATGGCCGTAAAGACTGAAACATATCATCAGCAATCGCACATTATCTTTGACGTCCAATAACAACGAGATCAAAGTTAGCGTGACTATGACAAATGAGGGTACTACGATTATCGCCGCTGGCCCCGCCGCCACCCTCTTCATCGCGAACGTATACTTTAGCATGGGATACGTGCTGTTCGGCAAAGAGCTATACTTTCCCGGTAACCGCTCATGTGTTACGTCCACCATTTTCCATCCTGGCCCGTCTTGATATTCGTCTATATTGACTGGATTCTTTTGGTAAAATGTAAAGTTTACTTGTTCTCCTGTATGCATCCACGAGCCGAAATACAGAGTGCAGTTTTGTTCGTCGTATGGCCATCGTTTTAGAGACGTCCGACATATTCCGGAATGAGTAAGGTGCGGCACGCAGGTGACAGTGCCGTCGCTGGCAACTAAACATGTCGTTTCGATTTTATCTGAATTCGTCATAGTAGCGTCTGCGTTAAACAACGCCATTCGTGGCGTCCAGAACTCGGTGCTTTCCACTTGTATCTCTTTGATGTCACCGTAGTTTGCCGGATTCCATATAAGGAACTCATCTTTCCACGACATGGCTACCCAGCTGTGAACTGTGAACGTTTCTTCCATGCCATCGAAGCTGATATACTTGATCGCGAAACGCACGTTTACTTTGACTGCTGTTTTATGATCCTTGACCGGTCGGAAATCGTAATAGGTATTATAGGCGCAGAATAAATCTTTGTGGAGCTTTGCTTCATCGTGGAGAGCAATCTCTCGGTCGGCGGGGCAGTCTGAGTCAGTAGCCACCCGCACAACTCCGAACACCAGCAGGACGAGGATCGATGCGTGCGGTATCATAGTTGGAGATTGACTAGTCGTTTTAACAGAACAAAAGCTGCATTTTTACGTAGAAATTCGATACCTGAAACCGCCCCCAAAGATAACACTTACGATAATTGTCAACAGCAGATGGAACCAATAACGTGATTAGTAACTGTACCTACACTAATATAATTTGCCCTATTTATCTGAATTAATTTGATCAACATGAACAACTATTTCTGTTTTAGTAATACGTACAAAACAATTGTTTTGATAAGTATTATAGATATGTGTATGTATGCACGATTACGCTTTTTCGCAGGCAGTCGCTCGACTGAAAAATTATATAAATGTAAGTACCTAATATGAATCCTGAAAGAAGTTAGTGTTTCCAGAGTTGTACATTCTGTTGAGACGTCCAGCAGCACCCTACAACTACTATTGATAGTTTATTTGTGAGCTTATGTTGGTGAAGTTGCAACTGTGTGCTTGCGGTTTCAAATGCTTTTTCGAAGTTTCACCACTCGTGTCAACTCTGGTGCCACTCGCCATCACAGCCATCAAGTCAATTCGCTTCATTCGCTTCTCCAAGCGAAAGCATGTCAGGCATTTTGTATAATATCTCAATCTATCTAGCTTCTGATACATACATATCTCCAATTTCAGTTGCTATTGCTATTGTGCAAGTGCAGTATTGAGCAAGTGTTTTCAACACGAGTCGTTTTTTGAATACGTTAAACTAGGCTTGCCTCATATAACATATATTATGAGGCAAGCCTATGGCTATCTGCCGAGCATATTTTCACACTCCCCGGTCTGTTATTGAAAATATTTTTTTGGAAAACTAGTAAAATTAAATTTGTCCGACACCGGAATGTCAACGCTTATTTTATTCAATTTACAGGCTTTCTATTAGATATACAGCGTGTCCCAAAATTCAACGATAAGCCGGCATCGGAGCATGGACCTACTCATGACTCCTCGGAAAAAAAAAAAAAAAAAATTATAACTGTTTTTTTTATTAATTACAGAGACTTTTATAAATTTCATCGATATTCGATACCCATTATGCTATTTTCAACTACCATGACCACAATTTTTGACATATTTTTGATATTTTTTGTGCATTAGCAACCTAAGAAGGACGGCTATCTACCACAATCCTTTAAAATTACAGAAAGTCTGTAGTTATTTTACAAAAATAAGTAAAAAAAAAATTTTTTCTTATAATTTTCATAGATTTTATCATTCTATGCACTTTCTATAGTCTGGGTTAAAAAAAAAGTATGGACACTACCTTGGCAAGTTTTATTAAAAGTTGGCGCAACTTTATAAAAGTCTCTGTAATTAAAAAAAAAAAGAGTTATAATTTTTTTTTTTTTTTTTTCCCGAGTAGTCATGAGTAGGTCCATGCACCGATGCCGGCTTATCGTTGAATTTTGGGACACGTTGTATATGTATTACTTCACCCCTGGCTTGAGCTTACTGGTTGGTGCCCCGTAGGAACTCGTTAAGACGTCTAACAGAGCAAATGGTAAACACCAGTATCAAAGACTTCACAAGAAGATGCAACCGCTTCGCATTGCCGTACTCTGCCGCTGTACACCCTGCCCATTAAATTGGAAGCAGTAAGTTTTTTTGCAATCATCTGGTAAACTTGATTTTTCACCTCTTTGAAGAAGTCGTAATGGAACTTTATCTACTGGGTTAAGAGACGCCCGCTGCGGTCAGGACTTACTATAGATGGGTGGCATTTACTAGTAAGAGCTTCGGTGCATCCGAGTCTTCGGCCCGCTGATGTCTTAGGACGGCAGTCGTTATAGCTTGGTGGTAGGACATTTGCGAATGCTCGCCCGGCTAGCTACCATCCTCAAGTAGAAAATCTGTTGCCAAGCATCTAACGGCGTGATCCAGCAGCTTTTCTTGAGAGCCTATAATCCTAGGTGATCCTGAAAAACATATTCGTTCGCATCATCACTTAACAACGATTAGACAGTGGGCAAAGGCTAGCCTGACACATATGGGTCGTTATCACGGGTGGTGCAGATTTTCAACTTTTATGACATTTTTATTTATAGTGGTTTTTTGACCTTTTCATTGCATTTATAGAATTAGATGCGTATTCGGAATAGTAATTTGTGAAAGGCACCTTGATGGAACCACAATGGAAAGTGATGAACCAATGGATGGTAATGAAAATCGCCTGGAGAGTAATGAACTTCACCTGGAGTGAAATGATATTTGCTTGGAAAGCAATGAAAACGTTTGGAAGGCGATGAAATATAATTATATTTAATATAAAATATCAGAACTTTTAGTGTTCAAAAATGAAAAATTAGTACAAATCATATATCTTATTTTATTATTTTTAACATGAACATTATATTATTTAAATATGAGTATAGAATCAATTATAACTCAGCTTGAAGTATTTTAACAACCCAATAAAATTAAATATACACTAAAAATATTAAACGTCTCAAGGCAAACCTATTATAAGACTCAAAATGTTACTTTTAAAAGAGTTCACCTTTTTAAACAAAAATGACGACATAAGTGTTTAAACGGCACTCTTTGTAAATAATCAAACTTCTTTTAACTTAAACTAAAGTAACAGTAAAACAACACGATTGGTCAATATTTCAACAAGCCAAGCAAGTCAGTGAGTTATTTTTTAAGCATAATTATCACAATAAAATATTAATAATAAACACTTAAAAAATATTATTAGTTCAAGAACATTTCTAGAACGAAAGAAATTATATTGTGAAACAAATTATAAAACTAGAATAATCATTAAAAATACTAACTGTAGCTGGCACTGGTGAAGGAATGGTTCCGCTCAATAATAGAGTACCATCAAATTCACTTAAGAGCATCTTGTTGTCATAGATGTTGTTAAAAATAGTGTCTGAATCTATTTATAACGTAGTTAGGTTTTCATCCTCTCGATTGTAAAATTTGATTATCACAGTATCTTCTAAACTAAACAATCTACTCCTAAATCCACTTCAAAGTTTATTTGGCTGTTGCATTTAATAGCCGGACCAAATGGCGAGGTAGACAAGTAATGTTCATTTACGTCAATATCCAAGTTGCTATTGGCAGTGGTCTGCCCAAATCCAATGTCAAGCAACCCTAAATGCTTTTTGTGTTCACTAGTTAGGTAGCTGTTTAAGCAACTGAAACAGCTGAGCCACCGGACAGCTACAGTGTAAGGCAATTCAGAAGACCAGACAGCTTTGTGAACTTTGGTGGTGCCCTTGAAGTTTGGAACGTGAGCAGGAGATTTGTTTCGACGTATATCTTCATCTGAAATTACAATAATTTCGACACTCTGAATGTTTTCACGAATCAGATTTACAAAATCTTTGAATGAGCCGACATCGCCACCTAATTTGACGTGGTTATCGCGGTTCTCTTAAGGACTGGCCCTACATAATCGGGTGCTCCCTTTTCCATGACCGGCTTCTTGGTAATTCCATGTCACAGTGTTAATCGTTCGGACCTGTTTATGATTTCTTGTAATCATGTACCGGTTCCTAAATTGGCTTGAAAGAGAATTTGTCCAAACACGAACTTTGGACAGCGATGGATGTTTTGCTATATTCAGCTGGAGTTTAATGTGGACCCATATTAATGACGTATCATGAACAGACACGGGCTCATTGTACAAAAAGTATAAAAGAACTTCTGTGTCTTTTAAATTTTGATCGCACAGTGCTGCATGACAAAATTACGCATGTTTGAAAAAGATCTTCATTATACAATTTGTTGATAATATTTCAAGGTTTATCCCCATCTTTCTTTTTGGTAGTCACAGTTTCCCTATTTGTCCATTTTTCCCTATATTACTCTATTTTTCAACAACCCATTGAAAGTAATCTATAGCTTTGGTATTGTCAAATTCAATGTATGTTTTAAGTTTCTTTTTTACAAACATTACACGTTCTTGCCAGGCAATTGCCATCATATTGGTCGCAACAAAGACTGGTCAACACAGGTATTGATGATCTCTCTGCAATGATCTGAGCTTTTTCAAGTGCTTTAATCAGATGATCAACATTGGCATGTAACTTGCATTGACATGTATCTCGCTCTTCTTTTAGAAATACAACCCAGTAAGGTCGATATCTGCAAAATGTAGTATAGCTTATGGTAACGTGTTATGTGCGGTACTTCTTGTGCATATTTTTCAAAGTATCGTTGAGGTATCGCTTCTGTTTCTTTACTGCTTCTTTTTTCACAAACTTATGCGTTCCTGCTGCCATGCGGCTGTTTAAATCATCCTCAAAAAATCTTCCATTAGTAGATTTTTGCTCTCTATTTGAGTCTTCTGAACTACCGCTAACTTTCGCCTTACATTTAATGGCACCTTGGATATCATTTCATACTTCGTGTATTTTGCCTTGTTTGGTATTATAATGTCTTTAAGAAACATTTTTTCCGACTTATTCATTCCTTCATAATTTATGTTTAGCTCCCGAGAAAGAGTTTTATCGAATAACAATTTCTTCTATACTTGATCAACTTTATCACTATTATGGTCTGCTATAACTGCTTTTACGTTTTTCTCTTATTATGTTCCAATGATTTTCTCTAAAGTTTTGCTTGCTGCCTCATATTTTTTTCCGTTAATCTCTTTTTCTCTCTTCTACTTATTAATTTCGTTTATAATCACATAAATTTATAAGTTTCCTAATCTTGTATCGATATCGGCGGAGAGATGTTAGAGTAATTTCACTATTGTTACTAATTTGCAAATTGCTTTGTGAAGTTTGCTCAGTTTGGACTGTAAATGGTAGGGTATTTGGCTCTAAGACAATTTGATTAGGGTTTTGAGGCATTCATTCTCAATCTCGTTCTCGCATTCGGGGGATGAATTTTCAATTAAAACATTTATGAGTTCTTTCTGCTTCTGTTTTTTCTCTACGTAAGTTGCCGATTTTTTTGGTCCATCTTTTACTTAGATACCTATTCCTATCTTTTTCTTGTTAGATTTTGTATAACTCGGGGTTATTCTTGACTTCTGCAAATTTTTGACGTTTTTTTAATCTGTCTTTAATATGTAGTTTAATATGTTACTTATATATCAAAATTTTAAAAATATTACGTTTAAAATATTCAATAAGAAATAAACTATGTACGGTATATTATAAATAGGTATCTAAGATAATGTATTAGATACTTATACGCTACAAATTTTTTCTTACTATTTCATTTCATTCCACTCCATTCATTGTCATTACCATCCGGTACATTTTAGTGTAAAATAGAAGGTAATGAATTGGAGAAAAATGAGTTTATAACATTTGATCCTAAATTGTTTACGTTACGTGTGTACGAAAAATTTAAAATATATTATTTAGAACAGTAGAATTATAGTGATCAAAATTACGTAGTGATGAAACATTCAAAAAAATTACTCACCTTAGAAATCAGTGGATGGCAATGACAGTGAATCTGTGACAAACTCCTTCCGGCCACATGAGATTCTTAATTATTTTTAACGTGGCCACACACGTCTTTCCGCTTCGAGCTGTAGCGACGACTGGTTTCTTGCTGAACTCGTGAGAAAGTACCTAGCCACTGTCCAGGGCTCGACTTGTGAAAAATGTTGATATTCTACGACTCGGATAGGAATGAACTTTTTTGTTTAACAAAAAAAAAACTTTGTTTATCATTAAGTTGTAGTCGCTTTCTAAACATAACAACCTCAACAGAATATTATTTGACTATTAATTTATCCAAAAAGAAACATTCGATTCGCGTTTCATAAAAATATTTCAAGTTACAAATTATTGAATTAGCTAATGGATGGTTTACCTAACTGCAAATTATATGCGAGTAAACAGAGCATTTTTGTTTTCCTCTCAAAAAACGATAAAAACGATCACACTCCCAAAAAGTTACAAGATTTTATTGTATCTGCTGCAAAATAGCTGTCTATAACTTTTTAGTTGATCGTACTAAGATAAGTCCATATGCCTTTTGTCAAGTGATGTCTAGGAGGAATGGGTATCTAATGGGTAGCTACTGGAACAGTTTGAATTACCTACATCTAATGTCAAAAGTGGCAAGTTTCAGTGGCATTCTTAGCGTTCTTATCTTAAATGGAACAGGGGAGAACAGTTACAAACGATCACAGTGATGACAATCATAGACGCAGAAAGTGGTAAAAATTATCGAATATAACGAAATTGGCATCAAATGGAATACTTGCCATAGAAGTCTTGCCAAATAGTCGCAGTCGTGTTTGAGTAAGGAGGTGGATACAATAATTACTTCAAAGGATACACGCTTCATAGGAATACTGAGTGAGAACACCCAAGTTAAACTTTCCTAACACTAGGCAAGGTAATTCGTGAGTGAATAAATAAGTTGAGTTAACGGTCATTAAATAAAATGGTCATATAATAATTGGGGTTATTAAAATACGAGTGTAGGTTTACTGTGTGAGGCGAAGCCGAGTGCGGCTATAGGAGTTTGACGTGGACTTCTTAATTTGTCTTTTACTTGGCGTGAGGACCATTTCTGCTTTTGACCACTTCTTTATTTGACTGACTCTTGCACGATGTGCAGAGTTTGACGTTTGGGGACCACTTCTTAATTTGTCTTTTCCTTGGCGTGACTAGTTCTAGATTCGATAACTCCGCTATAAGGCCGGTTCTAAAAAAGACCATTTCTGCACGGGCATCTTCTTTTAAGGCAACTATTTAAAATTAAGTAATTGAGATGTTAGAAATATTTGGGAAATTACAAGTAATATTTTGCTTGCAATATTTACGGACTGCTATCGTCCGAATAGGAATTCATGACTTTCACCCTTGTTAAACACTACTTTTCACTACGAATATGAGTAATATAAAAAAAAACTATAATATTTATTGATACCAAGAACATGAGTAGAAACTATTCAAAATTAATGCAGTCATAGTCCAAATAGGATTTGATAACCGTGTTAAGCACTCTACTTTTCAATAAAAATATGAGAAAAGTAAAAAAAAAAAAAATACTCAAATTGAAAACCATAACTTGAGTAGAAGAAACATATAAAATTCATTGAGGGATTAGAACAATTTGTGTAATATAAGTAAATTTTTTGTTTGTTTTTTTTTTATAATTCCCTTATATATTTACTTACTATCCTGCCAATTTATATATATCTAGTCTTTTTTAAATTTTAAACATGGAACACAACGCGTCTTCCCCGGGAGCCATCCCACTTAAAAGGTATTTTTTGTTTTTATATTTTTAATTTACGCTTATAAACATAGTGAATAAGATACACTAATTTGAGAGAGTCACATTAATTCTGTTATAAACTAGTTCTTTTAGCCTTTACTTAACACATATGTAGTCGTAAGTAATTCGTTTTTATAATACAGCAAAGTATTTTAGAAGTAAAAAATATAGTCTCATTTTGTTTACAACCATGGTTGCCATGGTTAAGGTTACTGCACAGTACTTTAGAATGAACATAATCTTGTTTACGATAATGGTTGCCATGGTTACAAGTCATTCCGGCCCAAGAGAGGGAAGTATTTACTTTAAGTTTTTCCCACCCTCTTAGGTGGGCCAGTAAATTAAAAAATAAAAGTGTGTTATAAAAATTAAAAAGTTATTTTATTAACTGCCAGCGACACATCCGAATTAGAACAAACTTACCCTCTTCCTCCACTTTCTAATAGTAGCTCTACGGAAACGGCACATTCAGCCGTAGAACTAGAAAATAACGGTATTCCTATTCTTCACAAGGCTATTGATACCAAGCCAAATCAAATTTTGGTATACACATGGTTCGATAAAAGTATACAAGTGAAAGACATTTCAAACTGCAAACAAAAGATCCTTGAAGTATTTCTACCTGTAAACGATGAACAACTAATTACGGATGTTCTGAAGCAATATTAGCAAATATTTCATATACTTCGAAAGCGAACAACACAGGAAAGATTTCAATAGAGTTATTATAAGATTATTTAAGGAAGGTACCGTTGAGTTTTACGAGTTTACTGAAAGAGTTGTGTATGTAGAAGACGAGAACGAACAAAAGGCTATAGTCAAAGGCAAAACTTGCCACCGGGGCATTAAAGAAACCATGCTTAGAATAAAAATAAATTATTTCTGGACTAACATGCAGAGTCAATATCATCCGTTATAAATGGATGCGAAGCATGTAGAAAGACAAAATATGATAGAAAGCCACTCAAATCTCCCATTCAACTAACTCAAATTCAAGATGCACCCTTTCAGGAGATTTTCATAGACATATTTAGCATAGAAAACCGTTCATATCTGACTGTAGTTGACGCCTTCAGCAAGCTATCGCAAGCAATAGAAATAAATAATAAATCAACAGCAGAGGTGTTTCGCGCATTAATTTAATACTTTTCCACGTACGGCGTGCCCAAGAAAATAAGTAGCAATCCAGGAACCGAGTTTAATAATGAACTAGTAAGAGAGTTAGCAGCTATGTATAAAATCGAATTGCACATTTGTACACCACATAATCCAAACTCTGCAGGCATTGTCGAACGTTTCCACTCTACATTAATAGAAATCTACCGCTTAGCTAAATATGAACAAAAATGTACCGATGCAGCATCAGTAATGACCTACGCTATAATGGCTTACAATAACTCTATACATTCTGTTACCGAATTAACTCCTTTTGAAATTTTCTTTGGCCACACGGACGCCAATAAAATGTTTGATGGCGAATTTGAAAAATGCTACGTACAACAATTACTAAAAGATCATGCAAATCGAACTTAACATCTTTATCAGTATTTATCGGATAAAAAATTACAGAAAAAGGAAAAAATTAGGGAAAAACGAACAGGAGAATGTGTAGTTCTACGCGAAGGTGACGTAGCTTTTGTCAAGGATATTAATACTAGAAAAAGCAAGGACAACGCTAGATACCAAAAGGCAAAGGTTAAAGGTCAGATAGAAAATAATATAGTACCGATAGAAATAAGAAGTAGGAAAACGAAAGTAGCAATTAATAAATTGGTGCGTGGTCATGATGGCCCTTCTCCATTGCAGCCGGGGCCTTCATCTGCAAAAACTTGACGGAAACCCTGGATTGTTACCCGTAAAAGAAGGACAAGCTTACAGACAGGAAGATAAATGGATTATAGTGAAAAAACTTGATTTGAACGGTTTAGAAAACGATTTGGAATTTAACACACAGAAATACGAAAAGTTTACAAAATTAGTTGATTTACATAAAACTTATATTACAGAATTTTACGGTATCAGAACTCAAATTGAATATTTAAAAAATATTACTTATATAAAACTACGACAGTTGATTCCATCCAGAAAAATAAAAAGTGAGGTCTAATCAACCCCCTGGGTTCAATAATCAAACAAATTTCTGGAAATCTAGACTATGAAGACGCGGTCCGCTACGATAAAGAGATTTCAAAAATTGAGTCGAAAGAATTCATTCTAAATAAAAGAAAGACCGTGGTTACCAAAATGTTAGATAATTTGATAAATAATACAGGCACTTTAAATGAAAATTCAATAATTTTAGGTAATCGATTAAGACGAATGGAAGAGATTATAAAAGCGGGAAATAATAAAGAAAACAACGTAGAAACCGTTGTTTTCTTCCTCACTCATGCTCTAAATATGTTTCACATGTTTACGATTTCTTTTAGAACATCATATATCATGCTGAGTGAGATAGAAACGGTATTAGTATTCACCAAAGTATCTGTATTACACCAGTCGGTTATTAACGCAACAGAATTGTTAATCCTTCTTAAGGCAATAGAACAAAGTCACCCCCTAATGTATGAAGTTACTGAAAACAATTTATTGATATTCGAACGAGTAATCAAGGTAAAAGCAAACCAGATAATTTATATTCTAGAGGTACCCTTAACAGATAATAAAATATATAACTATTATAAAATGTATTCTATTCCAATTTACAAATCTACTGTTAATAAGACTATAGTAGTTTTTCCTGAATTTCCCTACCTTTTGGTGAAAAGTTCTATGTACTTGCCTGTTAGAAAGCCCTGTGAGGAGATCCATACTGATACGTTCCTATGCAGCGACGAGAGCATCGTCCAGTTCCAGAAGCCAACCTGTGTAGAGCAACTCCTGGAGATTCGAGCAGATCTGACTTCTTGTATAGCGTATAGCGTCGAAGTAGAGGACATCAAGGTCCAGCGAATCAGTTTGGAAAGCTGGATTGTATTTGCGCGTAAACCGACAATATTAGCAGAAAAATGTGAGAGTGACGATGTCAAAGAATCACGCCAAGGTACATATATAATAACAACGACGCAAAATTGCTTTCTTCACATGAACGAATTAAAGTTAACATACCAACGCACAGTTGCTGAAAACCTTCAGTATCAAATAACGCCAGTTATTAACTTACCTGAATTAAAAATACTGAATTCGACATATTTACCTTCCATTAACATAAAGGATATTAATAATTTAGAGGAAATGAGGCAGTTTTCGCGTATTCTGAAGCTGACAGGAAGTGATGTGTTCAGTGAAAGTCTCTATGGTGACAGTGAAAACGTCAATTTTAGTGGTATTAACACTAAAAGTATTAGTTTAGCTACTGTTATATTATATGTGTTTCTACCTGTAAGCTGTATTAGTTATATAGTGTATCGTTTTAGAAATAAGTTCTTGCGAAATCATCGGAACCCGATCGAAATCTCAGTGGAACCCGATAATTTCGCACTTGATGAGGGAGGAGTTATGAGGCCACCCGGTCTCGTCATAACAACTGGATCAGCAGTTTCTCGAGAAACTGCCGATGAACTATCAACAGCGACACCGGATTTCTGTATAACGCGTGGGTAGCTGTAAGGATAGATTAAGTCAGTCATTAAGAACATACGACTTTGTTCGGACGCATATTTTATTAGTATTAAGAGCAAAATAAAATCTTTAATTAAAAATAGTGTTTTTTTAAATGCTCTTTCGCGCTCCCGTAAACTTGACTATCTATTATCTGTTTTGTTATCATTACTTTGTTATAACTAAATACTGTTTATTCTATAGAACTAATCATGCTTTCAAAGCTCAAACGCTGTAATGTACCTACCATTTGTAATGAAAGAAAAAGAATCTCGTTATCCGAAAATACGGAAGTTTAGTTTTGGAAACAACATTTTCCATTGTAATATAACATTTTTTGCAGCCGTAGTTTATTAGATGTAATGTTATGTTATTTTTAAGTTTATCCGTGTAGGGCTTGAGAAAAAAAAATTATTACTATTAATTATTATTATATCATCCAGATACGCAATTTTTTTTTAGTTAATTGACTTTAACTGAAAAACTATCCACCCATTTTGATGAAATTTTCTTGTTGGATTGAAGCTACTTCTAAAAAACTTAGGTATTACATTAAATTGAAGCGTAAGTACCTATGGGTATGTATATCTTAAAAATACAGACGGAGTTTTCTGCTTATTACCTACATTCCTTGTTTATAGCTATTAAGATGATAAGTTGGGCAAGTGTTACGCCTGATATGCACCCACAATTAACCAAAACGTCATATATGTCACCAACCAAGCTAGTCGTGACTTCGTCTGAAGGTTGAATAAAAACCGGCTAACTTTTTATCGTTAAATAGTACCTAACAAACAGATGCAGAAATATATTAATAGGATCTCAATTCCTTAAAAAGAGTAGGTACCCTATTCGGATCCCGCGGACGTAGGAACAGCGTAAAGGGTCAACAATAATAGGGGCTGTATGCAGCTGGACAGCAGTATATTAACAATTGTTTTTTTTTTTCAAATCATACAATCAGAATGTATTGTGTCATCATAAAACAAGAGCGTTAATAGTACCTTAAACTACAATTAAATACTCTTATCGATCATTTGCTTAACGCTAGATTAATTACCCGTAATCCTATTAATCTGCTGCACAGAACTCCTTAACCATTAATAACGCGGAACAGAATATACCTTTTTACCTTGAATGTGACTGGAAATACAGAATTTCGATCAACTCTATATAAAAATCTGTAATTCAGTACGATAAGAGCTCTCGTTCTGTTCCGTGGTCATTGCTATCGGTTCGATAAAAATATTAATTTATTATTTTATGCCGGTCTCTCAGTAAATACTCACTCGTGATTTATACACATTTAATGAATGAAGTGAATAGTTAGTCCAGTTTCCAGTATTCGCTTGTGAATGATTGAAGAAACAAATATTTAAAAGCACATATTTTTTTACGGGGGGTTAAAACAACTTTGGCATTAATTATATTTAGATGTTGTACAACAAATATGAAAGCATTGATATTGAATCTTTATTTACTATTTATTATTACAAAGATCGGTGTCAACACGTTTGAAATACGATCGATGCCCCTCTACAATTTAAGACGAGTAGTACCAATTAGAAATGTACATATGCACCCGACTATGTTTAAACAACAATGCTACTTTAACAACGTATTAATTGAATGCCCGATCTACCCTGTCGATTTCACAAATAATATAATGGACTATGACATGAACTCCCTCAGACTCAATCAAGAACAACAACCGGAAAACTTAAGTCGAGCCCTTAAAAAGACAGGTGAAGACGTAATAAATACTCAGAGTTCGGACAAGACTCCTCCGTTTAAGAGAATGTTAAATCAACCAGCATCTAATTTAAACATTCTCTCGCTGCATGGAAACCCTGGTGGAGATGTACTACCTGAAAATACTATACTTCCGACTCTAAGTGGTTTAAGACCTACCTTAAATAAACTCAATATGAAACTAGACAGTCCATCCAACAAACACTTAAAATCAATATCTCAGTTTACGGCATCATCAGAAGAATTACCTCCTCCTATTATTTCTTCCCATGAACTCAATGTGACATCAGCATTGAAAGAGTTGCCGACCTCTACGATGAAGAACTCATTTCAAATTATGACAAGTCCAGAAAAATTTGCGAAATCCCTAGATAGTTTTGAACGAAAATTCTATGCGGTAAGTTTGTGTTATAATATCCTATCACTTCATATAATATTCGGAGTACTAGTAGAAGGTCACGCACAAAAAAAGAGTCAAATGGGTAGTTTTTGGTATTAAAACACCACCCAGTTATCTGTGATGTGATGAGCCCGGCATACCCAACCCGCTACCACTTTGGTCGACAGAAATGCGTAAAGACATTTTCTCATACGTACAAAAAAACCGGTTAAGTGCGAGTGGGACTCACGCACGAAGGGTTCCGTAACTAAATATTCTTTGAATAGTTAAAGCGTCGACCTGTCACCGTTATTATTATCGAGCAAGAAACGGTAAAAAAACAAGTTAGTTGTATGGGAGCCCCTCTTAAATATTTATTTTATTTTATTTCTTAGTATTTGTTGTTAAAGTGGCAATAGAAATACATCATCTGTGAAAATTTCAACTGTATAGCTATCACTGTTCTTGAGATACAGCCTGGTGACAGACGGACGGATGGACAGCGAAGTCTCAGTAATAGGGTCCCGTTTTTACCCTTTGGGTACGGAGCCCTAAAAAAGGTAGATCACTACCTAGTTCAACATAAATCGACTTCTAAGACAACTACTTCTAATCCGCAAACAATGTTGATAATCAGATTAAACCACAAAAAATCAGACCACCCTGTGAATTCCGGAAGTCCCTTCCGGTAAAAGAACAAGTTACCGGATCAAGCACAGGCAATCGTGTCACTCTGTTCCGACTTTAATAATCCCAGGACGTCCCACCGAACTTGCTCAAGTCTTATTGCAGTTCGGCAACCTTCTAGTTTCCCACGATATGAGCTTGCGTATGTTGGGCCAAAGGTTGCCAAGTTTTTGAGCGCGGTAGCCGGTATTCGGGCATCTGCCAGTGATTTTGTTCTGTGTGTTAAAAAGGCCCCTAACAAAGCTCTTGGCTGTCCATTTTGAAATCCAGAGACAGTATGAGACGTCTTGTTTTTGGCTTTGGTAAATGTCTTTATGCCGAGTGTTGTGTTTCTTGTAGTATAATTATTGTCATGATAATTCTAATTAAACTAGGTATGTAGTTTTCATATGTTGCATTTCTTGCATGTCTCCCCTGTGTATAACAATAGTGGCTCCCTATTACATGAGCCCAGAACATATGTAGCAAAACGAGGGTATTCAAATACTGCACTCTACGTGCATGGCAATTATATTTTCTGGGGCCAAAAACATAATATATTGAATGTTTATACTTATTATTCACTATTGTGTTTGAATACAATTGGTTTGTATTTCTTCCAGATAACATTTAGTAAACTAAGGTCGTTATCACCATCATCAAGACGAGAAAACGGTATGAGCTACGTCCAGTCCGGGCTGTTTCTACATCTGGCCCTGATGGCTCTATCCGCTGAAGTAGACCCCGACACCAGTCGAGAAATTGACGAGTGTTTAGATTTACATGTGCCATACAAGGTAGGTACAAAATGCACACACCTAATTTTAATAAACTGTGTTTCAATATAAGTATAAAATCTGTATCATTTACGCAGTCTTGTGCTACGTTGCACTGCTAATCAGAGATGCACGAATTGTTGGGTTTAGATACTTTAGGTAAGTATATGATCTCCACCGGGTCCTGGGCAGTGGACGGTGGAGGCGATCCACCCGGTCCTTCGGAGGTGGGTAAAGCGGCCGTTTGGGTCGCTGACTTTCCGATTGGTGCAGGTGCTTTCTGGACACTGGTGGAGAGTCGAGGGATTTTTCACCAGCTTGCATGGCCCTATACGATTGGGGGGTGGCCTGGGTGAGTAAGGGCTACCGCCGGGGCAAAATGGTAAATGCTAACGCCACCGTATCT
This sequence comes from Plagodis pulveraria, assembly GCA_963890685.1. NCBI lineage: Eukaryota > Metazoa > Arthropoda > Insecta > Lepidoptera > Geometridae > Plagodis > Plagodis pulveraria. Next base: position 19,941,183 of record OY982950.1, on the reverse strand, counting down.
TGCCCCACCTTGGCGGAGGCTGCTCACGGGAGGGTTTAGTGGTTTCAAGTCCCACACATTCCCTTCCACCACGGGGGTGGTGGAAGGCACGGCGAAGGCAAGTCTCCCCCTCAAAAAAAAATAAGTAAGATTTGCACCAAAGATGTCATCCCAAGGGTGATTTCCTCTTTTGATTAGAATTATTCTAATAAGTATTTACAAGGTAAATATTTAATATAGCTATTTTATTTTTCAATGAAATGACGATCTTACAAACATTTGGCATCTGACTTTTACATCCAGCATGAAATTGAATTCGCAACGACCTACGTACGTATATAGCATTTGTAATAACAATAAGTGGGTCGCAGAACAATCGTCAGTCTTTGACGTTAACGTCACTGGAGCTAGAATAATATAAAATATTAGGTCCTTACATATGAAATTGGCGTTTTTCGTACTGGCCACTTTAATCACGAATTTCTCCTCTTTGGTAAGGAATTCCAAATTCAAATTTGTACAGCTATAGACTCATGTATTTGTGCTTCGATGATCGTCATTCATTTGTTTTTTTTCTTCTGTTTTTTTCTGTTTGCGTCACTCATTTTACAAAATGGAAAACCTTAAATATCGCATTATTTACGAGTACGAGTTCCGCCGTGGCACTAGTGCTGCGGAAACAACTCGAAGGGTGAATGATGTGTATGGCGGTCGTGTTGCAAAAGAAAACACAGTTCGTTTTTGGTTCCAACGTTTTCGTTCTGGAAATTTCGACCTGCAGAACAAGCCCCGTGGACGGCCTGAGACTCAAGTTGATAATGAAGAGTTGAAGGCTATTGTGGAAGCGGATCCATCGCAAACCACGTCCGAGTTAGCTGCAGGCTGCGATGTTAGTGATAAAACTGTTTTAATTCACTTGAAGCAAATTGGGAAGATTAAAAAGCTTGAAAGGTGGGTACCTCACGAATTGACTGAAACAAACCGGCAAACGCGCGTCGACTGCTGCGTTACATTACTAAACCGGCACAATAATGAAGGTATTTTAAACCGAATCATTACCTGTGACGAAAAATGGGTTCTTTACGATAATCGGAAGCGCTCAGCGCAATGGTTAGATCCTGGCCAGCCAGCCAAATCCTGCCCCAAGCGAAAATTAACCCCAAAAAAGTTACTTGTAAGCGTTTGGTGGACTAGTGCCGGTATTGTTCATTACAGTTTTTTCAAATCTGGCCAGACTATTACGGCTGATGTCTATTGTCAGGAATTGCAAACCATGATGGAAAAGCTAGCGGCTAAACAACCTAGGCTGGTCAATCGCTCCACGCCACTGCTGCTTCACGACAACGCTAGACCACACACTGCGCTACAGACGGCTACTAAATTAGAAGAGCTTCAATTGGAAAGTCTAAGACATCCTCCGTACTCCCCGGACCTTGCTCCAACAGATTACCATTTTTTTCGAAATTTGGATAACTTCTTGCAAGGGAAAAAATTCAACTACGATGGGGCAGTCCAAATCGCCTTCAAAGATTTTATTGATTCCCGTCCGACTGGTTTTTTTAGTAAAGGGATCAATGAACTACCTATGAGATGGCAAAAGTGCATAGAAAATAATGGTTCATACTTTGATTAATTAAATATATTATATTAAAAAATATTCGACTTTTTGTTCCTCCCATACAAAACGCCAATTTCATATGTAAGGACCTAATATTAAAAATACAAACTTGGAATACAATGCTGGGCTTGAATAAAAATAAATGGTGCTGTGTGTATATATGTACCTATCTAACTACCAGATAGATTCAGGTTTTCGTCAATTGTATATGTCTCACCTGTGACAAGGAAAGATTTCACAATAATTAAAAATGAAACAACTTCCAAAACTGAAAAGTATAAACTATGTTGTTGAAGTCGGTGTCATTGTCAGCTATGAAAATACTCTTTCTCAGCTTACGGTTGCTTAACTCATGCTTTCCCGCTCACATTTTTATGGATTGACTTCCACAAGTTATACCTACTTTTCAGTGTTACCAGCACCGGTTTTGGTTTTCTTTTTTTTCACACTTCCGTAATGCAAACCTACATTACCTACTGCATTCTGATTGTATCTGATTCTAATCGATTGAGTCGCTCACCCTTGTGGGTGAGGGACAGTCGTTATAGACTGGCTAGCTACCACCCTCAAGTAGAACATCTGTCGCCAAGCACGTAACGCTGTGTTCCGGCAGCTGCCCTTGAGAGCCAGTAATTCTAGGTCACAATCTTAGTCTACATCATCACATACCATCAGGTGAGATAGTGGTCAAAGGCTAGCCTATAAGTTATTAAAAAATATGTTTTTCATAGATGATTTAAATTACAATAACACGGACAATAATATCTAGGTAGTTATTCTTATTAGGATAAAGTTATACACTAGCTTAGTATTTTTGTAGTATATGTGACGTCCAGATTTTTTGCTATTGGTAACATTACTAGAAATATCTAGTATTTACTTATCAGAATATTTAATACTGATACTCTTACTTTTGTATATTCCACAATACGTAGGTATGGTCTACGCAAAACACAGATTAGGTATTTATTTTAAATGCCGCACTAAGTATTTTGTAAAGACAACATACATTAGTAGTAGCTATAGTAGATAAATATTATAGTATTGGCAACTATTTATTTAATTAGGAGTACTCGAGTATGTTTTGCTTATTAATATCAATACAATGCCTTATACGTTATTGATTGTTCAGTTTACTAGGGTTTTCTAGTTATAATAGCTATATAGTGTTCAGTTTACTAAAAAATCTGGTAAATGCGCATTCAAATTTTGAAACAGTGATGGCTCAGTGGCATTGGCTATGGGCTGCCGCGCCGCAGGTCCGAATGGTGGAAGGATATTTTGCGAATGCCCGCCTGCCTAGTGACCACCCTCAAGTAGAAAATCTGTCGCCAAGCACCTAACGGTGTGTTCCGGGAGCAGTCCTTGACAGCCAGTGAAAATACAGGCACATGAGACTTAAGAACTATGTCTCAAGACGACGGGCGCAGTGCAGTTCATGACTTGTAACGAAATGCATCTGTTATAGGCCCTCTGCCTATAACTGATGCATTTCGTCACAAGTCACGTTAGTCCGCTTAACATCAGGTGGGCCTCGAGCTTGTTCCGTCATAATAACATTAAAAAAAGAACCAAAAAAATATTTAGAACGATGAGAAAATAAACAAATTAACAAATTGCCATTTTTCTTAAAGAATAAAATCACCATTCGTCAAAGACCGATGTAAGTAGGTATGTATGTTGTTTGAATGCGCCCCAACAGCATCTTAAATATCAGCTAAACCTAAAAGTTAAAGAATCCACAAACAACACAAATATAATATAGTCTTTGCAATTAAATAGAAGTTTTAATATTGTAGCAATGATGGCCGACCGGTTATAGGTATGGACTGCCGTGTCACAAGTCCCTTGTTCGATCCCCACCGCCGCGCCGTTTGAAATTCACCGCATGGTGAAAGGGCATTTTACGATTACCCGCCTGGCTAGCTACTACGCTCAAATAGAAAATCTGTCGCCAAGTACTTAACGGTGTGTTCGTCAGCAGTCCTTGATAACCAGGGAAATTACAGGCACATGAGACTTAACAACGTCATCTCAAAGTGTGAAGACCGAGGTTAGTCCGCTTAACATCAGGTGGGCCTCGAACTTGTTCCGTCCCAGTAACATAAAAAAAAGTTGATGGAATTTAAATTAAAACAAGATAAGGTGTAATAAAATCTCATTTGAGGCACCTGAGGGTATGTGATGATGGGGTTGAAGATAGTAAATAACCTTAACTTCCGAGTGGAATGGGAAATGGCTTTGAATGGCAGCGGAACGGAACATCCGGAAAACGCTGTTAGGTGTTTGGTGACAGATTGTATTATTAACTGTGGTAGCTAACCGGGCGAGTATTCGCAAAATGTCCTACGAGTACCAACATTTGACCAAAGTTGACCAAAGACTCCCATCAAATTTATTTTGTGCCAAAGAATTTGTATGTCTCTTCTTTAAACTTATCGATTTATCAAGCAGTAACTTAACAAATAACCCAATTTATTCAAAGCCTCAAAATAACCCCATAACATTTTCCATAGGAAAGGATCCAGTTGATCAACGGGACGGTATCTTCCCTTCCCTTATCGAGCGAGGACCTCAAGTTCCGCTGGTCGTCTCGCCTAGTGCTGCAGACTCAAAATGTCAGCATTCAGTTCCGTGCAAACATAGCTCCAGCACTGCGGCTGCAAGTAGACAGTTTCGACACTCATACACCGAAAGAGATGGCAGCAGCTCTTAATCATATGGTGAATTATAATTTAATCATTTTCCTCTTTCTGATATCAACATATACTCTTCTGCCCGAATTTAATTACAGCATAACCACCTATAGTGGATTTGGATCTCGGATTACGGGTATGGATATTCTCTATCCTGGAACCATGCATGGTGGTTGTCAGGGTATTTTACGAACCACCCTCCTGGCTAGTTACCACGCTTAAGTAGAAAATCTGCAAAATCTGCAATCTGCAAATGGTCGAGCAACTACCGTGATCCAGTAACTGTCTTTGAGAGCCACTATAAGTAATTCTATAGGTTAGCCTGAACAACATCTTCGACCACTTCCGTCCTTTGCACATTCCCTGCAAGCTAGGGTAAGGCGAAATGTGGGGGAGGTGAATAGAAGAGACTACCTTCCTTTCTTCGTGCATTTGCCTACCCATATAACATGAATGTTTCCCACTCGAAATAGTCACGGGTGCGAAAAGAATCTTGTTCCTTTATAGAAATCAAACTCATAATTTTACTTTTCAATTTGACAAAAAATAAATGAACCTTCGCGATTAAGATATAAAAATGTATTAATATTATTCTACCCAAAGAATTTTTTTTAATGTTTTCGGGCTGTTTTTTATAAATTTTATCATATTCCCTAAATTTGTCTATAACGTGCTGCGTATCATCCATTTCATTCATATGAATAGTTTTTTTTTGTTGCGACTACACAAAAGGTCTGTACTACCTACTACCTACCTTTGTTATCGAACACAATCGATCAACATATAGTATAATTTCATTTTTCATTGTAATTTGATATCGTTTCTTTATCAAATTTGTTCGTATTGAATTAGCATTCTACGAAGTAGTAGGTAACCTACACAATAGAAATTGATAAGAACCGGACAATAATTGTTTCGGCTGGCTTATATGGTTTTTCTGACATCACGTTCTTGGTTAAGTCAGGCAAATTAAGCTTGAAAGAGGTACTTATGTTAATTACTTACGTATCACACATGTTCGCTATGATTGTAGCATGATGAGGTCAATGATGAGGTCTGCAGTCCAAGCCCTGCCACGGGCTTGAGTTTCCCAGCATGACGTAGGGTATTTTGAATACTTTTCTGGCTAACTACCACACTCAAGTAGAAAATCTGTCGCCAAGCAACTTAGTAGTCCTTGAGATCTAGCGCTTATCTAAGTTTTTCCTAATGTTAAGCATGATAACATCTTCGACGACGTTATCACTTAACAACATGTAAGATATGCTAGCCCTGTAACTATTTGATAAAAATAGTGTGTGTATGTCTCCAGCTTACTCAATTGAAATTTCTTAATTCTGAATATGCCGATATTTAGAGAATATTTAGTGCAATTATTTCAACTCAAAATGTTGGTCCCAAATAAACTTCGATGCTATGTGGTTATTAGTGTATTAGCTGACGTTATGGACTCCAGCTGACACATGCTGTATATACGAAACGGCTGATGATGTGATGTATACTATTGTCAGGGATTTAGAGCATAATTTATGATAGTGGCACAAAAAATTAAACGTCCTACTTGAAAGCTGTAGTTATAGTAATGACCCGATTACAACGTGTAAGCTGGAGACCACGTCGTGTCTACAGCTGCTCATCTGTATCTCCTGAACGAATGGACCTATGGCTTTGTTTAATATGTCAATATTTAGAGCATAATACCTATCTACCATAGGTACCAAAACTTTCAAATCTATGGCTATGAAGGTTTTTGAGCTACAAGCTGTAATCAACATGTAAGCTAGAGAGACCCATGTCAGCCCAGCTAGGCACATGGGTATCCAGCTTGCATGGGGATTTGGGCTTGTAGCTCCAAAACCTAAATAGCAAGACTTGAAAATTTTAGTGCCTGTGGCAAAAAATACTCTCTAAATTTTTACATATTAAACAAAGTCGTACGTCCAATCGTTCAGTATATACAGATGAGCAGCTGTAGACACGTGGTCTCACACATGCTTACACATTGTAATCGGGTCATTACTACCACATGAATAAAGAAACGTGTGTTACTATTACAACTTTCAAGTAGGGCGTTTCAATGTATTTGTGCCACTGGCATAAATTATGCTCTAAATCCCTGGATTCTACACAAAATATCACTGAACATTCTACACAAAATATCTGAATTTAAGCTTTGTACCTTATTACATTTACGAGATAGAGACCGGTGACATACAGACTGATGGACGGATAGACAGACAGTGGAGACTCATTAACAGGGCTCCGATTTTCTCTTTGGGTACTGAACCCTAAAAATAAATAATGATTATTATTTAGTAACCGGCTAGGACTCGCGTATTACCGGATATTGCTCCGACCAGTTTCGAACTTATTTGAAATTCTTCGTCTGAGAGTCACGATTGTGCACAGCGACGAGCGCGGGCCTCAACACGTAACACATAAATCATGATATTATAAAAAAAATACTCTCATAATTATGTTTTAAAACACGGGGATCAATAAAAAAAGTAAACAATAATTCTTTCAGTTTCTATCAGCTTCCGAAGAAGGCTTCCGATGGAAACCGAAACATAGTCGATCGTGATTGCGACTCTTAGTTAGTTGTTTTACGCTCTTATACTAAAAATTATATAATAAACAATGGTGAATGAAAACCATCTCCTTATGGAAGTCGAGTCGTTTAACAATTGGAATTGATAGTGTAGGTTACTCAAACAGTGAGAATTTCAAAATGTAATAAGTGGAGTAAAATAATTTTCAACACCCTTGCTCGTAAAGTGAGCTTTATTATATCGTTCTTAGGGCCATAAGCCGCAATATAACACCCTCGTGCATAATAATATTATACACTAGTGTGTAATAGAATTATCCCTACATGGTTAAGTTAGTACCTTACTGCAAATTATATGCGAGTAAACAGAGCATTTTCAATTTAACCGGGTATTACAGTTTTATATGTAATAAACAAGCATACATTTGCCGCGCGCAAAAAAAAAAACTTATGTGCTATTTTCCATAATTCTCGTATGTTGTTTGTATCGCATTTGTACCATATATGTATATTATTTTTCCTCGCAAGGGTGTTGAAAAAGTGCGTATGAAACTCTTGAGCAACTTAGCTCACTTGTATCATAATCTACTATAAATACATGCCTTGTGACACGTAATAGGTACAATTCACTGGACTATACATGTCATTTTTTTATAAAAAATATGTTTAGGAAAGGAAGTTTACTGAAATAAATTTCAAAGAGCTCTGGGCACAGAAAAGCATCGATACCTTGTTATCGGCTCAAAGAATTTGTTTGAAATATCAATTTGAATTGATCCATAATAGCTGCACTTAAAGTCAATCAGAAGAACTTTGAAATGGATCCGGTAGTTTCTATTTTTTCAATTTCCAAATAGGTAGATAAACACGTGTCCAAAAATATTAGAATACATAATTCTTGCAAACCTACATAGGTACCTACTCGTTTTAATATAATATAGGTTTAGGTAGATATGCAAGAATGCAGTTTATCTTTGGGTTGGGTCTGGATATATTGTGAAGAATATTTTCGATTAACTACTAATAGATACTATACTCTGAGGGTGCAAGATTAAAAGAACAAATAGATTGACAATAGAGTTGGGACGTATGTCACGGTGGTGCGACACTCAACGGAATAGTTAAAGTCCTAAAAAATCAATTCGTTTCTAGATAGAACTAGATTCTGGTGGGGCGATACACAACACATTCGAGGAGGATGACTTATCGGAGGGCGTCAGCGCAATCCTGATCACGACTCTGTACTTCCGCGCTCGCTGGCGCTCCTCCCCGACACTGCTCAACGGAACCCGTCCCTTTCACGACTACGACGCCGCTCCAGCTAGAACTGTTCGCATGATCAGGATTAACGATGTCATGCGGTACGCTGATCTCGGGGATTGGGATGCAGAGGTGAGTTAACGCTACACCTTAGATCTCATGTTCAAGTTCTTCCATATAGATTCTAAGAGCATGATACCTAAACAAACCATCTATGAAGTCATTTATCATATACTTTTGAACGTAAGTACATACCTCTATGTTTTTTTACTGTAGTTACATGCACTAGTGCCAACCCAAGCGGTCATATTTATTGTATATTTTATTGTTTTAATGTATGTATACCATTACCACAACTACACTAAGAAATCTTGTACAAAAAAAATAAACAAGCGAGTTGTTGTTCCTTTCTTGTTTTTTTTTGTTGTTGTTGTTGTTCCTCTCTTGTTGCTTTTTTGTGTACAAACGAGGTCTACCCGTACAAATGCATTTTGTGGTGGGGCGCATTTTTTGACCACATAAATTAAATTTGTATTCCATACTCTTCAGTTTCTGTTCGGTAAAAAAAACACTCATTACTTATAATGCAAATAGAGAGAAATTGTATTTAGATACTTATTTTAGATTATATATAAATAGATAAATATATCTCAACGATAAGTACAATATAATAAGCATGTGAAACCCAAAAAACTTGAAGTTTTTAAATTGTTGAAAGAAAAGAAAATTGCTCTACTAACATTACCTACGTTCTTGATAAGCTTATTATATCAATAAAATTGTCTTCACTTAGTTGCACTCGTATCTAATAGCCGTTTGTTTGTCCACCAAACGGAATGTAAGTCAAAACTAGCACAAAGTATGTAAGTGCTGCCACAATGAACAACATGCTATTGAGAATGTTAGCAAATTGGATCCATTCAATGGGAATTCGTAGACGATCTTCGCTGGAACTTCCCCTGTCTTCCGTGAGGACCTTTGTCTCTGTGTAGTCGCTCGGGTCGAACTCCGTAAACACTGCGTACTTCCCGGGTCCACTGCTCACAAGCCGGTTCACGGTCACGATCCACGTCGGTGCTGGCTCCGTCTTCCGTCTCAAAGCCATAAGCAGCAATGTCTCACAAATACCCACCAACGTCAGTAACATTGAATCTCGAAGAAACAGCAGTACAATCGGAGTTTGCGCACTGTGTTTTGGAATATTATAACCGACTTCAGTTATAAATATAAAATGGCCGTAAAGACTGAAACATATCATCAGCAATCGCACATTGTTTTTCACGGTCAATAATAAAGAGATCAAAGTTAGCGTCACTATGACAAACGAGGGAACGACGATTATCGCCGCTGGCCCCGCCGCCACCCTCTTCATCGCGAACGTATACTTTAGCATGGGATACGTGCTGTTCGGCAAAGAGCTGTACCTTCCCGGTAACCGCTCATGTGTTACTTCCATCAATTTCCATCCTGGCCCGTCTTGATATTGTTCTAAATACACTGGAGTATATTTGTAAAATGTAAAGTTTACTTGTTCTCCTGTATGCATCCATGAGCCGAAATACAGAGTGCAGTTTTGTTCGTCGTATGGCCATCGTTTTAGAGACGTCCGACATATTCCGGAATGAGTAAGGTGCGGCACGCAGGTGACAGTGCCGTCGCTGGCAACTAAACATGTCGTTTCCATTTCATCTGAATTCGTCATAGTAGCGTCTGCGTTAAACAACGCCATTCGTGGCGTCCAGAACTCGGTGCTTTCCACTTGTATTTCCTTGATGTCACCGTAGTTTGCTGGATTCCATGTAAGGAATTCATCTTTCCACGACATGGCTACCCAGCTGTGAACTGTGAACGTTTCTTCCATGGCATCGAAGCTGATGTACTTGATCGCGAAACGCACGTTTACTTTGACTGCGGTTCTATGATCCTTGACCGGTCGGAAATCAAAATAGGTATTAAATCCGCAGAATAAATCTTGGTGGAGTTTTGCTTCATCGTGGAGAGCGATCTCCCGGTCGGCGGGGCAGTCTGAGTCAGTAGCCACCCGCACAACTCCGAACACGAGCAGGACGAGGATCGATGCGTGCGGTATCATAGTTGGAGTTTAACTAGTCGTTTCTAAAGCTGTATTTTTAACAAGAAATTCGATACCTGAAACCGCCCCCACAGATAACGGATACGATAGTTGTCAAAAGCAAATGGTACCAATAATGTGATAGTTTTTCCTATTTATCTAAAATAATTTTAACATAAAACAACTTTTTCTGTTTTAGTACTACGTACAATAAATAAATTGAATAATTTGAATAATAATTGAAGCAGTGATGGCTCAGTGGCATTGGCTATGGACTGCCGCGCAACAGGTCCATGGTTCGAATCCCGCCCAGAGCTTGAGCTTCACCGCATGGTGGAAGGGCATTTTGCGAATGCCCGCCTGGCTAGCGACCACCCTCAAGTAGAAAATCTGTCGCCAAGCACCTAACGGTGTGTTCCGGCAGCAGTCCTTGAGAGCCAGTGAAATAACAGGCAAAATGAGACTTAACAGATATGTCTCAAGGTGATGGGCGCAGTGCAGTTCGTCACTTGTGATGAAATGCATCTGTTATAGGCAGAGGTTAGTCCCAGGTGGGCCTCGCGCTTGTTCCTTCACAATAAAAAAAAAAAAAAAAAAAAAAAAAAAAAAACTAGCAAAGTATTGTAGATTGTGTACGTATGTATGTACAATTATGCTTACGCACGTTATTCGCTGGCAGTAAACTCAACTGAAATAAGAATATAACTGTTAAGTATGGAATCTGAAACCTGAAAGATTATCTAATAAAAGTTTTCATGGTTCACTCTGTTGTGACCGCCAACAGCGTCCCATTCCCAAATAGCTGTAGGTAGTTTCTTTGAGAGCTTGTGTAGCAAAATGCCACCAAGCCGCAACAGTTTGCGTGCGGTTTCAAACGCTTTTTCGAAGTTTCACCACTCTGACTGGTGCTGCGCGCCATCGCGACCACTCAAGTCAAATCGCTTCGTTCGCTTCTCCGGTACAGGCATTTTATATAACATCAATACATGTTTCCTATTTAGGTGCCTAGGATTTCCTAGTTGAAGGGAACTTTACCGAAAACTTCAGTGGCACTGGTTGTGGACTGCTGTGCAGGGGTTCATGGTTTTAAATAGCCGCGGGCTTGAGCTTCGCCGCATGGTGGCATTTTGGCAAATGCTCGACTAACTTGCTTCCATCCTCAAGTAGAAAATTTGTCACCTAGCACGTACCAACAGCAGCTGTGACCTTGAGAACCAATTTTTTTAAACCAGTCAAATATGTCCGAATCGGGAATGTACCTACAGTACTGACGCTTTTATTTTATGTTTCAATTTACAGGCTTTTGAGATATACTACTCTACCCCCGGCTTGAGCTTACTCATGCTGGTGCCCCGTGGAAACTCGTTGAGACGTCTGACAGAGCAAACGGTAAACACCAGTATCAAAGACATCACTGAGAAGATGCAGCCACTTCGTATTGCCGTTACTCTGCCGCTGTACACCCTGAGAATGACGCTGTTGCTGCCCAATAAATTGGAAGCGGTTAGTTTTTATTTCTAATTAATCTGTTAAGCTTTTTTTTTGGTTATTCGATGGTTTCTAACCTATTTAGAAGCGCACTTAACGGAGCCAGATTAACTACGCCCGCTGCAGTGTGGTCATGACTTAAATATAAGGGTGACCACTAGGAGAAATTACTATATACAAAGGATGTCAGTCGTTATAGCATGTTGGTAGGGCATTTTGTGAATGTCCGCCTGGCTAGCTAACACCCTCACGTAAGAAATCTGTATCAAGCACATAAAGGCAGCTAGTAGCAGTTGACCGCATCATCCCTTATCACGTGGTCAAAGTCTAGGCTATCAGGAATAAAAAATACGTTGAGGTTCTGGTTTCAATCCCCAGGTCCGACAATGTTATTAGGTGTTATGACAAAATATTAATAAAACGAAAGAAAATTAGCATATTATTATTATTATTTATTATTACTTGCCCTGTTCGCCCCACTGCTGAGCAAAGGCCTCCCTTCGCTCCTTCTAGAGTTTTCGATTGAACGCTATATGGAAGTCCAACCTTTCTTATGTAAATTTAATTCGTTACGACACCTTCGCCTAGGCAGACCGCGTAGTCGCTGAATAGAAAATTGGATCTCAACAGGAAAAAAAACCATTATAGATACATTTTTTTTTTGGTAAATATTTTTATTTATATTTTATTATATTTGTTATCTTAGCCCATGTCGTCTGGCATGCGACATGCGTATCTAGTCTAGTCCCATTTCAACTATCCGGCTTTATATCTGAAATCAGCTTCATTGTGGAGATTATCTTTGTTATGGAGGGCAATGTTGAAGCTGTTGAAGGAAGATCTTACATGGTCTGTGAGTTTGACTCGACTACGTTGCGATACATTGCTCACTGCCTCGCTGGCAAACCTCGAGATTAGTTGTCTGATGAGCCGTTTAAAACCAAGCCTGTGCAGAGAGGACAATTAGTATGCATTACAAAATTACAAATATACGTGAGGAAAAATTTAAGTCAGGTGGGGGATGATGAGGAAAAAATGTTTTCATCATCATGGCGTTATTGCAAACATAACAATATTAAAAAAGAGTATGCATGTCCATGAGTTTTCGTTTCGTATTAAGGAAGTTTGCCTTTCATGAGATCTCTCTGAGATAAGTAGCTCTTCCAGGCTTTATAAGTGCGTCGTGCATACTATTTATCTTGTGTTACCTGGAGTCAGACTATTTGTCCAAGGTACACATACACGTGGACATACTCTATGGCATCTTCATTTCGGCGAAACAGCTCCATGTCTACCTATCTAGGTAGACATGAAGCTGTTTCGCCCACTGTATTGAAACGTGAAGATTCCGCATAACGAGTAGCGAACAAGTACGCTTTCACTTCATCAGTGTGAGCCAATGATCCGTCCGGTTTTAATAGTAGAGGCCGATTAGGGCAAATAAAGATTCGATCTAATTCGCCAGGGACCTGAATGCATTGCTACCCGCAGGGTGAGATATTAGTTTACACCCAACTCGGCTAATAAGATCGAATCAAGCCCTTTTTAAGACTTTTTTTTTATGTTGTTGTGACGGAACAAGCCCGAGGCCCACCTGATGTTAAGTGGACTAACCTCTGCCTATAACGGATGCATTTCGTCAACGACGAATTGCCCTGTGCCTGTCACACTGAGACGTACAGTTGTTAGGTCTCATGTGCCTGTAATTTTACTGGCTCTCAAGGAGTGCTACCAGAAGACACTGTTAGGTGCTTGGTGACAGATTTTCTACTTGAGGGTGGTCGCTAGCTAGGCGGGCATTCGCATAATGCCCTTCCACCATGCGGTGAAGCTCAAGCCCGCGGCGGGATCCGAACCATGGACCTGCTGCATGGTAGTCCATAGCCAATGTGTGACTTGCTATAGTGTCTTTTGGAAGGCTCTCTTCTTGTTACGAATACCCAGGTTAGCGGGTTCGATCATCGACCCAGGCTAAGTATGCATCACGTTACAGCGTTTCAATGCAAACACAATCAACACTAGATCAGGGAATAACTGTGCTGGTCTGCAGCGCATCACAAAATGATATAAAATACCGCGCAGGTATAGAAGGATCACAAGAAAAGAAGCAAAGGCATTGCCAAGGATAAGATGCAAAAAAAACCGCATCCCATCTCACTCTGCTAACTTGTATCACCATATGCGCCGTTGGCGAAGAATAAAGACACCTACATTCTCAGCACTGCTATATTACTTATAAAATATTGGTTTAAATAATATATTAAACAATCTTTAATCAGTGGCTCTGTGAGCTCGCGACCTAAATATGATTTTTACGTTTTCAACTCCCATAACTCTCTCAGTTTTAGACAAAATATGTCAAAAAACTAAATCTACAACAAATTCATATAAATATCGAACCTGCTCACAAAATTTTACGAGAATAGGATAAGAAATGCGACCTGTAGGGGAGAAAAATCGAACATTCACCAGACCGACATACGAAAGCATTTTTAACCGATCTCATTTTTACTCAATTATCAAGTCATTGTTATTTCAAGATAGTTTAAGTATGTAATTACCTCGCATCCTTATAGAATGGGAGATGCTTTAATATAATTTTATTGCATAATTCCAGATGAACATGTCCCGTTTAGTGGACAGTAACAACACCCAGACCAAATCGTTTCGGCTGTCACATGCAGTGCAACGTATCATGTTCTGGGCGGAGGCGGGTAGGAACGCCTTCAAAGATGACGGTACCTATTATAAATTTCCATTATAGACACATAGTAACTAGTTTCGCCACCTATTAACTGTAGTAAAATTTATTTAATAATTTTTACATTATACATCAATAACTTTATAAAACTACGAGTATCAAAGACAATAAGTAGACACTTTTTGAAGCGCTCGACTCGTAGCGTAGCAGAGCTTGGGTGGTTGACTTATTTATTTTATTCTTATAAGCCGTATAAGGTACTAGCTAGACTTAATTATTGTTCGAATGCGAGGTCTGAAATCTATAATATTAAGAAAAAGTCCCAATACGCAGATACTTTTGGTGAGGCATAGATTACTAATTATTAGCAAAGAGTGATGGCTGAGAAGTTCTGAGCTTAGGGTATTAAAATATAAGATAAAAATAAAGTATCTGTCTACTTCAATGCAATTCAATCTAATTATACAGTTATAATCATATCAAGCTTTTTTGGAAGATAAATCCAAATTTCAAAAAATTATGATATAAGTATGTATACCGATTCTAAAGCCCTTCCACTACTTCATCTTAGTCAGTTTAAAGGATTTATTCTAAGAATTTCGTATTTGGTACAAAATTAGCTAACACCCAAGTTCAACGACTATTACTGCTAAAGTTATGTTAACCGCTATAATTTTCCTTGAAAGTTCATGAACTACACTACCATCATGAATCTTTTCAGATTTTTCAAGCCAGCAGGTTAGGTTTTAGAGGGGGGGGGGGGGGGGGTTGCGGACGGCCTACTGGAACAAAAATGTGCACTTTAAAGTCGAATATTTCGTAAATGGAGCATTAAATCGACACATAGTATGAGCAACCCCAAAACCATTTTAAAAGACCTATTCAATGACATACGATGGGATAGACGACGAAAAATAAATTCCATATCACTTGTATATGGAAGCACTGGAGCGGGCGTCGCCTTCTAGGGACTTTCCACCTTGGTAAAATAATCCCCGTATATTAATAATAATAATAACAGATTCCCCGTATATTGTAGATATTTCGTCGTAAATGTCTTTTGGTAGTTTTCCCTTTTTAAAAATAGCTTTATCATGCGACATGTTGATGTTTTTTTTTTTTATGCTAGATTGGTTAGCCTTTGACCACTATCTCACCTGATGCTAAGTGATGATGTGGTCGAAGATGTTGTTCAGGCTAACCTAGAAAGACTGGCTCTCAAGGACAGCTGCCGGAACACACTGTTAGGTGCTTGGCGACAGATCTTTCAACTTGAGGGTGGTAGCTAGCCAGGCGGGCATTCGCAAAATGCCCTACCACCATGCTATAACGACTGCCATCCTAAGACAACAACCGGGACCGACGGCTTAACGTGCCCTCCGAAGCACGGAAACGCTCAGTAGTAATGTCACTAGCGGTCACCCATCCAACTCATGACCGCGCGCGACGTTGCTTAACTTTGCTGATCGGTTAAGAACAGCTAAGTAAACTTCGCTACGAGCGCTTCAAAGCTTTTTGTTTTGTTGCTTTTTTTGCTTCAAGCGTTTGCAGATGAATAATGATGCAGTTGAATAACTCGGGCTATAATCATCCTATTTACACAATATTTGCCCATAATACCGATTAGATGAATACTAAATCACGTTGTTTCATCTTCCGCAGGCTTAGAATGGGAAGAAACACCGCAACGGTCGCTGGTCGTGGACCGGCCATATATATTTTACGTACGCTGGAAAAATAAGACGCTTATGAACGGAAACTTTGTTCTCTAAAGTCTTAATCTAGATCATGAACAAGTAATTTACTTGCCGATATGAATGTCTCTTTAATTTCTAAATTGTTAATTTTTGTAAGTAAATGGGCAGTGATATTAAATATAAAATATTAAGGTTATCGCTACGAATAAATATGTAAAAATTTTAAGCCAAATCAATTAACCAATTCAATTTCACTTGAAAGATTGTGCGTGTCCAGTAAATTGTGAATTTGATGAGACCGTAATCAAAGAGATATAGTCCCATTAACTTATCTGTTCAGGCGGCAAAAAAAACAACTACATCATTCCTTCAAATTGTGTCAGTTTGTAGTTGATTTCCTTGACCAGTAGCGCCCTCAAAAACTGCACAGTTAAGTTGGTGGTACTGTAAGTGGATGTTAAGGTGGACTGCTGGCGTTTTGATTCAGCAAGTAGGAAGCAGGTAAGTTCTACAGGATACAACAGTAATTACCTACCTGTATGTTAGTAAGTAAATGGACTTCACATAGCCTCAGGCAGGATGTACAGCGATAGAATATTCTGACCGGCCTCAGCGAAAGGACTCAACGCGCGATGGCAAGGCGATTAAATGATACGATAATATTATGTAACTATGATAGCAGGATACAGTATTTTCACTATTATAATGTCTAAATGGTATAAAAATCCACTCAAGGATAATAAAAATAATAGTTAATCCTATTATCGAGTTTTTCATAATCAATTATTAAAAAGCTCGATAATAGTTAATCCGCCCCCAACTGCGATGAATACGGCCCTGCTTTTGTGCAAATAGTATAATCACTCAACGAGAGATGGCGCACTTTTAAAATATTGGTATAATCTAAAAATAACTAGTCTTTTGTCGTCAGAAAAATACAAAATTATGTAATAAAATAATTTATACGTAAACTTGGTAGTTATATGCGGCTACATGTTATTTAAACTAAGTTTCGAAGCAGTGATGGCTCAGTGGCATTGGTTATGGACCTGCTGCGCGGCAGTCCATAGCCAATGCCACCGCATGGTGCAAGGGCATTTTGCTAATGCCCGCCTAGCTAGCGACCACCTTCAAGTAGGAAATCTGTCACCAAGCACCTAACGGTGTGTTCCGGCAGCTGTCCTTGAGAGCCAGTGAAATTACAGGTACATAGAGTTTAAAACTATGTCTCAAAGTGACGGGCGCAGTGCAATTCGTGACTTGTGATGAAATGCATCTGTTATAGGCAGAGGTTAGTCCAGTTAACATCAGGTGGGCATCGAGCTAGATCTGTCACTATAACATTGTGTAGTATTTCTTAGAGAAAAGTAAAACACCGGTACTATAATATTACTTGTGTATTACTATAGTACCGGCGTATTACTTTAACCTTACTGGTTATTACTTTTACATATTATTGTAAACTATCAGCTGAGCTTTGTGAGGGCTCGCGTTTATTTTACAACCTGATTCTAGTGGTGTCATCTAGTATTATGTAGATTAACTACGAAGTATTTGAGTGTTGAGTTTTAGTTCTGTTGCAGCGATGTTAACTCTTTAGTTTTCTAACAGATGGCGTTAGCAGTACAGTAACATTCTATCCAATGAATACAAAATTGTTAATGTTAAGTTTTTTAATGGTTATAAAATTATATTTTATTGACAGATAACACATCTAGATATGAAGTTAAATTACTATGTTAATGTACTAATCTATAGGCGTGATAGATTTTCATTAATGAGTGCCACAAAATGTACAAGTTGTGAGATTGTGGTAAAAATTGAAAAATATATTTTAAAAACATTTATATGTGAAATGTAATGCCACGCCCCTACCATTGACGTCACGGCCGACTTACATATTACCTACTGCTATTCCTCCATGGCTACCACTAAAGAGGAATTCTGAGAAACACATTAAAATACTATTCACAGCGCTGAATTTAATGGATTTAGCAGAATTAGGACAATAGCTACTTGAATAACTAATTTTATAAAAACCCCAGATTTGTGATGGCTTTGGAAGAACTTCTCATCGGCTAACTATTTGACAATTAAAATTTTGAAGAGCTCGTAGCGTAGCTTGCTTCAACATCAGTTAAGCAACGTCCGCTCCGGTCATGACTTTAGATGGGTGACCGCTAGTGGAATTACTACTGAACCTATATGTTCTATGACTTAACTGAGTGAGAGGACGTCAGTTGTCGGCCCCGGTTGCTGTCTTAGGATGGCAGCATAGCATGGTGGTAGGGCATTTTGCGAATTCCCGCCTGGCTACCTAGCTACCACCCTAAAGTGGATAATCTATCGCCAAGCAACTAACGTACTTGAGAGCCAGTAATTCTAACTTAGTCTTATCTTTGAACAAATCATCACTTCGATCAGGTGAGATAGGGGTGAGGAAGCTAGCTTATCAGCTTTAAATAAACAAATAAAAAGTAAATATGTTGTGTGGAAACATTTTATTAACAGATCCGTTTTGAATACTATTATTTTCTGTAATGTTCGGGACCCGTCGGCTGCCGGGTTAAAATGATAAATCCCTATTTCTTCCCGCGGGTGTCGTAGGAAAAATATTGCGGCGCGGCGGTGGGAAGCAGCGCCTTCTGAAAAACTGACAACTTTTCCTGCGATCCCCAAGACGCCTGCCAAGCGTGAGGATTATGGCAAATTCCCCACGAGATGGGGAAGACCTTGTTTAACCGTGGACAGTCCCATTGATGAGATGATGATTAATTATAGGTTTAAAAAGATGTTTTGAAATATTGTTTTGGAACTCCAACTCAGCAACAAAAATATTTTTTGCATATAACTATCACTAAAATGTGTCCAAGTGTATCTACAAATCCGTGGTGAAGCCTTCGGAATTGGACAATGCCGTCCATGTGAAAAGTAATGTTTTCTCTAATTTTCTGACAAAATTCACCGTAGCTGCAAATCGTTATAGTGTTATAGATTATAGTTTATTTTTATGAGCTCCCAAAATCAATGCCTCGTTGAGTCTCGTATAATAAATGCATCTCAAAATTGCTATCGATGTTATGATGCAGTTTTTGACCGCTGTTCTAAACATTATTCCATTTGACTTAATTTTCGATAATTTTTATCACATTTTGCGTCTATGGATCCACATTTAATAGGAACCATAGACACAAAATGTGTTCAATATTATCGAAAACAATGAAATTTGCGCCAAGTCGTAGGTGGCCCTTAGTTATGATATTTGGACATAAAAACTTCAGTGCTATCATAATTTTCCTATTTCTACACCCCTTTTAAAACATCCCGAACATTCGGCCGAATATTCGGTTCGGTAAAACTTATACCGAACATTCGGCCGAATATTCGTATTCGGTGAAACCCATGTTCGGCTCATCTCTAATCCCTGCGTCGTTACTTAAATAAATATCTATCTATTTATGTAGCCGAGCTCACTAGTGCGATGGGAAGCCATACATATCTAAATACACGCCTCATCTGCATACAACATATAACAATATGTAGGTATGTACCAACTTAATGCGAATTAAGTCGAAGCAGAAAGAACTCTACTCTACATTCTTGTCTTTAACATTATTTTACATCCTTCGTATAGATTCGTATGGTGGTGGGAATTCGGCGAAGGCTGGCCTGGTTAGCTACCACCCTTGTAGGAAATCTAGCTCCTACAGATATATTTTGGCATGTGTTCTTGAGAATCAGTATCAATTATGCATTGAACTTACAAAAAAAGGGTTAAACAGCACTCATACCTCGAACATACCAATGTCAAATCAGGCGATGTTTCCTGTTCCAGTCTGAGCAGTGTGCGCCTTACATACACTTCCACTTACTTTCAACCGGTGCACAGACAGGTATTTGGCCCTAAAAGTTGGTCAAAAATATTTTTTGCGTTTAATAGTATTATTTACGTATTTCGTTTTATTTTTAAGTATAATAGTGTAAAAAAGCCGGCCAAGTGCGAGTGGGACTCGCGCACGAAGGGTTCCGTACCATTATCTGTAACCTAATCTTGCAAGTTACAGACATTTTTCGCAGTGTCCGATTGAGCTGGGTAGGTATGGCGAAAACCTCTGTATAGGAGCCCCCTTAATAATTTATTTTATTTTGTTTGATTAATTATATTTAAAGAGAACATAAAACTAAATATTCTGTGAATAGTTAAAGCGTCTACCTGTCACCGTTATTTATCGAGCAAGAAACGGTAAAAAAACAAGTTTGCTGTATGAGAGCCCCCCTTAAATATTAATTTTATTTTTAGTATTTGTTGTTATAGCGGCAATAGAAATCATCAATCATCATCTGTGAAAATTTCAACTGTCTAGCTATCATCGTTCTTGAGATACAGCCTGGTGACAGACGGACGGATGGACAGCGAAGTCTCAGGAATAGGGTCCCGATTTTACCCTTTGGGTACGTAACCCTAAAAAAAGCAAACATTATTCTTAACAAATTTTATTTCTAGTTTTCATCATCTTTGGAGTCATTTCCGATACTAATATTACAAATATCATTTTCCTCCATGTTTCATTCATGGTATCCGCTGAAAGAGGACTCTTCCTTTAATGTTTTGTGGTCCTCATTCCCATCAGCAAGGGGTCTAATGTCAAGAGCAACCTATTTAACATATTTAACAGAAAGGGCAGTCCTTTTAGATTCAGTCAGTTGCTCCAGGACCTCCTTACCAAGATGCAATAATAATCGCTTGACTGTGTGATCCATTAAACTTTGGTATCCTTACTTCGGCACAGGTCTCAGCTATGCTGTGGATTTCGGGGTAACTTCTTTAGAATCGAATAGTAAGGAAAAAGCCTGGATTCGTATCTTGAACCACTTCGTGTTGGGCCTGGGTAAGCTTCGCTTCCACAAACATAAACAGGGAACGAAGGTGTGCCAATTCCGTTAAAACTTATTTTTCTTGTTAAACGGTTTGTCTTTTATCGCTACTGCATATTTTTTTTGCTTTCTGGGGGCATCTGGTAAGGACCTCCACGATCTTTGATGCTTCGACTTCCCCAGTCTTTCGCAATTTAATTTGTGTTGCGTATGTCAGATGTTCGAAACTCTATAGTTTTTCGCCTTTTACTCCATTCACATAAGTCTGAAAACGACTTTTGAGAAATTCCAACTCCATAAATTCCAACTTTTCATTGAAACTTGACCCAATGAAGCATTCCATGATAGTTAGTAAATCGTTTCTAGTTAATACTCTCATTCCAGAAGAGCCAGGAAACAAAGTAAACCAATTTTCTTTAAAAAACAATACACGTGGTTTTTTGAGACCATGCAAAAAAAATTGCCAAAAATAGAGGGGTGGTTTGGGGTGGCTATTTTATGTATTTTAGAATACTAAAGAGTCTATTCTAAAACAAACCATATACATTTTTACTGAGAAATGGTGAGAAATACTTTAAAACGCTTAATGATCTTGAAAATGGGTATATTATTGAACTTTTTAAAGGCTTTTACTAATGATTGACTAAAGGTACGAAAAATCTCTCTTTTCATAACGAAACTAAATAAAATATTAAGTACATACCTGGTTGTGTACGATCCATAGTAGAAACTAACACGAAATTGACTTTTTCACAATTAATTTAATATTTGAAATCAATGAAATTTGAGCGTATCGAACAATCACACGACCACGGCAAGCGAACGGTAACTTCCGAATGAGCGCATGGAGCGACGGGAAGGCTTTAGCGCGTCGGGTTTGCGCTATTGTTAGGAGGAGATATCGTTGTTTTTCGAGGAACAATAAAAAAGGGTGTAGAACTAAAACAAAAAAAATGGTTTTTGACCAACTTTTAGGGCCAAATACCTGTGTGTGCGGTGGCAAACAGGAATTAATTTCGGTGTCTAAGGTCAACATTGGAAAACAAGAAAACTGATATTCAGTACCTACCTACTTATAACCTTTCCTGATTTCTAAATATGATTACAAGTACTATCGCGTGCTAAGCGAGAATCATATATTACAATTTATTGGAGCACAAATATTTATGCCCCGGGCGGGAATCAAACCTGCGTCCTCTGATTTCGCGCCTGATGCCTAACCCACTCGGCCACCTGGGCACGCTCTTTTGAGTCGAAATTTCGTGCTCCAATTGTTATTTACTTTAACTGTCATAGGGGACGGTGCAAGGCCATCAACCAGACTTTGAAGCAGTGGTGGCTTAGTGGCATTGGCTATGGACTGCCGCGCAGAAGGTCCAAGGATCGCATCCTTCATCGCATGGTGAATGGGCATTTTGTGAATGCCTGCCTGGCTAGCGACCTGCACCTAACGGTGTGTTCCGGCAGCTGTCCTTGGGAGCCAGTAATTCTAATATATATATAATATATAAAAAAATAAAATAATTGTTAATGTGCCCAGTTGGGGAAATAAGCGCGCCCGCGTTCACATTGGGCTTTAAACCTAACTGACATTGGTAGTTTAGGCACTTCTGACTCTTACTGGTGGTCGAAGAAATAAACTAATGGGCATGAGGATACCATTTTTTTTTAATGTATATTATATTACTGAGTTAATTTTTAGAGATGAATTTTATCCTTCTGCAGAGCTGTCCATAACTACCTACCTATATCTAATAGGTAGTATGTAGGTATACCTACATATGTAGGTATACCTCAATAATATAATATTTGGATATCTCAATAATATAATATAGATACATTAAAAAAATAGTATCCTCATGCCCAGTAGTTTATTTGTGACCCGAAGACTCCTATCAAGCGTGGGTACCAAATCTCCAGTAATAAAATAACTATATGTAGATACATAAGAGCTCTCATAAATAAAGCAGATATGTGACGGTCCCGCCACGGAACATCTTGTATTGATTCAGACGATGAAACAGCCAAGATTATATTGCTGTTCCAGATTTTCCAGCCAGCAACGACAGCATTCCCATGGACAGTTGGTTGGCCATAAATCTGATGCCAAAACTTATTCAATATCAATCTTGGGTTATTATTATCATCAGTATTGCTAGTAAGACGTAGGTATTATTTAGCAGGAAGTTATGTTCCGGAATGAAGGACAGGTAGGCAGTGTATAAAGGGCATAGGAAATAAGATCCAATATCGCAGGTGGCAAACGAAATACAATACCACCGTATTGTTTATTACGAGTATACCGAAACTACTTACTGAATTGTTTATAGGAATCCGCGTCTATGTAGGTACCTACCTGTACCCTGACACGAGGAGGCGAGACATACACTTGGACCGTCCACGTGTTTATCTCGATTAATAAGTACCAATGATAGTTACGATGGACTTGGTCTGCTCTGAACATTGCAGGCACTCACGTTGATGTTGTGCGTTATTTAGCCACTGGTGAAGTTTAGGTGATCTGAACACTAATTGACCTTCATAATTGACTAATGAGATCTGCTCCTACCTGGTACAGAATTCATCAGACTGTCGTGGACAATAAAATCGAAATGCCTAACGAAATACTTACCTGGTTTATGATTTACAAAACCAGTAAATTGCAACACATTTAAAAGAGAATAGCAAAGGAGAAGATGACGCCGATCATGATAAAACTATTCTTTGTAAAGATAGAGGTGCCTAGACCACAAACATATTTTTCGCCTCACATGCTTGGGAAGGTGTTGTTTACCATTGGAAATCTGCGCGGAAAAATGCTTTAGATACGCTAGCATGGTATTAAAAATTAGAATCAATTTAACAGTATAAAATACTGTTACAAGGATTCAACTTAACAGCAAATGTGTACGTTACACTCGGCAGTAAAACTTTACTGTAATAAAAAATAGTTATTTTGCGTCTCGTATCTACCTTTGAAAGTTCCGGTACGCTTAGGCTTCTTTATTTGAACCATTTTGCTTATTGTTTCATAGACTCCATCGCGTCCTCAGGTTTCAAAAAAAGTACTTGCACCAAAGCACAACTTTGCAGCATTGCATACGTAACAGATAACTGTTTTCCTTCGGCGGTGTCTCAAGCAGAATTCCTGAGGGCGAGGTACATATATACATCTATACACTCTACTAATAAAAAAAACATTATATATCTTTAGTAAAGTGTGTGAATGTCTATTTAAACTACCACAAAGCGAATCTGAAGCCTTTGGTAAATATAACCGCACTACTTCTTTATATCTATAAAAAACATAACGAAATCAATATAGGTATATACCTAGATACTTGTTATGAAAATAAAATACTTACATGCCCATGTTTCTATGCGCATGTGCTGACAGTAAACTTGTGAAATGGGGTCATTAATTCCCAATTGGATGGGAGGAACCATACAGCGCAAAATAATGACACTAACAAATTTGGAATTTTAATTACTATCTGGGAATTTAAGGAACGCGTCACTTATGAAAAGTAGCAATATAAAATCACCAGTTACGTTATGAATGTTTATGAAGTCTGCATGATGTATTTTCTTTGACAGCAACAAGGAAGGAAGCAAGTTATATGTACCGCACATTTTAAGAGACATGGTAGGTATCTAATTCAGTACTTACATACGTAATTATTTAGGTATAATTCTGTACAGATTGAATACAAACATAAAAATTGCCTTTTATTAAACAACTTTAAACGGTTTAAATCGCGTATATTTCCCCGTGGTCACGGGGTGACTGAGGAGTCACCCCGTGACCACGATCACTGCAAAGTGTTTGAAACGTCGGGACAAAAATAATGATAAATATACGAGATTTAAACCGTTTAAAGTTGTTTATTTACTATGTGTAATAATCGCGAAAACCTAAGACAACATCATAAAAATTGCCTTTGGTTACAAAAAATATTTTTTGCCTGACCCTACATAAACAAGCCTTTCTTTGTTTTTTATGGTTCCATAATGAAAGGACAAAATGGAGCTCTATTAGTGGCACCTGTCCGTATCTCACGGGTCTCTAGTTTGTAAGCGGATGGAATTACAAACATTAAATTAGATATATATTGTGTAGAATGTAGATGGAATGACCCAGCGATTTTGCATTATCAATTCAATTTTATTTCAGGGGGGCTCTATACCCCCGGGGCAAGATGGTGAATGCTAACGCGACTCCATCTTGCCCCATTTTCGACTGCTCACGGGTGGGAGGGGTTTAGTGGGTTCAAGTTCCACTCATCACCTTCCGCCACACCCGTGGGGGAAGGGCAGTACGAACAGCGAAGGCATTTACCACACTTTAAAAAAAGGACTATTCAAGGGATGAATTAGGAAATTAAAACATATTACCTATGATATTATGTTACCGATTAGTGTATATAGGTAAGTACATGAAAATATTTATAAAACAATTAAGGCGATGCGATGGTAGGCACCGTGCTATAATTTTCAATTGGTTGAGTAAAGAAATAAATTGGTTTAGTTAGAAAAACAAAATACGGAACAACCCCTTCATTTAAATTAATGGTTACACTACAATTAAAGTGGTGAATACACTTGTGAGACAATTATAATCAATTTACATATAAATTTCAATGAGGTGACTTCGTGGCTGTAGATGCATGCTCATTGGCAGGGTCCCAATTCCAGTGAATCAATGACCAACTAATGTGCGCAAACCCCAGCCAAATGCGATCTTTGTGCTATTAACGTGCTTGGTTCATTCATCCAAAGATTAAAAATTATGTAACCCCAATGACTACACAAATATAACCCAATAAAACTTAATAGCTAAGTAACTTTGAATGACCCAAAACGTTTTTAATGCCCGCCTGGCTAAGCTACCGTCCTAAAGTAGAAATTTGTTGCCAAAAACCTGGTGTGTTCAGGTCCGACAGCTGTCCTTGATAGCCATTTCTAAAACTCTAAAACATAAAATGTCATGAAATTTTATGTCATCGGTGTAATCAAGCCAATAATTTAGATTGTGGTAGAGGCTGATGCTCCATTACTGTCAGCTCGGTTCTGATTACTCGTACGCCTTTTTATTATTGGATGTCATTAGATACTAAATAATTAGTTTTTTTTAATTTCCTACAACCAACCAACTACCACATTACATTGTAAAAAATAGACATTGGTAGGTGTGTCGTTTGTAGTTTTTTTGTGTACAGTTACCTAACAATGTTCTATTCTATCTCATGCATTTGCCAATAAAAACTAATTTGTATTACAAAGTAATTATATATTTTGCTGACAGTACTAAAATATAAACAAAGTGTGAGGTAAAATATGTATACAAATAATAAAATAACTTAATTTAGGCTTACATCTGTCTAGAATTTGCATGTTGGTGGTTATAAGAAATCAAATGTAAGTATTTCTCTTAAAAATAGGTAGATACTAGACTTATTTTGAATACTTCATGTGTATTTTGGAATACTGCTTCCTGCAAATAAGAGAAAAAAATAATTAATACTTAATTGCTTGTAAACATTTCAAGATATAATCACCAATTATAATAAAGATGATCACAATAATTGAAACTAGGATGAAATAAATGTTTGGTTAGTAGAATAATAGATAATGAATACTTATGCAGGATTTATTAAATTGAAAGTGTAATTACAATTAGACATTCTTATAACTTGACACTGTCGTTACAAATACTCGTTGACTAGTACCATAACATTATAATACAATTAATATGAATTAACAGAGCCATCAAACTCTCTCACTACCAGGGTCCCAACTCCCACCTTTTAAAAACTATTATGGAAAAACAACATCATTATTTCAAACTTAAAATATCGATACTAAGATTCGTACCGAGGCCGTAACGAAACAATAATGTTTATATAGCGCATTCTCTATCGCACAAATGACTTGATTCAATGCATGCAGCCCGCTCTCACGTTGAAATTCTAATGTAAGTTTACTATAGCGACATGTGGTAGTGCAAATTAAAATTGTTAATGTAAGGTTAAAATAAGACTGAATTAAGAGATGGGAGTTGGCCCCCAGAGCTGATAGCATATTCATTTATTATAAGCTGAACTAACATACAGTAGTAGGTAGGCATATTATTTATCAATAATTTTCGAATAATAAATCTACACGTCTAACATACTTGGTTCTACCAACCAACACGTTATTTAAGTAAAGATTAACAGTGTTATTATTTTAAATTGTTGTGTTATATATAGTAATACAGTGTTCTCTCACTAATACGCCACAATAAAATCCTCAAATTGACGGATTATATAGTGCAACGATAAATTTTTCAACAATAAAGTTTTAACCAGCATGTAACTTAATATGCTCTTTAAAAAAACTAGGATGTCTTGTTTTTTGTCAAAATGGATATTTTTGACTAGGTTACTTTCTTGGGGACGGACTGCTTGGTTTCATGTGAACCCCTAAGTAAACTGACGTCGCAATATGAAAGAGAGTTCATGTCGAATTAGGGCACTTAAAATAGATCGGCTGATTACAGAGCATGATTTAGATCCTTCTAGATTAGCTGAAACATTGAATATTAATATAACTTATTAAGGGTCGGATAATATTGGCGGATTAGTGCTAGAATAGCGCTGTAATGTTCAACTAAGCAAACCGTGTTAGTGGTCTAAAACTACAAATTTCAATCTTTCCCATCTTATAACACTAGTTTTATATAACATCAATTATTATTATGTATATTATATTTGTGTACAATTATAATAATGAAAAATGCTAGCATCCTCGAGATTTAGTTATGAAAAAATGAGCACTCTGCCACTGTACACAAGTGTTATTAAAGACCAAGTCAATTGACAAATCATATTGAATTTTAATTACTTAATAGAAAAAATAAATTATTAGGAAATAGCTAATTAACGATAACTCACAAATCACCTACTTAAGTATATATACTTATTGTAGAGTGCTACATTCTACCAGTGATATGAGTATGTTATCAGTAGATCCGGTAGTTGAGACATGCCAGCAAGATAGACTTAATACAAAATTGGCTTGGCAATTACTATTTGGACACACGGGTTCAAGCCAAACACATAGTTAATGAACAACTATTCCGCTAGCACTATGTTCAGAGTTACCTACTATATATCTCAACTAACGTTCTCCAATAACAGTCTCATTGCCTACATCTCAAAGTCTACAAATCTTAGTTTATCTCATAAGTTCAATTTTGGTCGACAATTAAGTCTTTATTTCGAAGTCATACCGTTAAGGTGGTTCAGTAAATTGAATGTTATTTTATTGTAGTGGGTAGCTCGAACATTACCTACCATGATAAAAAGCCCAAATACATAATAATTGAAACCTACAACCAACTTAACCTAGATAATACCTAAATTAAAAGTTTTTTTTTTAATTACACGTGTTCTATGAATGGAAGAGCTTGGCTCACTAAACAAAACTTGACGGAAAAATTCTAAAAAGATCAGACCATCGACATTACTTTCAAATTGAAATCTTAGGACTTACAATGTTTCTTCAAAACCGTGAACAATTAATGTGACTATTGCATGGATAACGGCAGAGACAAGTTCCGGTCATGAATTAACTAGCTATTGTACTTAAAATACAAAAGCAAGGCAAGAAAACATACAATAATGTCTAAGTAAAACTTATTACATAAAATACATATAAGTTAGTATGTATATTACAATTTCATAATTTATATGTAGTTTTATTTTTAGGGTCAGAACAACAATCCGATATCATTAGAACTACGAAAGTATTAATATTGAAAGAAAAAATTCAGTATGCTGGCAGATACAGCAAACTTGTTATAATATCTTCCTAAATAAATTAGTTTGTTTTTAAATAAACATATACATACTTAGTACTTTCAAATCATCAAAACAAAAGAATAACGTTAATATTATCAATATAATATAAACCTCTAAGATTTAGACAGCTTGCATGGTTAGACTTACATATCGGGAAGTTTATACTTTCACCTAGTGAAATGTTTATGTAGGTAGGTACTACGAATAAGACTTAACAATTAATGACAAAATTACTGATTGCGAAGTCTTCAACATCGTTAGAACATTAAATAACATAATTCTTGACATTTTACATATTCAACGAATTTATATGATAATAGTTATCTATGCACACAAACTCGTTTTACAGAATGCGAAACATCGGCTTGTAAAATTTTATTAACGCCTTTATATAAAGCAACTGTTCATGTCCAATTCTAGGACCATCTTGAGTCAACCTTGACAAAAATTAGGTCAGGTCACTAAACGGGAGGATGTAGGCGTAGGAAATAAAGTAATAAAAATAGCAAATGAGCCGAGGGATCACTGTGGCCCAATTCAACCAAACTTACATCTGCCTAACTTGGAATGCTCAAATATATATATATACATATATACGAATAAAGAGTTATGTTTTGACTTAATTCTTCATCAGGACACTTACTTCTCAGGAGATGCGCAAGAAATATTATCGATTTTAAATAGCGTAATTCATTATACAATATTTGTTATAAGTAGATAAAAACTAAATTGGATTGGAATGAATTTCCTACCATTCCAGGTCATACAAAAAACATGAGACTAAATTCAACAGTAAAATCAGAAGCTGAATAATTTATACAAGTAACAATCATTGACTGTTCTCACTAAGGCTTGCAAGGAAAGCTCCAATAATAGGGCTATTATGAAAAGTTTATTTTTCTTACATTTTTACGATTCCGATACTATAATTAAAAAGAAAATAAGGGACACAATTTCTTTGATTATTTTTACAATATAAAGAGTAAGAAATTATTTTAGTTGTAAAACTTGTAAAATAATAAGTTTTCAATATAATTAATTGTGATATGTGTTATTTACTTTCGAAAACTGGTTACTTTAACTTCTTCATGTGGCTGGTCGAAACATGCCACAATTTCAGGGCGAGTTTGTATTTTAAACAATATTTCTGCCGGAACTTGAAATCTGTGGTGCACAAAATGCCTACCATTCAAATAATGCTTTACGTTTCAATCCCTCGCTGCGCAGATTCTATAGAATTCCTCGCGAATCGTTCGCGCCGCTCTGAATGCAAAACAGCGCCTTGCCGTTAAAATATTATTTTGTTTTCTTGTGATACAATCTACTATTTTCAAGCTGCAAGAATCCGTACCTACCTATGTCATCATAACAGCCACTTCACATCATCGAAGACGCTTTCATAGTTTATAGTATATATATACACGCAGTGTGAAGGTAAGCGATCAGTTAATTCTCAAAAATTAGACTATTATTATTATGAAATACAATTCGAACTGCAAGACATTACTTATTATAATATAAAGTGGTTAACTGACTCATAAAATATCTTTATTTTATAGATATTCTATCAGTGGCGAGGTCGCGGGACGACGACGCGGCGGCGGCGCGGCGGCGGGCCGAGCCGGACGCGGCGCGGCGGCAGCGGCGGCGTACCGCACCCTCGGGTGACGCAGCGTGTGCAGTGTTTATTTGTTGATGTATTGCACCCTGCATCCTTTTACTGATGTTATACTACCCTTTGATTACTATCTTCCTTGTTCGCAAATTTGCCGCTTGGCTAGTAACATTTTAACTCAACACGTTGTCAAATTGGGTCAAATCAACAAAACCCTCCCATGTTTGTTCATAACTTTTAGATTAAACCACCTGCTTGGACCAGGTACATTATATATGCTTAAAAATACCTACTTGTGTCACTTATTTCGACACATCAAACAACTTTATACACATTAGGCCAAAAACTGGCCGGACTGGTTGAGCCAGCCATCATTTGCTTCAGCTAATCAGAATGCTTTAGCTGATAAAAATATTAATATCTACTTATTACATTGATATAGTAAACATGATAAATATAATGTTGGTATGAATCCAATGAAATGCTAAATAAGACCTACGAAATCTTGGTAGGAAATGGCAACAAGTACCTATATTTCTATTACTGATGTCAAGTAGTTATCTTATTGTGCCTCACAAAAATGTGAACATGAGTAATCTTTTGCTATCACACATTCAGAGTCACAAAAATATGTGTGTACCTATTAGGCAATGTATATGGTCCAGTCATACTGAAGACGATTGAAATATTATTTTCAATCAAATTAAAGCAGCTTAGCCTAGTACAGACACATATAGTGCAAATAGACCTGGCATTGATGGAAATTCAATCCTATCATCTTTTCAGAAAAAAAAAGTAGATAGTATTCTTAATCAAAGTAAATCCTACCAATAATACTCATTGCAATCGAACTGAAACTATGTGATCATTGCTATCAGCGTAAGTGTTGGATTGGTCTAATGAAATAATATTAATTAATACAACTGAGACCATTGATGTGAGTCTTGGACTGCCAAATTATTTGTTCACATCATCTGGTGGCAAAAGAAACAATGCATTATTTTTCTGATGTAATTAAATAAAAAATTATCAAGCATTATTGGAAGTAGGAGTGGATGCCTTACATTAAAATTCAAAATCTAGACTTAGTCACACAAAAAACTCAATAAATTATTAAAATACATACTGCACATAAACACACAAAAGGTGATTAGATGGTTTTTTAAAAAGTGCTCCAATTAAACCCTTGCACAGAAAATACAAAATGGCTAAATAGGTAAATAGCAAGCATTAGCGAGTGCTGCCTGTGCCGTCTCAAAGCAACATTCATAATCACTACATACCTATTTTTTATCAACAGGTAAACTTTCCATGCTTACAAGTTAAGAATATTGAGTTGGTTACACACTAACAATGACCTTCAACAATAATAAATAATTCAATATTACATAGGCCTTAAATAGATCAAAATAGAGAAGATTTCATCAGCTGTGCCGACAAGAGTCTAACTCATTAGTTATAATAAAAAAACATAGGTACTTCTTTTAAACACATTGTAATGTACATGTTTTGTGAACAATCAAAAATAGTGTAATACATATCAAAAATTTTAGTTTCACAATCAGCTGTAATCAAATACAAATAAAATAAAAATAATACTTTTAGGCATGTACTTTTGCATAGCATACAAAAATATGTTGTGGTTAGTAGTTCATGTGATCCTCACTTCCATGGGAAATAGTATATTAGTATATGAATTAGTTAAAAGCACACATACAGTATAAAATTCAGTTATTATTTTATACTGAGTAATGCAGTATTATTCATTGATTGCATTAATTAGATAAGAATAAAACTACATAAGAAAACTCATTGGCGTGAACCGCAGAGAAAGTATGTGTGGAATTATATATAGAAAAGTTAAATTCCTTATAACTCAACAATTCAATTTAGAATTAAATTGCATGGTTTTAATTAACATGTTATTGTGTAATTGTATGTTATTGTTAACATATAAATAAAATAAGATAAATTTCAATTTGTGAAATATTATGTTGCATGTGTGTATGGCTTAAAATAAGACTGGATACCAACAACTGATAATTAATTCAAATACCAACATCACTAAATAGAATAATAATATTTTTATAGTAAAACCTACACAAGCATATTACTGAAACAAAGGTAAATGGCCACACATAGTGTTTTCTTTATGATTACTACATTTTTTCTTAAAACCAAGAACACTGTCAGAGGCAAGGTACAAAATGAACATCTCGTCCTTCCACCATCGGCAAGCATATTGATTAGGATTAGGTTCAGCAAAAGCTCCTTATTTGCCCGGGATACATTTGTTAAAGAGCAGCTAATGCAGAAACCACAAACACAGATTGGTAATAAATATGTATCGGATTATAGGAGATAATATAATTCCAAAGTTACAAAATAACACAACATGTATGAGATATTCAAAAACAGATTTGTTTTTTAATGCCCAATAAAGGTATTTAGTTCAAATATGATGATTCTATTTTGACCTAAATTAGCAACATAACTCTTTTCCCAGTAGAAACTAATTTACTTTTGCTCATCATATAAATAAAAAACAAAGCAGAACATACTTGTGCTAGTCTCACAACATTATTGTGATGAATAAAAGATGAAGCCATAAAGATCCAGCAGCCATCTTGCAAAGATGTTTTGTTAATAGCAGTAGTAAGTTTTACTACAGCACAGAATATAGGATAGAGGTTGATGGGCAGACTCTGCCTGCTGCTGACTATGCCGCTGACTATGTCGATGAATAGATCTATTTGGCCAGCTTGTCTTCAATGATAATAGGCATAATAAAGAAATAGCACATTGCATCAAAAATGCTTACAGGAGAACTGGTAGATGAAGAAACTCATGATTGGAGACCTCCCTTTGTCACTGAAGTGTACCTTCATTAAATGCACATTCTGACCATCCTAAACTATAGTGCGCAAACATGGTCACTTACCAGACCATATTAGTCTAGACTACAGGTTTGCCAAAGAGAAACAGAGTACAGCATCATCAGAGTAAAAAGTACAGATTCCAGTACAAAATATCACCATTTGTTCGAAAACTGGAAATGCCAAAAAAATCCTAAGATTGAAATAGAACTGAGAATGTTGTCCAAATGTAACCAGCAAGATGGGCAAAAATCATCACACAATAGGAACCACACGATCGCAAAAGACATCATGGTATTCCTTTTATAAAGGTCGAGTGATTCTTTGAGACAAGGGGCAGGATAGAGATGAGAGGAAGAAAATGGACCTTTGCCCAGCAATGGGAGATTATATATTACTCTGAAATGAAATGAGTATTATATTGCTAGTTATGGATAAATTTATAAAGATAGGTTTCGGCATGTACATACAAAACAAGTGCATAAATTTTTATTGGTCTCGATTTCAGATACATTGAGTTAGCGAACAAGGAGCTTTAACTGTAGACACTTCTAATAAATACATCACACAAAAGAAAATTGCAGCTACATGTAGTCATTTCTAATGGGGTAAACATTATTAAAATTAGGAAGTTAAATAGGTATTTACTGTGAAATCCCGTAATTGACCCCACCTGTATTTAGGCCTGTGTTCTCAGAAGCGCCAGCAGCGGTTGGAGGAGCCGGCATGGCGATGGGCGGCGCCTGTTCACCCTTGGGTCGGCCTTCACCACCCGGCTGCTGTGTGACGGGCTGCACGCCGTCTGAATCATCTCTCTCAAGCGTATGGTAGTCACCAGACTCTTCGGGCGGACGCGGCTTGCACTTGCCGCAGCAACAATTGCAACAGCAGCACAGGCAGCAACAGAAGTAGCAGCCTGTCAGAATTCCACACACAATAAATGCCGCTTTACACCAGGTGCTCGTCACCACGAAATAGGCGTTTACGTTTTCTTCGCCGAATTGTTCGGCGATGTAAAGTCCGAGCGAGCCGTAATTATCGTATATATTCCGTTTTGTCGCATCGCTAAGAATGGTGTGTGCACGGTTTACTTCTTTGAACTTCTCTGATGCTTCGGGGTTGTTGGGATTTTTATCAGGATGATATTTTAACGCTAATTTTCTGTAACTTTTCTTGACGTCGTCAGCTGTTGCAGTCTTGGGAACTTGGAGTATTAAGTAAAGGCTATCGCCGGCGGTCGACAATTTTCTTTTATCCATATCTGATCAAACTATGTGCTAAGATTTTTAATTTACAGCTATTTTTGATAATTTTATTTGTAATTGCCCTTTTGTGAAAGAAGATGCGCCAGGACCACTCACAGATTATAAAAGATCGATCATAGGGTATATTCCATTTGTCGCTAAGAACGTTATTTTCGATAATTTTGATCACATTTGCGTCTATGGTTGTGATCACTGTGATCGTTTGTAACTGTCATCCCCTGTTCCATTTAGGATATGATGCCACTAAAATTTGCCACTTCTGTCACTTTTTACATTAGATGTAGCGTTTATGGCGAAAATAACGCCAAGACCCATGTGGAACAACATTTTGGGAGCGTGATCGTGATCGTTTTTAGCGTTTTTAGCGAACCTAACTTCAAATGGTAAGCACCCTTAGTAAAGTCAAACCACAGATCTACTACTAATCTGCATAGAATAGATAAAAATATACATGCCCAAGATCAAAGATTACAGAAGTATCCAGCACAAAACTGAGATTGAGGCCAATTCGAGATTAGTTCGATTATACCTTAACTATAACTTAATCAAAAATAATTTTCCGTGAAAATAAGCCGAATAGTCAAACTGTACAGTCCCATCAACTTATCTGTTCAGGCGGCAAAAAAAAGAACTACAACATTCCTTCAAATTGTGACAGTTTGTAGTTAATTTCCTTGACCAGTAGCGCCCTCGAAAACTGCACAGTTAAGTTGGAGGTACTATATTCTATTTTATTCGAGGAACAAGTGAAGTGACCATAGAGAAAAAACATTAGATTCCAAAGATCCTCAATGATCGATTGTATTTAAAATTTTAAATCGATATCTCAATGGCTGATCATATAATCTGTTTAGCGAAATACTAATTGTAAAAACAAGGGTAATTTTTTTTTATTGCTATATAATAGAATTTATGTGTGGCGTTATATTATATATGTATATATCGGAGATTTCGTATGGGTTTTTCTCGACATCATAAGTTTGAATGGCAAACCTCTCTTAACGTGGGCGTACATGTGGGTATCGTACAAATGAGATGACACATATGACTAAAAAAAAACTTGATTCATCGCCATTCCAGTCCAATCCTCGCCTTGCAGAAAATTCTCTTATCTCGTGATTCCGGTTAGGTTACCCCGTCATTATTGTAGTACCTCCACTATCACCATGTCATCTTTAGTACACTTTTCAAGGTTCTGTTATCATCGTGATCACCTTTGATAGCACGTGGCATGGTGAACAGCTACTATAGAATCTATGAAATAAGATCAACTTCTAATCTTATATTATAGGCTTGTGCCAAAATCGTCCAATCATAAAATCACCGTTTCGTAATAGGATCGCACTGATGTAGACTGATTAGTTCACAGTCCTCACGTCATATGTTAACTGTCATAGGTTTCACTACATAGGCGGTGCCTGTTCCGATGGTCGGTAGAAGAGTGCCGAATCGACTGCTGTGTCTAATGACGTTAGTACCACTGACTGAAATGACACACTAGAAATAACACCGACAAATCTTAGTGTTGCCAGTCTCGTAGAAAAGTAACTCCAGTTACCCAATTGTGGTTTTAGAACGTTAGTTATTTGTTGGCTTGATGGATGAACGCTGAGAAGAGCACGATGTGTGAAGTCTGTGCTACCTTCCACCCTATAGTAGAAAATCTATCACCAAGCACCTAACAGTGCATTCCGGGAGCAGTCCTTGAGATCCAGTAAAATTACAGGCCCATGAGTCTCCACAACTGTGTGTTTCAGGGTGACGGGCGCAAAGCATTTCGTCACTTGTGACGAAATACATCTGCTATACCAATTAACATCAGGTGGCCCTCGTGCTTGTTCCGTCACAATCACAATAAAAAAAACTAACATAGAATGTATACTGGCTCTCAAAGACAGCTGCAGAAACACAGGTGCTTGGTGACAGATTTTCCACTAGAAGATAGTAG
This sequence comes from Plagodis pulveraria, assembly GCA_963890685.1. Lineage (NCBI taxonomy): Eukaryota > Metazoa > Arthropoda > Insecta > Lepidoptera > Geometridae > Plagodis > Plagodis pulveraria. The sequence continues at coordinate 19,904,699 of OY982950.1, read as the reverse complement.
TTTGCTACGCAGGCATTCTGCCTCAAAGCAAAATGCGCTACCACCATATTGAAATGACATGGCATTCTAAAATGACAACCAGGACCGATGACTCCAGTTCCCCTCAAAGCACGGAAACACTCACTTTTTTTTGTAATATATGCTACTTACAACTATCCATCCAAACAACTCAACAGCTTAACTCAGTTTTTTGGTTAAGAACAATTTTGTTAGTTCCACTACAACTTAAAACATACATATATAAAAATGTTCTGAGAATGTTAGCTGCAAACCTCATCTTGTAATTATTTACCAAACAAATGATGATGTGTTGCAGAAGCTATATTGATATAAAAAAAACTATGCCTGCAATCATTATATTCGATTCGATTCAACGCTCATCGATTATTCTCTAGAATATCTCTGGTTCTTGATAGTTAAAAAGTTGCGCTCTACACGAAGGTTGTGAACGACGTTAGAGTGAAAAGTTGCACTCCGAGTGTACTCCGAGTGCGCTCTAACCAAGGTTTGGAACTTTTTCCGAAGTTATAACGACGAGAAGTTTAAACCCTTTTTTTCTGAGATTACCCGCGCTCATGTTATATTAACGTTACACCCCGCGCTCGGCCCGCGACCACGACACAGCGGCGCTCGGTCCGGTGATTACGAGCATCTCGTTTCAATTTGTTTCAATCTCGAGGTTGTCGATGATAATTTTATGTGTTTTATTAGTATAAACTTAAAGAAAACTTCACTATTTATCCATATACAGATGTAGGTAAGTCCTAATATTGTTACTTACGTAGATAACAGTTTGCTAAAGAGGCAAATACCTCTTACTATATATATATATATATATATATATATATACTAAACAGGATATTTTTGATTAATTTTATACAATGGCCGCTTTAGTTTGCTCATTTTGTTTTTTCTTTTTTATAAAAATAAATATTAGTTACAAAATCAGTGCTGATAAACTAGCGGGCCGCCAATTTTTAATAGTAGCGTTTTACCTGAAATAAAACGCTTTTTAATTTACTTACTGTGGTGTTTCATAAATACTCTTTTGTATGTTGTCTATATTGTTAGTGGCATGAAATGTCAATCTGAATGTCTGAAGGTTAATCGTACTACGAATGTTATCACAATAAAACCATATATCCATGGTTTTCCTTGTTCTCTTATGTATCAATTTATTGTCATAATAAAATCGTAGTGAGCAATGGCCACCATAACACGATTGCTGAGATCAGATAAGTTTGACATCGATCCGGGATCTCCAGCAGCCGATTTAAAATACAGGTACTGGAAACAAACATTCGCCAACTATCTCGAAGAAGAAACGGATCAAGCAAAGGTATCTCACTGCACAATATTAAAGATACTTATTAGCAATATATCCCCTAATGTGTACTCATTTGTAAGAGACATAAAAGATTACACCAAAGCTATCAATCTGTTAGATAAAATTTATCTAAAATCTAAAAATGAGATACATGCTAGATATATGCTAGTTAGTGCAAAACAAAAATCAGAAGAGACGGTGTCTGACTTTTTACGCACACTGCACCAACTAGCGTTTGATTGTAATTTTAAATCTGTCAATGCTGAGGAACAAAGAAACGAATATTTGCGTGATGCATTTATCGCCGGTACACACTCACAAAAGATCCGTCAAAGGCTACTAGAAAAATCCAGAAATAAGCTTAGAAGAAGCGTGTATCGAGGCTTTGTCTCCTGAATTGGCTGAAAAAAATACAATGATTTCAAAAGTAGCAATGCATATCTTCCGCTTGAACTAAATCATGTTTAAAATACTAATGAACAAGGTAATTACTCCAATTTGGCTGCTTCTTCGTCATCTCGACGCTGCTTCTTCTGTGGTGGTAATGTACATCAAAGAATAAAATGCCCGGCATTCCATGCTAATTGTCAAAACTGTCACAAGAAAGGACATTTTGCTAAAGTTGGCAGGTGTGATAACACTAAAAGCAAGCCAACTAATAATGCTATGGTAGAACCAAGTCATCTAGAACTATCAACAATTTTAGCAGCTTCTCCAGCTAGTCTAAGCACATCGACAGTGTCCATCACCGTCGATAACTATAAGGTTGATGCTTTGATTGATAGTGGAAGCTCAACTAGTTTCATAGATAATTTTTTTTCACAAATGCTCGGCTTGAAACGCTACCATTGGAAAGAAATGGTAACTTTGGCCTCAAAGAAACGTACGTCGCATGTAGATGGGTACTGTTATGCTACTATTAAACTAAATGACCATATGTACAATCGGAAACTTCTATACATCTTAGAAGACCTTTGTGCTGATATCATTATAGGCCATGACATTTTAAGTGATCATTCATCAATGGAAATTAAATTTGGAGGGCCTGAAAAACCACTAAAAATCTGTAATGTGATGGAAGCCGCGTTACCTCCAGTTTCAATTTTTGTGTGATTGAATTAAATTTTTCTGTCAATGAATGTTAAACCTATTGCCATCAAATCGAGAAAATTTTCTGAAGCTGATAATCTATTTATTGAAGCAGATATTAGCAAACTCATCAAAGATAAGGTCATTGGGCCTAGCAATCTTCCTTGGCGAGCACAAGTTTTGATCACTGGAGGTACAACACATCGCAAACGGCTTGTTGTTGACTACTCTTTAACGATCAATAGGTATACAGACCTCGATGCATACCCATTGCCTAACATAGAATCAATTGTATCTAAAGTAGCAGAGCACAATTTTTTCTACCAAATTGATCGTCGCATCAGGTGCCTATACTGCCAAACGAAAAAAGTTCACAGCATGTGAAGCATGTGGAAATTTGTATCAATTTACACGCATTCCGTTTGGAGTGACCAACGGCATTGCCGCTTTTCAGAGAACGCTTCACCATGTTATAGCTAAAGAGAAATTAAGTGGTACATATTCATATCGTGATGATGTCACTATCTGTGAAAAAAAAAAGAAGAAAACGATAATAATTTGACAAGATTTAAGGAAACTGTAACGAAATATGGGATTATTTTAGCGATAGCACCTCGTAGTCATGTAACACCTTTTCTAAATAGACATTATGCACTCAAAATGAAATCTCGTCGTAAGCTTCACTTGGCATGTCTGCTTTTCAACGTAATTAATTTTAGGAGTCCTTCATACTTGTATGATAAGTTTGATTGGGCCGGTACAAACAGACCGTCATCCAGAAGGCACGGTACCCTGCAAATTTCAATACCACGTCATCGCACGATGTCATTTAAATGTGCTTTTCACTATGCAGCTACCAAGTGCTGGAACAATTTGCCTCCACCGATATAAAAAAAATAATACAATAAGCTCATTTAAATTACATTTAAAAAGATATCTCATTAGTCAACAAAAAATACATGAAAATATAAATATAGATTTTTCATTTTTGTAAGATTCAATTTTGTGGAATTTACTCCTCTGAGATGCTGACAGCCTCATGCAGAGAAGTGAATTTTAACCTAATATTTACGAATACTTATAATGACTCCACTTCTGTGTCTGCATCTGCGTCATACATCAGAAAGAAAAATAGACACAAGTATTAGTGCTGGCATACAAAAGTGTGTTATAGGACAAATAGCGACTAGGCTATGACTTAACTCGGTTATACACGTATGGGTGTGCTGCAGTCACACTCACACATGCATATTACCACAAAGGGAAGTTAAATAAAAATTAACATTAACATACAAATGGTGACTTGCATACATGACACCATATGTATGGACCACGTACATGATATCGAATACATAGACACTACTTTCGATAAATTGCACGGGGAACAAAGCAAGAAGCTATCGGAGACGCTATGCTTTGTAACGCTGTGAAGGGATCACTCATGAATCCGATCTCAGCCCCACCGTAACGCAACACACATTGACGTTACGATGTCGCAACGCTGATGTGAAGTATGTCACTTCTCAGCCCCACCATGACAAGTCCACTGAGCTATGTCATTATGTCGATATGCCATATCCAAATATGGCCCGCAACACACTACCAAAGTAAGCAGCACATACATCCAGAGTCCACTTTCCTCGCCATGGGATAATGAACTCTGCCGCTGCTCGAGTTGACTATCCGTAAGATCCGGCCAAGAGCTCTAACTCGTACCGCTCATGTGGAAGTGTCTTCACGACGCGGTAGGAACCACGCATGCTAGAATCCATCTAGCTCGTTGACCTCGGCATGACAGCTCTCGCCGCCCGCTGCAGCGCTCCACACTGTGATGCAACGGCCTTCGTCCAGGCTGGCATGGTGCTCCTCAAAGAAAGCGGCCCACGTTTCTGAGAGTGTGTGCATTTATCTGTAATTTTATGGATATGCAATAAAGAGTTATCATATCGTTTCTGGGAACCATTCTCCACGCCACGGCATCATGTACTATGATACTGCCCGAGTCGTCTTCCCATATGATCTGGCTTTGCCCACGACTGTATAGGGTGGATCCCACACGCACTAGAGAATGCGTCTGCAAGGCTGGAGCCCACACGCACTGGAGAATGCGTCTGCAAGGCTGGAGCCCACACGCACTGGGAATGCGTTTGCAAGGCTAGATTGGCTGCATGCCTGATGGGCAGCCCGGCCGCGCAATCTTCGCCGACTGAGCCGACTGCGAGAGCAGCGCTGACAGGCCCAACTGAGGGATTGGCGCTGGCTCGACCGACTGCGTGGCCCGCACCGGTTGACACGGCTGCGTAACCGCTGTTGACCAACCCGGCTGCGCAACCCTGGCGTACTAGGCTGACTGCGAGAGCTGCGCTGATTGGACCGGGTTCATGACCCGCACTGGTCCTGCAAAGTTCCTGCTCAGCAAACGAAGTATTTAGCGTCCACCTGGCACTTCCTCGTAAGTACCACGTATGCCGGAAACAATCCCTGTTGGCTAAGCAAACTTAATAACAAACACAGACATTATATGGTTGAACTGGCGAGGTGAGTGTCGTCGTCAGTTAACTTGCTCGTTTTGTTTGCTTCACATTCTCTGGTAAGGTGTTCACAGAGGTTTCTACTATACGTTGACTCGGCCTAACCTGATCCTGGCTAATATTGCGACCGAATAAATACTCAACTTCCGTACACAGAAATGAACATATACCTACGCAAATCGATAGAGAAGCCCGATTCTCTCACAATACCTGTTTTTTTATGTTATTGTGACGGAACAAGCTTGAGGCTCACCTGGTGTTAAGCGGACTAACCTCTGCCTATAACAGATGCATTTCGTAACAAGGCACGAATTGCACTGCGCCCGTCACCTTGAGACAGTTATTAAGTCTCATGTGCCTGTAATTTCACAGACTCTCAAGGACGGCTGCCGGAACACACCGTTAGGTGCTTGGCGACAGATTTTCTACTTGAGGGTGGTCGCTAGCCAGGTGGGCATTCCCAAAATGCCCTTCCACCATGCGGTGAAGCTCAAGCCCGCGGTGGGATTCGAACCATGGATCTGCTGCGTGGCAGTCCAAGCCAAAGCCACTGAGCCATCACTGCTTCAAAAATCTAATAGGTAATTAACAATATCCCGAACTCGAAGGTTTTCCGCATGTGAAAGATGCTATGGTCGGTAATTGACAGGACTAGCACTGCTCAGTTTTATGGATATATTTCCCGTATTTACGGTAGACGTGGCAGTACCCGTTATGAAATGTTGTGAAAATTCATCAATTGTTTCCAAAAGTTTACTCAAGTGTTCACCTTCAAGGGGCGTATTAATAGGAACCTCGGATCGAATAGTCATCACGTCATCTACCGCCTCCCATGTAAGTAACTGAGGTTCGCGTGCTCGCACTTATCGGACCCCCTCCCTGTTTAATACATCTGTACCTATTATAAACGGCGTATTCATAAATTCCGAGCTTACGATAAACATGTCGACTACCATCGTAACACGCACCGTCAAACTCAATAGGCAGTGTTATGTAACATGAGCTCTCGATTTCCTGTCCACCTAACCCTTTTAAGATAAACGAAAAGCAGCTTCCGTTCACTATCAAAATGTTTTAGAAGCGACGTAGAAATTAGAGATATCGTCGAGCCACTATCAATGAAGACATCGACAAGAATACCACGAATTACCACCACTACAACGTCACTATTGCAATTCGTCAAAAACTCACGACAAAAGTAAACGATGTTTACATTTCAAGATTCTGATTTCATCTTCGCAAATCATGACTATTTTGTAGCCAGGCGTTTTGCAGAATGAACAGGTTTCAGTTTTCGTTACTACAAAAGAGGGCTTCGTATCTAACTCATTATAGACGATAAACTTTCCTTTTAACTACACTACACTTTCCCTACTCTGTTCCTTTTGCAAAACGCCTGCCTATGACAGGGGAGGCCACACCTGTAGCATTTTCCTTCTTGTTATTTGCGCTTCCTAACTTAGCTCCGAGTCTAATTCATGTTTTCGTTTCAAACCTTGCGATTTTAAGCCTACGGAATTGCTAGTGGTGGGTTGTTTCGATCTTACAAACGCGGAAAAATATTCGATTAAATCTTGAGGTGAAAGATTTGTATTCATAACGGCTGATTGGATTTGTGGATCTGTGATACCTCGTATTACTGTGCCTGAAATCAGTTCATCGATTAGACCGCGCACGATACGTTGTCGTAGAAGTAGTGAACATCTAGTATAATCCGCGTATGTAGGGCAGTTGTCAGAGTTTGTATTTATGACTTTAAATAATATACTCGCGATATCGGGAGATTTCGGGCACAAACACTTAAACTTCTTTTTAAAATTACTCCATGTTCGATCACTTGTTACCTAGTCACTAAGCCACGTTCTTGCGTCACATTTGAGGCAGTTTCCTATCCGCGAGACATTCGTGATAAATCGTCGTTCCAATTATTAATATTTTTGGCACGATCTACTTCATTACACCAGTCATCAATGTTGTGCAGATATGGGTCAAAATTTGAAACGTAGTAAGCTGGTTGGATCTTACCAGACTTCCAATGGAACGAATCGCATCTACGATACGATGGGCATCCGTGCCCTGCGTGATCATCGATGACACCTCTCTGTCTTCGCGCTCCGTTGTCGGCGCCGAGGCAGCACGCTGTTATGACGGCGCGCGATCTACTGATGTCGTCGGGTTGGTAACCGATGACGCTGACTGTGTTGGCAATGTTGGTGCCACAGGTGGCAGCGTAGATGGTGAACATCCCCGGCGTCGCGTTGGCAGCACCAGAGGAGGCGTCCGTGGTGATGCCTGGCGCGACCGCCACCGCTTTGATGCTCGACGAGGGCTCCGCTCTTGTACTGGAGACTCCAGTGCCGCCCTGTCAGTGGCGATACCCGGTGTGAATCGTGACGTGGACATCGTTCTCGCGAACGAGTAGGCCGGGCTGCAGATCGTTCGATCGTTCGTTCGATCGAGATAAGATCGCCTCCATTGTGCTCCGCGGTGCACCATCAGGAGTGCGACCTCGTCGTCTGTTAGATTGTCTATTACGCGTGCCGTCGCAGTCGACTGCGACGGTGTTCGCAATCTGACATATCTTTTAGCCGAAATGTTATTCGATCAAACACATAAAAACATTGGGCGATTTAGGATAGAATCCAAAAGATCCTATCCCACTTCTGATCTTAAATGTTTAATCGAATTTTTAATTAAAAAATACACAAATGAACGTAATCACAATAAAATTTAAACTGAAAAAATATTACTTTTACAAATAACTTAATTCAAACAAAGACACAACAAAATAGCAGGAAGAGGTGATGACTCGACGGTGGTTGGCGGCAAAGTAAAACGAGGCACGTGGTTTCATCGCCTTATATACCCTCCAGCTTCGGTGCGTCTGGTTTCTTCTAATAATATTATTTATTATTATGTATATAAATATATATTTAATATTAATATACATTTATATTTATTTTTATTTAGTGTATAAACAGTGTTTTATATTGAATGAATTAATGTCTGTTCAATAATTAATCGTTTATATATTATAGTAAGTAAGCTTAGTAACTAGCCAGAGCTTTAACACAATATTTTTTTATTTCTTAGGGTCTTGGCTGAAAATCAGCGCTTTTGTCTTAGACAATAAGCATTATGCTGAGTAAAGGCTCATTCAATACTACTGGACATCTCACTAACCGAATATATATTTAAGAAAATTGTTAACATTGTATAACTTTATAGGATTAAGTCTAACATGGTTTATAATATTTTTGCTGTAGTATTGAATAAACTTCTTTTCTTTCTTTCTTTCTTTCTTTCTTACACACAATGAAGATAAATGTGTATTCGGACAAGAATCTATCACAATATTAGGGTATAAAATTGAAAAGAATTCAATTAAACCAGATCAAGAACGTCTTAGTCCTCTTATGAACTTGCCAATTCCAGCTGACATGTAATCTTTAAAAAGGGCTCAAGGCATGTTCTTCTAAATGGGTAAGGAATTTTTTAGAAAAGATCAATCAACTGACAAAAAACACTGAATTCCCTTTGCAAAATAAGGTAATTGATGCATTTCAAAAGTTGAAATCAGACATAATGAAATCTGCTTTAAATGTAATTAATACACATGAGACTTTCACTGTAGAAAACGATGCTTCAGAGCATTCTGTCGCAGCGTGTTTATCCCAAAAGGACCGTCCAGTAGCTTTATTTACTCGTACACTAAACGAATCAAAACGACGTCATTCTTCAATAGAAAAAGAAACTATCGCTGTTGTTGAATCATTGAGATCACCCTTTCAAATCACCCTTGTAGGTCACCCAATCAGATCAAAATATCAGAGCACCCAATCAAATCACCCTATCAGATCACCCAATCAGATCATCCTGTCAGATTACCCTATCAGACCACCCAATCAAATCCTCCTATCAAAGCAGATGATTTAAAAGGGTGATTTGATTGGGTTATCTGATAGTGTTTTCTGACAGGGTGATCTGATTGGGTAATCTGATTGGGTAATCTGATTGGGTAATCTGATTGGGTGATCTGATAGGGTGCTCTGATCTGCTCTTATAGGGTGATGTGATTGGGAGCTCTGATATTGAGATCTGGTTGGGTGACCAGATAGGGTGATCTGATAGGATGGTCTGTTAAGGTAATTTGATTCGGTGATCTGATTGGGTGATCTGATAGGGTGACCTGATAGGGTGATTTGATTGGGTGCTCTGATAGAGTTATCTGACAGAGTGATCTGAATGGGTGATCTGATAGGGTGCTCTGATCTGCTCTGATAGAGGGATTCGATTGGGTGCTTTGATTATGTGATTTGATTGTGTGATCAATACTCAATACTCAATTATTTATTGCAACATATGTAGCTACATGCAGATATTATTTAACATGTTTGTTTGTGTTATACATATGACCCTATAAGGGTATGGCAATGGTAGGAACGGAACGATCTATTTTTATATCATTCAATTTATCACTAAAGAATTCGTCTAAGGTATAATAACATTTAGATACAAGTAAAGATTTTAGGTTTTTAATAAAACATTCTACCTTTTCAATGTCTTTTAGGGTATTAGGCAGCTTATTATATATATCTATAGTTAGGGCCGGATCTGTAAATTTCTAGACTGGTCTTTGGTTTTATAAGTTTATGTCTATATTGTGATCGAATATCACGTCGTTGGTCGGCATATTTTTGGAATAATGTTGGGTATTTTTTTACAAATTTGCATATTTCTAGTATATAAATAGATACTAAGGATAGAATTTTAAATTTCATAAAATATGGTTTGTGAAAATTGGGTATATTGATGTTAGGTGCTTTTATGTTGGCAAGTATGCGAATACATTTTTTTTGAGCGATAAAGAGGTCACTGGCGTCTACACTGTTGCCCCACGTTATGATGCTATAACTAAGCCACGAAAACGCGAAACCGTAGTAAGCAGATATAGCTGTATTTTGGTCAGTGGCTCGCCTAAGTTCCCTCAATGCATATGAAAAACTAGACATTTTATTTTTTATTTTATTTATATGTTTTTTCCAGTAAATGTGCGTATCAAGTTTTAGGCCTAGGAGTGTCGCTGCATCAACACAAGCTAATTTATTATTATTGTAAGCAAAATTAATGTCAAGAGGTGGTTTTTGATATGGTCTAAATTGTATTATTTTTGTTTTTGCTAAATTTAAGTCTAGATAATGGTTAGTCATCCAATTTATTACGTTGTTTAAAATGTCAGTTAAATGATTATTTAAATTCAGATTATTTTTAAATGATGTCAGTATCGAAATATCATCCGCAAAAGTATACAGGAATCGTCAATAACTTTTGGAAGGTCATTTATGTAAATTTAAAAAATAGTACACACAATGACGCTACCTTGGGGTATAGCGTGGTTCATTTCCGTAATCGTCGATTTTATTGTTTTTATAGTTTTTTCGTCATGATCAAAATGTTCTATTTCAACATACTGGTTTCGATTCCTTAAATATGATTTAAACCACTCGTGAGATTGTCCGCGTATTCCAATGTCGTATAATTTCTGTAGTAATATCTTATATTGAACTTTATCGTAGGCTTTTTTCATGTCAAGTAAAATACTTACTGCGTATTTTTTTTTATCACATATATCTAAAGCTTTTTGGACATATTTGTAGACAGCCAAGACAGTTGATAGATTTTTACGAAACTCATATTGAGTGTCATCAAATAATTGGAATTTTTCACAATATGAGTTTAATCGCCTTTGCATGACTTTCTCAAATATTTTTGAGGAAGTAGGCAGGAGTGCAATGGGTCTATAATTGTCTGGGTCAAGTTTGGACGACTTTTTGTGAATTGGTTTTATTACAGATGTTTTTAACAAATCTGGGAATGTGCCTTCAATAAAAGATTGATTAACAAGTAGGTAGTAGGGTAAAGTTAATTCTTCTGCACACTTTTTCACTAATATTGGAGGTATTTCGTCAACGCCGTAGCTATATTTCCTTTTCTTATTTTTTAATATTATATTAATTTCTTGAGGTCAAGCTGGAAGGAATAGTGTGTTACTATTACGCTTGAGCGATGGCGGCGGCGGACGGTAACGCGCTGGCTCATCTTCTCCGTCGTCATGCCCCGACTGATGCGAAGTATGTATTAAAAGTATTTGCTACATGAAGAGGATCTGATATAATACTATTATTGATTTTTTATTGATCTGATGGATGCAGATCACAATATCAGAGCACCCAATCAAATCACCCTATCAGAGAAACCAATCACATCACCCTATCAGATCAGATCAGAACACCCTATCAGATCACCCAATAGGTGATCTGATTGGGTTATCTGATTCATTGGGTGATCTGATAGGGTGATTTCATTGGATGATCTGATTGGGTGAGCCATTAGAGTGATCTGATTGGGTGCTTTGATAGGGTGACCTGATAGAATGATTTTAATAGGTGCTCTGTTAGGGTAATTAGATTGGGTGCTCTGATAGGGTGATTTGATTAGATGCTCTGATATTGAGATCTGATTGGGTGACCAGATAGGGTGATCTGATAGGATGGCCTGATAGGGTGATTTGATAGGGTGAACCAATTGGGTGATCTGATTGGGTGCTCTGATAGGGTGATTTCATTGGGTGATCTGATAGGGTGATTTCATTGGATGATCTGATTGGGTTAGCCATTAGAGTGATCTGATTGGGTGCTTTGATAGGGTGACCTGATAGAGTGATTTGATTAGGTTCTCTGTTAGGGTAATTTGATTGGGTGCTCTGATAGGGTGATTGGATTAGATGCTCTGAAAGGGGGATTTAATTGGGTGCTCTGAAAGGGTTATCTGACAGGGTGATCTGATTGGGTGATCTGATAGGTGGTCTGATAGGGGGATTCGATTGAGTGCTTTGATATTGTGATCTGATTGAGTGATCTGTTAGGGTGACCAGATAGGATGATCTGATAGGATGGTCTGATAGGGTATTCTGATAAGGTGATCTGATGAGTTCTCTAATAGGGTAATTAGATAGGGTGATTTTATTGGATGCTCTGCTAGGGTGATCTGATATTGAGATCTGATTTGGTGATCTAATAGGGTGGCCCCGATTAGGGTTATATGATCTGCTCTGATAGGGTGATTTGAGTGGGTTCTCTTATATTATGCCCATCTAATGATAGCTCTGATAGGGTAATTAAATAGGGTGATTAGATAGGATGGTCTGATGGGTGATCTGATTAGATCATCTGATCTGCTGTGATTTGATTGGTTGCTTCGATAGGCTGATATGATTGGGTACTCTGATATTGAAATCTGATAAGGTAATGTATAGGGTGGCTTGATTGGGGTTATCTGATCTGCTCTGATAGGGTGCTGTAATAGGTTGCTCTGATAGGTTGAAATGATTGGGGGATCTGATAGAGTGATTTGATTAGATGCTCTGATAGGGGGATTTGATTGGGTGCTTTGATATTGTGATTTGATTGTGTGATTTGATGGTTGCTCTGATAGAGTGATTTTAATGGATGTTTGATTAAAAAAATTATTAAAAAACAAATTACCCTATCAGATCACCTAATCAAATCACTATATCAGACCATCCTATCAGATCAACCTATCTGGTCACCCAAGCAGACCTCAATATCAGAGTACCCAATTAAATCACCCTATTAGAGCAACCAATCACATCACCCTATTACAGCAGATCTGAGCACCCTATCAGATCACCCAATGAGATTACAAAATCAGATTACCCTGTCAGAAAACACTTTCAGATAACCTAATCAAATCACTCTTTTATATCACCCTATTACGTCACCCTATTTGATCACCCAATCAGATCACAATATCAGAGCACCATACCAGATCAACCTGTCAAATCACCCTATCAGATCGCCCAATCAAATCACAATATCAGAGCACCCAATTTAATCCCCCCAACAGAGCATCCAATCTAAACACCCTATCAGAGCACCCAATCAAATCCCTCCAATAGAGCATCCAATCTAAACACCCTATCAGAGCATCCAATCAGATCACGCTATCAGAAGAGATCAGATTACTTAACCAGAGCACCTTATCAGAACATCCAATCAAATCCCTCTATCAGAGTATCAAATCAAATATCCCTATCCTATCACCCTATCAAAACACACTATCTGATCTCGTCAGATGGTTGGTTGCTCTGTTAGGGTGATTTAATTGGGTGATCTAATAAGGTGCTCTGATCTGCTCAAATAAGGTGATGTGATTGGTTACTCTGATAGGGTGATTTGATTGGGTGCTCTGATATTGAGATCTGATTGGGTGACCAGAAAGGGGGTGATCTTATAGGTTTGCCTGATAGGGTGGTTTGATTGGGTGATCTGATTAGGTGCTCTGATAGGGTGATTTCATTGGGTAAGCCAATAGGGTGATCTGATACGGTGAGCCAATAGGGTGATCTGATTGGGTGCTCTGATAGGGTGATCTGATTGGGTGTTCTGATATGCTGATCTGATAGGGTGATACAATTGGGTGTTCTGTTAAGGTAATTTATTGGGTGCTCTTGTAGGGTTGTCTGACAAAGTGATCTGATTGGGTGATCTGATAAAGTGAGCCAATAGGGTGATCTGATTGGATGCTCTGATAGGGTGACCTGATTGGGTAATTTGATTGGGTGCTCTGTTAGGGTAATTTGATTGTGTGCTCTGAAAGGGGAATTTAGTTGGGTGCTCTGGTAGGGTTATCTGACAGGGTGATCTGATTGGGTTATCCCATAGTGTTTTCTGACAGGGTGATATGATTGAGTTATCTTCTCCTTCTTCTTCTAATATAATACAAGTTCGTTAACCCGGCTTAAGGGACAGTAGAGCAAAATTTTCTACCATCCACTTAAGTAATTCTCCTCTGGCGCGTCCACGTCGCGGGGGTGGGAATCGAATCTTTCAGTAGGCCGGGAGATGTAGATGGCGAAGTTCAGAGGGGGACCCAGTACTGTGGGGTATAGCATAGTCCCCTGCCTAGGGTTACAGGTGAAGACCTTAACGGTGGAAATGGCGTAGATGTTTTCTAAACAGAATTCGGCAGGACCAGCGGATGAGGCGAGCCATGTCATAAGGGCGTAGTTATTATGACCTGGGGTTGGAAGCAGCAACTTCAGTACTTGCATGAGGACAAAGCTAGAGTAGCTTAAAGGGCTTATGCGAGAAACTTTTGGGCGCAGCCGACTTAATGGCGCGACGGTCAGAGTACTGCGATGACGGAAGGCAACGGGATACCACCGTCATTATATTCCCTAGTAGTCAGCAAAAATGAACAATACAAATAAGGAAATGGCCCCGAGACTCCGGCGTCCCTTAAATGGGACAGGGGTGCTAAGAATCCCCGGAGGGAAACATAGTAATACGAGAAAGATAAGAATAGCAACATGGAATGTGAGAGGAATGAAACAGCATGGAAAATTTTCTAATATAATCAAGGAGATGGATCGCCTGCAAATAAACATCTTGGGCCTAAGTGACACGAAATGGCCTGGTCAAGACAAATATCTTGCTGCTGAAGGAAAAGTCCTCTACTACTCAGGCAGTGACCACAATTACGAAACATATGGGGTCGGCGTACTTATGAGCAAAGAGACATCATATTCTGTGACAAATTTTCTGCCTATGTCAAACCGCACCATGCTTATTCAGTTAAACGCATACCCAGTCAATATTAATATAATTGTAGTTTATGCTGCCACTGCAGATAAACCGTTGGCCGAGCTTGAAGAGTTTTATGGGCAGATTGCCAATTTAATGCAGTACACGAAAAAACATGAAATAAACCTTATTATGGGAGATTTGAATGCAAAAGTAGGGTCAACGGTTGTTCCAGGGGTAACAGGCGCATATGGCCTTGGATCAAGAAATGAGAGAGGGGATACTTTAGTAGAATTCTGTCAAGATAATGGACTTACCATCACGAATACCCTTTTCAAGTTGCATCCTCGTCGCTTGTACACCTGGACCTCACCGAAACACACACCCAGTCATGTAGTACGGAACCAAATAGATTATATCATTGTGAACCAAAGGTTTCGTAATTCTATCAAGAACGCCGTTAGCTACCCGGGGGCTGACATCAAATCAGATCATAATCCCGTCGTTGTAACTATGCTATGTAAATTTAAACGCACACAACAGCGCTAAAGGAAATGCACAATAAATACAAGGAAAATTATGGAACACAATACTAGAGCTGCAGTTTCAAATTCTATTAATGAGTGGGCAAAACACGAGCTAGATAAGACAAAAACAATTTTGGACACATGGTCAAGTTTAAAACTGAAGGTCGACGACATCTGTAATTCATTGTTGGTGCCAAATCGCACTGGTAAGAAACAGTTGTGGATGACGGATGAAATTCTAGACTTGATGGAAGAACGCAGGACCTGTAAGACTACAAATCTGGCAAAATATGCAGAGTTGGACAAGCTCATTAATACAAAAATAAGATTCACTAGAGACAATTTCTACAAAAGTAAATGTGATCACATGGAACTTCTTCTACATAATCATGATAGTTTCAATCTTCACAAAGAGGTTAAAGAGTTAGCAGGTCTAAATAAAAAACCTAACTCTAACATACTAAGTGATGATCATGGCAAAGTTTTAGTTGACCTGGGTAGTAGAAAACATGCATGGAGCGTCTATATAATGCAGCTGTTTGCTGATGCCTCCAGAAGTTACAGTTGTGTGGATACGGATGACACTGGACCAACCATATTAACTTCTGAAGTGAAACAAGCATTGAGAGCAGCCAAAACAGGAAAAGCACTTGGCCCGGACAATATTCCTGTTGAAGTTCTCAAGCTATTGGAGGATGGATATGTAGATGCTCTAACTGACCTCTTCAACCTGGTTTATGACTCAGGAATTCTTCCCGACGACTGGCTCAGATCTACGTTTATTCCCCTGCCGAAAAAAGCTAAAGCCAAAAAGTGTTCAGAGTACCGTATGATCAGTCTTATGAGCCATGTACTCAAGGTGTTCCTAGTTATCATTCACAACAGGATACGACCACATATTGATGAACAGCTGGGCGAGAGTCAATTTGGTTTCCGGTCAGGAATGGGTACTCGTGAGGCACTATTTGCTTTGAATGTTCTAGTACAAAAATGCAGAGATATGCAGACTGACATCATTCTCTGCTTTATAGACTATGAAAAAGCGTTTGATCGCGTAAAGCACGATATCCTTTTGCAGCGCTTGATCGACGTTGGTCTGGATGGTAAAGACATCAGAATCATCAAAAACTTGTACTGGAACCAAAGGGCTACTGTCAGAGTCGAGGATTCAGAAACTGATCTCTTAGAGATTTGCCAAGGAGTCAGACAGGGATGTATTTTGTCGCCCCTTCTCTTCAATTTATACTCGGAAGCGATTATATCTGAAGCACTGGAGGGACTTGAGGTTGGTGTCAAAGTATACGGCAAAGTCATAAATAACATAAGGTACGCCGATGACACAGTGCTTATAGCCTCGTCCGAGCAGGACCTACAGATATTACTGGACAGAGTACAAGAATGCGGTTTGAGGGCAGGGCTGAACATGAATGTGTCAAAAACCAAATTCTTGATTGTATCAAAAAATCACCTGAACCCCAGACTCACCGTAGCAGGAACAGATTTAATGCGAGTTCGGATGTATAAATACCTCGGTGCTTGGGTGAATGAAGAATGGGACAGTGAACAAGAAATTCGAAGCCGGATTGAAATTGTCCGAGCTGCTCTGAAGAGAATGGAAAGAGTGTTATGCAGCCGCCAATTATCCATAAACCTCCGAGTGAGAATACTCCATTGTTATGTCTGGCCTGTAGTATTGTACGGTAGTGAAGCCTGGTCTCTGAAAGCTAATACCCAGAAGTTTCTGGAAGCTTTCGAGATGTGGTGCTATCGTAGAATGCTACGCATTAGCTGGACACAGAAAATTTCCAATTAGCGAGTACTCCAGCGCGTCGGCAAGAACCGCAAATTGTTGCAAACCATCAAAAGAAGAAAGGTCGCGTACCTCGGCCATGTCCTACGTCACGAGAAATACGAGCTTCTCCAATTTATAATGATGGGCAAAATTGAAGGAAAGCGACGCGTGGGACGTAGGAAAAAGTCTTGGTTGCGAAACATCCGAGAATAGACCAGTATTACCAGCGTGGAAGACCTATTTCGCTTGGCACAGGATAGGAATAAGTTCGCTGAGCTGACGGCCAACCTCCATTAATGGAGAGGCACCTAAAGAAGAAGAAGAAGTTTTCTGACAGGGTGATATGATTGGGTTATCTGATAAGGTTATTTGATTGGGTGCTCTGATATTGAGATTTGATTGGGTGCTCTGATATTGAGATCTGATTGGGTGCTCTGATAGGGTAATCTGACAGGGTGATCTGATTGGGTGCTCTGATAGGGTAATCTGACAGGGTGATCTGATTGGGTGTACTGATAGGGTGCTCTGATCAGATCACCCAATCAGATCACTCTGTCAGATAACCCTATCAGAGCACCCAATAAAATCCCTCTTTCAGAGCATCCAATCAAATCACCCTATCAGAGCACCCAATCAAATTACCCTAACAGAGCATCCAAACAAATCACCCTATCAGGTCACCCTATCAGATCACTCAATCTGATCACCATATTTGCTCACCATATCATATCTTCCAATCAGATCACCTAATCAAATCACCCTATCAGACCATCCTATCAGATCACCCTATCTGGTCACCCATTTAGATGTCAATATCAGAGCACCCAATCAAATCACCCTATCAGAGCAATCAAACACATCACCCTATTAAAGCAGATCAGAGCACCCTATCAGATCACCTAATCAGATTACCAAATCAGATCACCTTGTCAGAAAACACTATCAGATAACCTTTTAGATCACCCTATTACGTCACCTTATTTGATCACCCAATCAGATCACAATATGTCAAATCACCTTATCAGATCGCCCAATCAAATCACAATATCAGTGCACCCAATCAAATCCCCCTAACAGAGCAACCCATCTGAGGAGATCAGATAGGATCCCCATCCTATCACCCTATCAAAACACCCTATCAGAGGAGATCAGATTACTAAATCAGAGCACCCAACCAGAACATCCAATCAAATCCCCCTATCAGAGCATTAAATCAAATATCCCCATGCTATCACCCTATCAAAACACCCTATCTGATCTCCTCAGATGGGTTGCTCTGTTAGGGTGATTTGATTGGGTGATCTGATAGGGTAAGCCAATAGGGTGATCTGATTGGGTGATCTGATAGGGTGACCTGATCAGAGCGGATCAGATAACCCCAATCAGGCCAACCATCACTTAATCAGATCTCAACTAATATAGCGATTCGATTAAAATATGATAAGAACAGGACGGGCTCTCGGCTAACTTCACTCATATTCACTCTAATAAGTACGATCAGCAGAACAAACTTAAAAATAAAGCAGTGCCATATATTTATACGTAATTTTATATGAGCGACCCGAAATTGTTAATTTTAATAAATTTATATGTTTAAGGACGCCATCTTGGTTTGATGACAACGCCGGCGTCAGGGTCTTATTTCTCCGACAATGTACTACTACGCGACACGTTTCCGAGTTTTTATTAATCTTTTCGTTAAATAAATTTTTTGACTGTTTAATTTGTCGTTGTTGACGGTTTAATTATGTTTTTGGTGATTGTTATATTTGTTTTTGTTACCCGTTACGATGACAACGATGAGTCAGACTCAGTTGGCCATCAGGACATGCGGCATCGAAGAGCTAAGCGATTCAAATTAAGATACCTAAGCATAAAATATTGCCCACAAATAAAATCAAATCAAATTATTTCTGTGTTTGCTGTACCTACAGTCACCTACAACTTCGTTTACCCACCTATGACTACTTGTTTTTTTAGACGACTGCCCACATAAACGTGTGTTAAGTTTTTAGGTTTCATGTATGTATGTTTGTGAGTTTCTTTATATCACCATAACTTCTAAACGGCTTTTAATGAACTAGATATCGTTAGATTAATTATCTTGATAACTCAAGCGACACTATGTACAGTCGCCTGCAATAAGAAGTATACACTTCGTTATTTTCAAAATAGTGTGATGTCGCTAAGTTATTAATAAACGAAGTTAACATTAACATAAGTAAAAATATACAATTGATTTTAAGACACTTCTGATTACATAGTGAAAAACAGAACTCTTTGCCACTATTTTGAAAATTACAATGTGTATACTTCTTATTGCAGGCGACTGTACATAAAAACATAAAAACAAACTGGTGGATTTTATAAGCCATATAGTGAGAAAAACAATTTATTTTTTCTTCTAAAGCCATCGTGTTGGGTATCAAAATGAAGGGCTTTAAAAAACGATTCCATAAATATATTAACTTGCAGTTTTAATTTCAATGGATCGATAAAACGCTTAACGAAAATTGATTATTTACAGTTGGGTTTTTTTTTCTTTATTAATTTATACATGTCTCATCGTTTATTTTTTTGGACACCTTACCAAGTTCTAGTTTTGACGTCACAACATGGCGCTAGGCCGATCCTATTCTTATTTTAATCGCATTGTATATTCTATTTGATCATAGAGAAAAGTAATGTATTTGACCTAATCCATAGAGAAAAGTAATCTAATCTATGGTCTATAGCTATACCGCGCATAAAGTAACTTTGTATATACTATACCGCGTTTAAGCATAATTCGAATCAGATTCAAAGATAAATCAGATTAAACCGCAGAAGCCATTAACAAAGAAATAATATTAGATAAATCAGATTTAAATATATATTAGATTTATCAGGTAATTCAGGCCATGAATTTATTTGACAAATAATTTTTGTATGATAATAAAAAAACGTGCCGCACTGAAAAGCTACAAAGTTTAATTCGTGCCTTCCATTTTATCCCTCTGTAGGTAATATTTGAAAATATCCGAAGCGTTTGGCTTCATATTAGATGACAGTAAAAATTGACTGTGAAATGTGTAGCTTGAATATTTTTGTTCTAGTTCCATGGCTTGAGCCATGTTAAAAGTTACCATGAAAGGCCGTGGGATTTTTAAAATATACCAAAACGCTTTAAACCGAAGACCGTACCTTATGCAAGCTGTACAGGCCGGTATATTAATGGGTGCGGGTGATTTAATATCACAAACTATCATTGAAGATAAGTCTCTAAGGAATATAGATTACAGAAGAATGTTGAGGTTTTCATCTATTGGATTTTTTGTTGGAGTAAGTAAGAATTAGTACTCATGATACAGCAGAAAAACAACCATCCTAATGAAATTTTTAGAGGCTTTGGTTTAGATTATAAAACATTGATTTAAGGGGGTGGTGGGTAGGAGCGGATGCGGGAGGATGAGTAGACCCCCCCCCCTTGTGATGGGGAAGTTGCGATCCCCCCCTTTCTGATATGAACGATATGATTTTTTTAAATTTATAACCTCACTATTGTCAGACTACGATTTTAGGGTTGAGAGGCTGTGCGCGGCAAGGGTAGAGCCAGGGGGCACAGGGGAGTGTGAAAGGGAAGTTGCGACCACCACCGGCTCAGGTTTAGTAGGTAGATAATATACTTCTAATTGCTAAAACCTATGTTATTATTTTAGTGGATTGGGTTAGGTTGAAAGTGAGTCACAGATCTGACACAGAGCACACCAATTCCACCTGGTCTTGTGGTCTCTACCCCTAGAGTGTATATAAAAAATGCGGAGCCAGAAGCTCGCTATGGAGATCCCGAGTGGAGCAAGCCCGCGGTGCCAAGTGAAGCAAAGGGGTGAGGTGGCGAGCGAAGCGAGGCGATATAGCGAGAGTTCTGGCGAGAGCCCATATTAGAGTCAAATTTAATCATGAAAAAGTAACATTTTTATGATAGGTGAGAATAGAAATTAAAAAAAATTATATCTTAGAAAGGCGGAGGGCGGGGGTCACAACTTCCCCTTCACAGGGTGTCCACCCTACCCAGCTACTTATTTGGCTACTATTTAATATATGGCCTTATTTATAAGCATACTTTATGCTAAATATTTTGTAGCAATAAACTTCTGTATTATTTATATTCCGTACGGAATATAAATAATACAGAAGTTTATTGCTACAAAATATTTAGCATAAAGTATTTGTTGAGATATTATAAAATTCATCTTATATCATAGAACATGTTACTTAATATTTTTCTATTCTTTGCTAGGGTCCAGCCCTGCGTGTTTGGTATGGGACACTGCAGCGTCACATCGGCTCTACTGGAAAAGGGGTGGCAATCAAAAAAGTATTTGTAGATCAAGTTATATTTGCTCCTACATTTTTGATTATGATACTCAGTGCTGTTGGAGCTATGCAAGGCAAATCTTGGGAAACCATTAAAGTAGAGTTGACAAGCAATTATTTTGATGTACTCAAAACAAATTATTATATATGGCCATGGGTGCAACTTGTTAATTTTTACTATGTGCCTCTTCAATATCAAGTTCTAATTGTACAATCAGTTGCTTTGTTTTGGAATACTTATTTATCATGGAAGACTAACGTTAAGATATCAGATTAGTGTTTCTTAATATAAAAAATACCATTAAGGAATAATAAATTAATAAGATTATTTTTATATTCTTCTACTAAAATTTTTATTTGTTACATTTTTGTGCTGACTGATTGCTCAGTTTTACAATACATGTATACATTTTAATATTGTTAGGTTTGCAATAACGCCTGCTATGCGGATTACATTACAAAATCACAAATATACGATAGGAAAAATTTAAGTGAAAAATTTAATTATTCCCGCACATGACTTAAATTTTTCCTATCGTATATTTGTGATTTTGTAATACATGTATACAGTTGTGAAACAAACATACTTACAAGGCAAGGCATCCAGCAAAGGTGAAGTTCTTGCCTTCGGGGGCAGGGACAGTGCGGTCTGCATAAGGCAATATGTATAGTTTGTCTGCTTAAACATTAGTTTGTGTCATCATCATTGAGGCGAACATCTTCTTGAAACATATTTATATAATAATGTACACATTTCTGTGTACAGATTTATATTTAAACACTACAAGGATTTAAGATTTCACCACTGCCTGCAGTTTATCTTGAAGAGTGTCGCTAAGAGTGTCTAGTATTCTTATTCAGTTATAATACCTACCAAAGGCAAAATAATTTGCTCAATTCATGCGTCTATGATGCTCTTATGAAGGTCAATTACAAATTTTAATATTGAAATATTCTATTATATACATTTATGCTGTAATTGATTTTGTGTAGTAAAAAATATGTAATACCTAATGTCATTGTTATTAAGGTAAAGAAATTCAGTTAAGGCTAAAGAAAAACTTCAAGAAATTTGTGAAAATATGTTAAACCGACATTAAACCATAGGGCAGGATTAGTAGGTAAGTATGTAGGCATGAATCACACATCAGGTTGCTATGACCTAGCCTAGGATCTTATGGATACCCCCCGAAGGGTTCCCGCCTTGTCGTGGCGGTGGGGCTTAGTAGCCGTGGCTTCGTCACCCACGGTGAAGCGAAGAGGAACCAGGGGCCGTGCTGGCTTGGGCAGTCGGCCGGCCCCAGAGGGGCCGCTCCACTGGGCTTTGCCTCTAAGTCCAGACTGGAGCGGCAACGGGTAGGCTGCGGTGCTGTATGGGCAGCACCGCATCTGAGGCGGGCTGTGGTGTTGTATGGGCGACACCACAGCTGACGGTGAGGGGCCACGGCGGGAGAGGAGTGCCGGTATCACGGTGCGCCGCTCTCCCTACCTTCCGTGGCCACGGCGGGGCCGCCACCGTTGGATGGCGGACGCGGAGGGGCCGCAGGGGAGGAGGAGTGTTGGTATAGCGAGGCGCCGCTCTCCCTATCCTCTGCGGCCGAAGTAGCAGGCGACGGGGCTACTCATCTGACCCGTCGCAGGGGGACCTTGGGCGTCGGAAGCGGGGTCGTCTGACGCCCATTTGCGGGCTTGGTCTCCGGGTGGTAGCGACGTGCCATGTGTTCTGGTGCGTCGTGAGGGGTAGCACCCTAGGAGGGGTCCGGCAACGGACAACCGTGGCGGGTTCGTGGTTGAGTGCTAAAGCGACCCTGCGATCCCGCCGAGAAGCGGTACAGATGGAACACCGTGTGTTATTTAGTCGGTAGGGGCACTTGCTGCTGTGGGAGTAGTTGGTGTCGAGCCCGACATACCCCGGCCACCTTCCCCGGGGTGGACGGGAATGCGTAAAGGCATTTTTCACACGTTAAAAAAAAAAAAAAAAAAGGATCTTATGGATAGGTTAATCTTTGATCACAACCCCACCTTATGTTAAGTGATGATGTGGTTGATGGCGTAAACATTAAAATACATTACAAAATTAAATTGAACACTCCGTTACACGCGCGGGGCACAAGTGTGCCCCAAATATAATTATTTGCTTGTTATTTCAAAATAAATGGACCCAAAATGTCATCTTAAATAGCTGTCCCCTATACCCTGATGTATTTGTTAGTGACTCGGTAACAACGACAGTGCACGGGTTTATTTTTTATCAACACATTAGTCATACTAGAGTTCCCACATTTCCTACATTTTGAATAGAAAAAGCGATCATTCAACCAAAACAACACTACAAGTGAATGTGTGGGGTACTATACATTGTTGTATTTTTATATATTTTGCGACAAATAAGTAACTTTCTTTGTTACGATTCTAAGCATTAATAAACAGTGATTTTGAAAACACTAATAGTATTTTACATTTATATTCTATTATATAAGTAATCCGACGAAAGATATTACAGAATGGACCCCTAGATTTCAAACAAAAAGGAAACGAGGAAGACAGAAAACGTTGGTCTGACGACATAAAAAGGAATGCGGGTACACTGTGGCATAGGTTAACACACACAAGAGTAGAATGGACAAGGACACGTCGACATCAAACTAGATGGGAAAAATTTAAAATAGTAATAAAATTAAGGAAATACTTACAATGTTCATATATCTAATTGCATACTAAAAACTTAACAATGGATTGTATACAATTGTGTTGGCAATAAAGGCTTAATAATAATAAGTAATCCTCACTTAAAAAAGGGGCACAGTTTTGCCCCGCGCGTTTAATGACGTGATAAATAAGACCGCGTGTAACGGAGTGTTAATACAAAAAAACTGAAAGAGTATCACACAAATATCTGCCTGTGCAAAACATGTAAAGATTGTAAAGACATGTTCATTAGCGTTCAATAAGTTTTTTATAATAATTTGGTCAACATTATTGCAATGTGGTTACTTCTATGATCATGTACAATAGTTATCAAAACTAGGTATGGAAGTGAATTTTTTTTTTTGCTTTTCCCGCCACAAGCGTCCATATTCGTCTTAAGGTTCTGTACTTCTGAGAAGGTAGTATTCTAATAGTAGGGGGTATATTGTAATATACCACAGTGTAAGAATCATTCAGTGGTTAAGCACCTTTTAAGCTTTTTCTCGTAATAGGTGACGCCGCGCGCTGCTAGATGCTGGCCACAACGCATAGGGTGCATAACGTTGATTCAAGTATGGATATTGGACTAGAAATTGAATGATATTGGAATAAAACTCTCTTACACCCTAGCATGGGGTGTCATTGTCAAGAATTTGAAAGATATATTTTTTTATCCAAAAAAACACATCAATGGTGGTAAAAGTTGTACATTTAGCGCTCGAACTAAGTTCTCGCTCGGTCAATTAGTGTGAAATCGATTATTATCTCTGAACAGTCGTGGAAAAGAGTTTTTTAACCGAGAATTTGGTATATCTTTCACCCAAATAGAACGCATATTATTCTCATCAGCTCTATCTGCCTCTTCGTAAGGTACCACGATTATTTCTTCTTCGATGATATCATCTATTTAGTTTTTTTTGCCATAAATTGTAAGAACTGTTCTGCTACCTACGTGTTGTGAACGAGAGTCACGTCGCTACGCTGCAGCACTGCTCCATAGTAGAATGAGTGGGGAAGTAGGCTATCTCCGGCCCAATCCGCGATATAATTACCTACCAGACAGTCCCACCAACTTATCTGTTCAGGCGGCAAAAAAAAGAACTACAACATTCCTTCAAATTGTGACAGTTTGTAGTTGATTTTGTAGTTTTTTAGCTAAATTTTAATTCAGTGGCTAGAAATTGGCAAGGACCGAGAAGTTGTATTTTTACTTGTATTGTCTGGGTTCAGGTTTAGAGAGGTTGGTTTTACCTAAACGATAATAAAAACCTTTCACGATGAAAGAAAGAGCGACAGGTGATACCTATGTGGTTGCGGGGCCAGAAACGGGCGAAGCGGGGCATTCCTAATACAACAAAAAAATAAGTAGGTATCTCACCAGTAAAAATGATAGATAGTTATGCTAGGATAAGTGACTTGCTTACCTTTCCTGTTCAGTAGGTAATTTGAACAGAGACAACTCTGGAATCTATGAATTAATTAGACAGCCGAACTCACAGCAATAAGTTCTCTTGCGATTTTCAAACATTTTTCTTTTATTTAGCGGTGCCGAAAATCCGCGACTCGCGAAGCTTGTTCGGTGTTAGCCCCGACTGGCGCACTGAGAAACGGGTCGAAATTGTGTTAGAGTGTGCGTGCGGGACGCATAGATGGTCACACAGATGGTCAGACTATGGCGCAACATACAAGCCGCGTGCGGTGCGTTTGTATGAAGATAACATACTTCCCCACTCTTTCTACTATGACTGCTGTGCGCACTAGTATTGTTCAAATCCGCTATACAGCACCAACGCGTTAGAGACTATAAACTATATTCGAATAACGCGCTATATTATACGCTATCGTTATAACAAAACAAGGCGCTCATGCTACATGCGTCGTGCTAGGTGTTGTCACAATAGCGTCAGGCGCAACGTGTTATTTGTCGTTATCGTTCGACACTAGCGAAGCGTCGCTCTAATGAGTAACGACTAGATTCTAACACATACAAAATTAAATATTACATTGCTTTGTTGTAATAAATGGAATGAACTTTTCTTCATACTATTAAGGACTGTCTATAATTTTCTTGTACATTGATATGAAATGTGTGCATTTATAGGCGTATTTAAAAGTTAATTTATGATATGTACAACGTTTTGTTTCTACTTTTAGAGTAGGATTTTTTCTAAGTTTTTTTTTACTTATTATACATTGTTCTTTTTTGTTTGTTGTATCTATTAACTGCACTACTTTTACTACTATACTAGGTAAGCTATTGACTTGCGTCAATAGATCGCGCGCGATCACACGCAGCACAAACAAGTAATAATTATATAGCGCGAAGGCCCATAATGCACAAAGCGTGTTACCGCGATCACAAGTTCACGAGACGTTAGACGCTATATTTATAGCGCGAAGAGAATATACACATAGCGTATTGTATGCGCTACAAAGCAATAACGCGCTATATTATGGCGCTGTATGCTATATTATCCACCACTAGTGCGCACCCGTAAATGCGTTAGGTCGCCTCTGTAGTGCGGTCCCAGCTTTAGAGACGCGTAGATGGCGTTATGCCACAACATGTAAGCTTTGTGAAAAAAATGAATACGTAAGTATTAATTTTTTTTCAATACTGTAGATTTATGGTTTTTTCATGCGATTTTTTTAAGTAGATTGGAACTTTCTTGGAAATAATATTCTCCAATTAAAAAGTCGGTAAGTATATATAATGCGCCGAAACAGTAGAAACAAAAAAAATATTTAAGTTAATATTGGTAGTTTGATGTAACTTAGAATTAAATTTGACTCTCAAATATTTCCTATAGCTGTGTTACAGTAATTAGTACCTACATAAAGCTTAATTGTTACAATAATAAGTACCTACATGGATGGGTGACCTATATAGGTGACCCCCTAGTGTCATTACTACTGAGCGCTTCAGCCTACGGTCCCGGTTGTCGTCTTAGGATGGCAGTTGTTATAGCATGGTGGTAGGGCATTTTACGAATGCCCGCCTGGCTAGCGACCACCCTCAAGTAGAAAATCTGTCGCCAAGCACCTAACGGTGTGTTCCGGCAGCAGTCCTTGAGAGCCAGTGAAATAACAGGCGAAATGAGACTTAACAGGTATGTCTCAAGGTGATGGGCGCAGTGCAGTTCGTCCCTGTGATGAAATGCATCTGTTATAGGCAGAGGATACTGCTTAACATCAGGTGGGCCTCGCGCTTGTACCATCACAATAACATAAAAAAAAACGGTGATTTTTGATCCGATAAAAAAAACACTGTATTTTTAATACACTGCATTTATTGTTTTTATAGCTAAAATCAGCCTAAGTAGTACTTTACGAAAAATGTGAAGAATGATCCTCATTGTTGACATTTGTAGCTCCAAAACCTTAATAGCCAGGGACTTGAAAATTTTAGTGCCTATGGCACAAATTATGCTCTAAATTTTGACATATTAAACAAAGTTGTAGGTCCATTCGTTCAGAAGATACAGATGAGTAGCTGTAGACACGTGGTCCCCAGCTTACACGTTAAAATCGAGTCATAACTACTACAGCTTTCAAGTAGGACGTTCCAATTTTTTTGTGCCACTGTCACAAATTATGCTCTTAATCCCTGGCTATATTATATAACCACATCTTCAGCCGTTTCGTATATACAGCATGTGTCAGCTGTAGACCATAACGTCAGCTAACACACTAATAATCACACTGTAACCGATCTAAAAATATCGGTTAACTTAATAATTAAAAATTTCACTAAATATTAATTTAAATCAGCGCGCCATCTGTAGGCAAACGACCAAACGTCTATCTAAATTCCATATGAAGTTAGAAAAGACCTATAAAGCGATAAGCTTAAATACCTTTGCCGAGCGCTGAGGTAGTACAGCGACTCACCAATAGAGGTCGCGCATAACAATCACAACGTTAAGTCTGGTAGTAACATTCTTCTTCTTCTTCCTTTCCTCCATTCAATTAGACTATTGACAGTTAAAATAAATGTCAATCCAGTCTGTCAGAAAATACCATGATGGTGGTTTTTGAGTTCCGCTAGAGGAACGTTGCATTTTAAATATTTTCAAATCAAGTGCAGTCATTGGCTTTGCGACGACAACGGTTTTGGAGGCTTTTTTCGTTACCATATATGGTAATGAAATTCGCCCCCGACATCCGCCCAACATGATGCCTTTCCTCAACGAGGAATAGCGATCACTTTGACCCCAGCCATCCTCTGTGCAACTACTACTAAAGACTCAGTTAACTAAATTAACTAAATCTACAAGTTCTATTACAAGCCCCAAAATCTGGGTAAGTTTGTGTTTTAAAGTGAAAGTGTACTTGACCACCCCATTAAAATCTAACCTAAAAACCTATGGTATGTAATCTTATTTTAATTGCTGTACTTTATTGTGTGTCTTACCTGCTAACTCTCTTGTTCAATTTATGTGTTTTATGTTGCTTCACAACATTCTAATCTGTTCTCTATTTTACGCCCTTCTGGCAAACTTTAAAGGATGTTGCTGGTAGCTCGCAATTCACGAGGTACCTAGGCTAGTCCCTTTTTTGCTCGGTAGTGAACGGACCTCGTGGATTGTGAGCATCATTGCCGGCAACATACCTACTTGCGCCCTTCTGGCATTCTGAGCGGCTGGTGGTTCGCCTTCGCTTAGGGCCTAGCTAGTCCCTTTTGCTCGGTAGCGGAAGCCTTAGCGGAGGCGAATTCTTCACCAGCAGCATCTACCTCTTTGGCCCTTATGGCATACCTCTTGTTTGCTGGCGGGCCACATCCCTAAAGGCCCTCTGCGAGTCCCTAATATGCTCAGTAGCAGAGGGACAGTGGACCCACCAGCTCAGCATCTCACTGGACCCATTGTGACCGGAAACATCTGATTCCAGGGTTCAAGTACGAGGCTGAACTGCCAGTACGAGACGGAGAACTTTCCGTACTACACACTACTTCTGAACTCCGGCCGTCCTCTGACCTCCAGCACCGACCGCGGCCAAACGTCTCTACAGCATCTAGCTGGGACATTCTACCGGCGCGGCGGTGTGGAGCCGAGCCCTGCACGGCAGACCTGCTGCTGAGCATCAACTCGGATACTAGCGGACCGGAGCTAAGTCCTTAAACAAGGAAGCTTGCCAAATTGATAAACCTGTCTGAAATCCACGACCCTTTCTCTTGATTATACTTATTACTGTACTCTCTCTTCTTTCTTTCATGCTCCCTTCTACCCTGAGCAGGTAGGAAGGTGACATTGGCGCCCATACAATTAGGATCAGACGGGTCGGTTTGGCAATCTTTCTTGGGTGTGGCTCTGCCATACTTGTTTTGTACTTTCTATACTGTGTTTTTTGTGTTCCTTTTGTGTGTGGTATTTATAAGTTGTGATTGGCCCTGTGCTGGCCCGGGGCCTGAGAATAAGCCGGCTGCAGCTCTGCATGTCGTAAGAGTCGACTAATAGACAGGGTTATACCCAGGTGGTAGGAAATCCGCCCATTATCGTCTTCAACGAACTTGTTTTTTTTTCTAAAATTAAATTTTAGTTTTTTTTTTACAAACTTTGACAATTTAATAAATTTTCTTAACTTAATATCTAATATTCTATTTCATAACCTCTATTCAGCTTATAAATAGCACACACCTCAATTTTAATTCTACCCACGTGTTTTTTTCATCTGGAAAAAATTGTACCCTCTAAAATATTTTTTTATTTGACCTTGTATGACACTGTTGTCATTGGGTATATAGGTCAAGTATACTTTCACTACTTCAAACATGAGTCTACAACTTAACTTTTTATCTATGCAAATAGCTGGATTTGCATATGAAGTGGCACTACATAATAACTTATTATTTTCTATAAACTTGCAACGGAGAATACCATTCTCCAAAGTTCAACTGAACTCTAAATTTTTCAAATGTCGTTTTAAATCTGATCTTTTACTGCTATTCTATGAACTTATTGTTATGCATAGGCTATACTTATGACATATCAAAGTTCTTTTAGTTAATACTTATCTCAGTATTAACTTCTTTTATTTTTAACGACTGACTATATGAAAAATGTTCAACTGAATATCTAAAATTCAACTAAATTGAATTAAATATATTATAGAAATCTACATTAATACTATGACTTACTATCACAATAATATAAATAATAGGTTTTCTGAAAAACTTGTCACTAAAAACTTAAAATGTCACATTTATACTTAATTGACTTTTCTTGTATATGACTTAACTGAAAAATTTTTTTTTTGATCCTTAGTTTTTGCCTGCATAATATACTGCTCTTGGCATATCTAAGATTTTAAAATAAGTAAATACATATCCTAGTAATTATTTCACTTTCTTAACAATTGCAAATCTTTGTACTGAATAACTTGTTGTCGACTTAAAATATATAGAAATTCTCAAATAAAACCAAATTCATACTATGAATTAATTTATTAAAGCTTTAAATATACAATCTTACAACTAAAACGCATATTCTATGTATCTTAAATAACTAAAATATATTGGTAAATAAAACCAAACTCATAGAGTGCAACTTTTTAATAATCTCTTAAAATATTCTTATCTGTATAGGAAAAATAAATCCTTATATACAACTAATCTTATAGGTAACAGTATCTTATATACTTCTTGTATTCTAATAACTTGTGATCCTTGCTTATATTGATCATTATTTATATTTATATCTTATATACAATGATGGCATAAGATATATTATAATTTAACTACAATACATACAATGTACTACAAACTATACATCTTAACTTATATACTGAATTAATTTAACTTCCTTAAATACTCTTTGTCACTGTCCACTTTCAATGGAATAGTGTTATAAAAAAATTGCTAAAATCATCCTTTTACGTGCCAGATGGTAACTCTTCAAATAGAGTGCGGTTGTACAAACACTTTAAAAACAAGCCTATTGTACTGAGCGGTGGATAACTCACTAAACAAGCCATTATCTAGAGCGGGTTACAGACTCTTAAAAGAAGCCTAATGTAAAATTTCCTTTTGTTTAACTTCTCTGTCTTAAAATTTAATTTAACTTAGGCAATTATGGAACTTATATTTAAAAAAATAATCCATAAATGTCTACTATAAGTACTTAACTTGACTATGTTCTAGTGTGTTATTCATACCTATAATGTAGCTAGCTGTTCATAGAAGTTAACTTCTGCAGCCTACAAATTCCATTCCTCTCAATATATTGCTGTCAATAATCGTTTCTTGGGATATCTAATCCAAACGATGGAGGGGAATTCTAGGAGATACTTAGGTGTGTATCTGCACATAGACATAGTTAATAACTTAAGATCATATACTGGAGTTTCTGTAGCTTATATAAGATACTCAAAGTTAGGTCTTAGGTCAAGTATTTTTTTCTTAGAACTGCTCAAGGCTAGTGAATTTTTTTTCTAGTAAAAAAAATTCTTTCTTGGGTGGGGAGATATGTAACCGATCTAAAAATATCGGTTAACTTAATAATTAAAAATTTCACTAAATATTAATTTAAATCAGCGCGCCATCTGTAGGCAAACGACCAAACGTCTATCTAAATTCCATATGAAGTTAGAAAAGACCTATAAAGCGATAAGCTTAAATACCTTTGCCGAGCGCTGAGGTAGTACAGCGACTCACCAATAGAGGTCGCGCATAACAATCACAACGTTAAGTCTGGTAGTAACATTCTTCTTCTTCTTCCTTTCCTCCATTCAATTAGACTATTGACAGTTAAAATAAATGTCAATCCAGTCTGTCAGAAAATACCATGATGGTGGTTTTTGAGTTCCGCTAGAGGAACGTTGCATTTTAAATATTTTCAAATCAAGTGCAGTCATTGGCTTTGCGACGACAACGGTTTTGGAGGCTTTTTTCGTTACCATATATGGTAATGAAATTCGCCCCCGACATCCGCCCAACATGATGCCTTTCCTCAACGAGGAATAGCGATCACTTTGACCCCAGCCATCCTCTGTGCAACTACTACTAAAGACTCAGTTAACTAAATTAACTAAATCTACAAGTTCTATTACAAGCCCCAAAATCTGGGTAAGTTTGTGTTTTAAAGTGAAAGTGTACTTGACCACCCCATTAAAATCTAACCTAAAAACCTATGGTATGTAATCTTATTTTAATTGCTGTACTTTATTGTGTGTCTTACCTGCTAACTCTCTTGTTCAATTTATGTGTTTTATGTTGCTTCACAACATTCTAATCTGTTCTCTATTTTACGCCCTTCTGGCAAACTTTAAAGGATGTTGCTGGTAGCTCGCAATTCACGAGGTACCTAGGCTAGTCCCTTTTTTGCTCGGTAGTGAACGGACCTCGTGGATTGTGAGCATCATTGCCGGCAACATACCTACTTGCGCCCTTCTGGCATTCTGAGCGGCTGGTGGTTCGCCTTCGCTTAGGGCCTAGCTAGTCCCTTTTGCTCGGTAGCGGAAGCCTTAGCGGAGGCGAATTCTTCACCAGCAGCATCTACCTCTTTGGCCCTTATGGCATACCTCTTGTTTGCTGGCGGGCCACATCCCTAAAGGCCCTCTGCGAGTCCCTAATATGCACAGTAGCAGAGGGACAGTGGACCCACCAGCTCAGCATCTCACTGGACCCATTGTGACCGGAAACATCTGATTCCAGGGTTCAAGTACGAGGCTGAACTGCCAGTACGAGACGGAGAACTTTCCGTACTACACACTACTTCTGAACTCCGGCCGTCCTCTGACCTCCAGCACCGACCGCGGCCAAACGTCTCTACAGCATCTAGCTGGGACATTCTACCGGCGCGGCGGTGTGGAGCCGAGCCCTGCACGGCAGACCTGCTGCTGAGCATCAACTCGGATACTAGCGGACCGGAGCTAAGTCCTTAAACAAGGAAGCTTGCTAAATTGATAAACCTGTCTGAAATCCACGACCCTTTCTCTTGATTATACTTATTACTGTACTCTCTCTTCTTTCTTTCATGCTCCCTTCTACCCTGAGCAGGTAGGAAGGTGACAACACGTAGCATCGAAGTTTAGCATATTCATCATTTAGCATCGAAGTTTAGCTCTAAATTTTGGCATATTCAGAATTAAGAAATTTCAACTGAGTAAGCTGGATACATTCACACTTATAATTTATGTCATTGTACCAGTAAAGAAAGTAATTTTAAAATAAACTATGGAGACATTTAATTATACTTTCCAGTATTTTACTTTTCTCTATGCAAAAGGTATATTAAAGAAAATGTAGCCATCTTGGATTTCAAAACGGAGGTAGTTATCGTAACCAGTTCCTAAAAATACATGTAACATGTCCGTCACCAGGGTGGGACCATCTCCGATTTAGTTTCCAAAAAGTTAGTGTGCCATTTGTGCTAATTCGTGCCCAAAAACTAGTTACTTGTGCCTCCAAGGTTGACGAGATATTTCAATCAAAACCGCCTGGGCACTGAGCTGAGCAAGTAATAATAGACCAATATTTTTTTAAGTTCGAATATGAGCAATTCGGGCAAGTGGTTGTCGAACTTAAGATTAAGTTATATTTCACCGCTAAAAGACACGTAGTGCCATCTCGCGTACATTTACTGTACAGCGTATATAGAAGTTTTTTTTTGTTCCCACTGTCTCGATATTTGGCTTCGCACGTTTTTGATGAAGTTGATTGTTCTGTCATGAAGTTGGTTGTTTGAGACACTAGGTAAAAGATTTGAGATGATATTTTTAGAGGGTGCTATTAAGAGGCATTTCACATTTTAATGCGGTATACGAAGATTTTAAACGCTTCATTTACTATCATAGGAAATATCTACAAGTTGTTTAATAATTGATAAAAATAGAATCGTCTGTTCTCTTTTCAGTTAATGTACCAGATTTACAAACATAACATTAATTATTTTGTAGTGACCAATCTCCCGCACCTTGTTTTACGAATTAAAGTACGCATAGCCAACTTCAGAGTTATATCTCTTGTATAAAGATTCATCAAATTAACTAAAAAAAAAACTGTGCATCAGGCATATAATCCTGTTGACACATAGTGTACTAGAATATCGCTAATTAATCGTCATTGTAGAAAAAAAAATAAAGACCTTGCGCCAATTTCCGCGAATTATATCAGCAGTTTACCACCATATATTGCGTTTAATAAAGTGTAATTACAAACAGATATTATATAAAAAGAAAGTTCATTCTTTAATTAATCTGATCTTTAATAAATTGTGATATTAACTCTGTTTTGTTAGCCAAGAAAAAATATTTAACATAACTCGAAATGCACATAAATTGAAATGTACAAGCGCGAGGCGATCAGTACCGCGCGAGCGCTCATCGAGGTAGGACCTGCGTTCGTTTTCCTTGCTCTGACGTCTCGTACGCGGAACGCTTAGATGCAAGTTTATAGTGCGACCACAGAGTTTTGATCATGTCGATATTTTTTTAAGTAACAAACTATACTTTATTTTTGGTGTCCATAATATAAGTATTGTTGTCTTGTTAAGTAACTACATCTTTAGTTTCTGTTCATCCATTGTGTTAAAAAAAGGAAACGTCACAATTATGCAGCCTTATACAGCGTTATTGGAAAAATGCTAACAACCTCACAGGGTTGTTTTTATATTATTCTAGTTTAAATTAGTAACTCACTATAACTTTTGTTTTAGGAGGATTAGATGACAGGCGAATAATTGATTTCCAATATTTTTGGATTCAGTTAATGTCTATAAGTGAACACAGCGATAACTTCAGCTGAAAATTAAACTACCTTCTATTGAAAATTTGTACAAAGCTTTTCCATCATTTGTACAAACCGGGATACCAGTTAGCGGTCGATAGTCGTATTTACAAATTTACCATAAATCTGCGTAAGTTCGACTTTCATAATCCAAATGGTTTTCAAAAGGATGCATCCTTGCCCATACAAGAAAAAATCCATATTTTTCTGAGATAACGTATGAAGTAGGAAGTATTTTGAATATTTTGATGAAATCTGAAACCAGCACAAATTACATTTTGGCCCCAAAATATTACGTCATTTCATATTAATATCGTAACTACTTCAATAGTTATAAATCTAGAAAACCGAAATTTTGCATATGTATAAGTCATTTTTCACTCGATATATTTTGCAACGCAAACACTTACCGATGCAAATTTGCGTATTAAATAATCTCGTAACTAATTTTAAACTTCTAAACCAAAAAGTCTGAAATAATACAGGTGTATAAATTACATGTAAATAATAATATCAAAGAAGGACCAAAGCCGTAGGTGGTATAGTTTTTCAGAAAAAAATAATTGCTCTCCAATACAGTTTTCCCGCCAAAGTTCTTGAAACAATTGGGTTGTTTTAATTTTGTTACCTAAAAATATTTGGCGTAAAAATCTGTAACAATTCATGGCTAAAGAACAATAGTAAATTATCATCTTAAAAGAAGATCGTGCTAGGTGAGTTAGTTACGAAAAAATAGAAATAGCAATTAAATTACTATTTCCCACCATTTTTGTCATGTGTTCAAACCCCATTTCCAGTATTTTTTTGTATAAAAAGGTGTATTATCATTTATTTTCTATAGAGGAAATAGTGAGCATAAGAGTATATAGTGAGGATTGCATTGGTACCAAGAAGTATATACATACATACATAAAATCACGCCCCTTTCCCGTAGGGGTAGGCAGAGACCACGGATTTCCACTTACTACTATTCTGACATATCGCTTTCGCTTCATCTATACTCATCAATCCTTTCATACATAAGCGTCGGTTTAGGGTACTTTTGACCTGGCCTTTTTTCAGAACGTCTTCAATCTGATTTCGGAAGTATATATTAGGTCCTTACATATGAAATTGGCGTTTTGTATGGGAGGAACAAAAAGTCGAATATTTTTTAATATAATATATTTAATTAATCAAAGTATGAACCATTATTTTCTATGCACTTTTGCCATCTCATAGGTAGTTCATTGATCCCTTTACTAAAAAAACCAGTCGGACGGGAATCAATAAAATCTTTGAAGGCGATTTGGACTGCCCCATCGGAGTTGAATTTTTTCCCTTGCAAGAAGTTATCCAAATTTCGAAAAAAATGGTAATCTGTTGGAGCAAGGTCCGGGGAGTACGGAGGATGTCTTAGACTTTCCAATTGAAGCTCTTCTAATTTAGTAGC
Organism: Plagodis pulveraria; assembly: GCA_963890685.1. Classification (NCBI taxonomy): domain Eukaryota; kingdom Metazoa; phylum Arthropoda; class Insecta; order Lepidoptera; family Geometridae; genus Plagodis; species Plagodis pulveraria. The sequence continues at coordinate 19,868,629 of OY982950.1, read as the reverse complement.
CGTCTGTAGCGCAGTGTGTGGTCTAGCGTTGTCGTGAAGCAGCAGTGGCGTAGAGCGATTGACCAGCCTAGGTTGTTTAGCCGCTAGCTTTTCCATCATGGTTTGCAATTCCTGACAATAGACATCAGCCGTAATAGTCTGGCCAGATTTGAAAAAACTGTAATGAACAATACCGGCACTAGTCCACCAAACGCTTACAAGTAACTTTTTTGGGGTTAATTTTCGCTTGGGGCAGGATTTGGCTGGCTGGCCAGGATCTAACCATTACGCTGAGCGCTTCCGATTATCGTAAAGAACCCATTTTTCATCACAGGTAATGATTCGGTTTAAAATACCTTCATTATTGTGCCGGTTTAGTAATGTAACGCAGCAGTCGACGCGCGTTTGCCGGTTTGTTTCAGTCAATTCGTGAGGTACCCACCTTTCAAGCTTTTTAATCTTCCCAATTTGCTTCAAGTGAATTAAAACAGTTTTATCACTAACATCGCAGCCTGCAGCTAACTCGGACGTGGTTTGCGATGGATCCGCTTCCACAATAGCCTTCAACTCTTCATTATCAACTTGAGTCTCAGGCCGTCCACGGGGCTTGTTCTGCAGGTCGAAATTTCCAGAACGAAAACGTTGGAACCAAAAACGAACTGTGTTTTCTTTTGCAACACGACCGCCATACACATCATTCACCCTTCGAGTTGTTTCCGCAGCACTAGTGCCACGGCGGAACTCGTACTCGTAAATAATGCGATATTTAAGGTTTTCCATTTTGTAAAATGAGTGACGCAAACAGAAAAAAACAGAAGAAAAAAAACAAATGAATGACGATCATCGAAGCACAAATACATGAGTCTATAGCTGTACAAATTTGAATTTGGAATTCCTTACCAAAGAGGAGAAATTCGTGATTAAAGTGGCCAGTACGAAAAACGCCAATTTCATATGTAAGGACCTAATATATGTTGATTATAGATTGCATCAAAGATATTCGATTTAAAAACAAAAAAACCTTAAAATCTGTAAATATTTATTTACATTTCGCTGTTTGGTCTACTCAAACTAAATGGATGAAAATGTTATTTTTTTAATGGTGTAGGTTATATGGATATATTATGGTATGGGAATATGAGGGTGATATGTTAAAGTAATGGAAAACCAAAAACGTCATGGGACGTTTGTGGTTGGTACTAAGTTGTTTTCCGGATGCACAGAAAAATAAACCTCAATCCTATGCATGGTCATTATGACAGACAGTGTTAACGACTGGATATAGATACTGAAGAGTGTGAACGAGGAAAACAGCAATTTTTGGAAAATTTAAAAGATAGAGCTTTTAGTCCGCAGCTTTTAATCAATGCCGTTACATCAAATATTTATATAATTTTAAGCCGTATAATTTTTTAATTATTGAAGTTTTTTGTTACAATAAATGATTCAAACATATCTATTTTTTATTCATCAAGGATGAAATTTAAATAAAAGATTCACGATGCAGGTTGACTATTTAATGTACATGCCTACTTCTTTTCTATAACATTAGGAAGTAATCGACAAGAAATTGATTAATTACTCATGCCAATCACACAATTTTTAAATTCGCAACTTAGATTTATTTATTAATGAGTGCTAGTATCAAAATATGTTACTCACAGTCACGCTATTCCGTCGTCACTTCTTTCGCTTGTGTAAGCGATTCGCTGGCATTTACCTAAACTTCAGTAGCGTGATTTTGTGAAATGGCTCTTAACCAAAAAATCACGGAAAATCTTTAAGGAAAGAGTCTCACGCATGCCTGTGTGTGTTATTATACCTTAGTAGTCTGTCATACAACGAGCTGGGGCCTAAGAGATTTCTGTTTTAGCGCCGACTGGAGTTGCAGCAGTTAACGTAGGTGGATAAACAATTCATCCTGCACATAGCAATTGAAAGAGGGTTCGAAGAGTTGGATTGAAAAGTATGGTAGGATGCTCGTTGCTGCATTAAGTTGACCGCAGGAAGTTAAACCAGCGCAAGCACAAGAGCCGTTTGGTGGTATGTGCTTGTACTTGCTAGGAGACCTTATACAGGTTCCACCTGTGAGTGACGTGCTTTGCTTTCTATGGCAATGGATTAGCATCCACACTCAGCGATCATAGTCAAGTTCTTTATAAATCAATGAAAATAATGTTTCGTTTCTAAATACGATTACAAGCACTATCGCCTGCTAAAGGATAAAAAAATGTTGTCCAATAATTTGTATTATAACTTCTTTGATTTGATCGTTTTAGTGGGAGAGAATCCACAGCAGATGATTGGAGGCTTCTCAATGATTTCACGAATGCCTTGAAGTTACTACCAAACAATAAGGCAGTAAGATGCTATAATATTGCTGCACTGGTGACATTGAAACATTGAAATTCTATCGAAAAGCAATAACCCCAGAAGCAGACAGGAATGTTGCGCAAGGACTCGGAAAAATACTGCTTTTAGCTGTAGACAGCAGGGCTATGCTCAAATCAAATATATGGGTCGACGTAGCTTTAGTTAACAGTGCTCTGAGTTATATCAGAGACATCCTCTACGTGCCGAGATCAGCCCCACCGCATGACACGGCGCTAGTGGTCCTTGTGCGGTTTTATCGCTATTTTTTTTTATGCCTGTTAGGTTAGCCTTTGTCCACTATCTCACCTGATGGTAAGTGATGATGTGGTCGAAGATGTTGTTCAGGCTAACCTAGAAGTACTGGCTGTCAAGGACAGCTGCCGGAACACACCGTTAGGTGTTTGGCGACAGATTTTCTACTTGAGGGTGGTAGCTAGCCAGGCGGGCATTCGCAAAATGCCCTACCACCATGCTATAACGACTGCCATATTGCTTAACTTTGCTGATCGGTTGAGAACAGCTAAGTAAACTTCGCTATACGAGCGCTTCTAGACCTACCATCAATGGAATCGTACCTGATCCACCCAACACCTTGTCGTGGAAGTCAGGACAAATCGCATGTTCACGCACCCCGTTTCCTTTATCTTTGGCATGGGTAGTCACCGCACAAATCCCAAGGACTGACATTGGAAAAGGCTATATTTTCGATATCGGTGACAAAGAGCTTGAAGGAGCAGGGTGCATTTCGATCTTAACAAGCAACATATTGCTTTGTCAAGATCGAAATGTCTAGAGAATCCTAAGTTCGATAGAAGTTTCGATGTTGAAAGTATTAAAAAAAATATGAGAGCTCTGCAACTAAGAATCGAAGAAGAAATTAGGTTGAGTCGTCTAAGCCCACCTTAGAATTATAGGACCTATTTTTGGCGCTCAAATGATTAAATAAGATTAATAATATCTGTGTTATATACATCCTTAAGTAAATAATAATAACTACTTTTAGACATTATGCTAAGATATATAGGTACAAATAAAAACAATAAACCTATTTAGTTTGTGTATATATATCTGTGTGAATGTCTCCAGCTTACTCAATTGAAATTTCTTAATTCTGAATATGCCAATATTTAGAGCATATTTTGTGCAATTATGAATACCAACTCAAAATGAACTTATATATATTAGGTCCTTACATATGAAATTGGCGTTTTGTATGGGAGGAACAAAAAGTCGAATAGTTTTTAATATAATATATTTAATTAATCAAAGTATGAACCATTATTTTCTATGCACTTTTGCCATCTCATAGGTAGTTCATTGATCCCTTTACTAAAAAAACCAGTCGGACGGGAATCAATAAAATCTTTGAAGGCGATTTGGACTGCCCCATCGGAGTTGAATTTTTTCCCTTGCAAGAAGTTATCCAAATTTCGAAAAAAATGGTAATCTGTTGGAGCAAGGTCCGGGGAGTACGGAGGATGTCTTAGACTTTCCAATTGAAGCTCTTCTAATTTAGTAGCCGTCTGTAGCGCAGTGTGTGGTCTAGCGTTGTCGTGAAGCAGCAGTGGCGTGGAGCGATTGACCAGCCTAGGTTGTTTAGCCGCTAGCTTTTCCATCATGGTTTGCAATTCCTGACAATAGACATCAGCCGTAATAGTCTGGCCAGATTTGAAAAAACTGTAATGAACAATACCGGCACTAGTCCACCAAACGCTTACAAGTAACTTTTTTGGGGTTAATTTTCGCTTGGGGCAGGATTTGGCTGGCTGGCCAGGATCTAACCATTGCGCTGAGCGCTTCCGATTATCGTAAAGAACCCATTTTTCATCACAGGTAATGATTCGGTTTAAAATACCTTCATTATTGTGCCGGTTTAGTAATGTAACGCAGCAGTCGACGCGCGTTTGCCGGTTTGTTTCAGTCAATTCGTGAGGTACCCACCTTTCAAGCTTTTTAATCTTCCCAATTTGCTTCAAGTGAATTAAAACAGTTTTATCACTAACATCGCAGCCTGCAGCTAACTCGGACGTGGTTTGCGATGGATCCGCTTCCACAATAGCCTTCAACTCTTCATTATCAACTTGAGTCTCAGGCCGTCCACGGGGCTTGTTCTGCAGGTCGAAATTTCCAGAACGAAAACGTTGGAACCAAAAACGAACTGTGTTTTCTTTTGCAACACGACCGCCATACACATCATTCACCCTTCGAGTTGTTTCCGCAGCACTAGTGCCACGGCGGAACTCGTACTCGTAAATAATGCGATATTTAAGGTTTTCCATTTTGTAAAATGAGTGATGCAAACAGAAAAAAACAGAAGAAAAAAACAAATGAATGACGATCATCGAAGCACAAATACATGAGTCTATAGCTGTACAAATTTGAATTTGGAATTCCTTACCAAAGAGGAGAAATTCGTGATTAAAGTGGCCAGTACGAAAAACGCCAATTTCATATGTAAGGACCTAATATAATACCAACACAAACTTCGATGCTACGCGTGATTATTAGTGTGTTAGCTGACGTTTTGGTCTCCAGCTGACACATGCTATATATACGAAACGGCTGAAGATGTGGTTATATCTGTAGCAGTTTTCGTATCTGGAACTTGTTATCCTTTACCTCTGTAAAGGATAACAAGTTTCAGATACGAAAACTTTCACAATTAGCAAATAAGTGTTCAGGGCGGGTAATTAGGTCGTTAAATGCTAATAGCTTGTTATGTAATAATTGAATTTGGATTTTAGTAATGTTTTTATAGTTATAATACTACAATTTATAATATCATTTAATTAGTGGTAAATCTGAATGCTACCTTTTTATTATGTGTGAACGCAACCGTAATAACAACTACCCTCGACCTGTAAAATTCCTTGGCTATCTTGGGGGTAGAAAAATCTAGCCGTTGACGTCTGGCGTGCATATGAACGAGTCGAGCTCCGTATAACTCCTCGCTAAATATCGGAAAACCCAACGTTCCAATCATCAGCCGCGATCCTCGCGCACGGAAAATCAATCCAAATCATCAGAAAAGAAAATCAACATATTGGTGAAGAAAAGAAGAACATTGCAGACGCGTCGCAATACAACCAGCACGCGGGGCGAGTTTCGAACCAGGTAGCCTTCCTGTTCTATTTTTCCCAACCAATGAGTAAAACGTATTATTGGTATTTATATAAAATACTGGACTTATCATTGTTTGTCACGTATACTACAATCACTACGTAACAAATATATCTAGTTGAATGACATAATAATAATAATAAGTCACAAACAATTTGCATACCTAGCTATGTATTTATTGTAAACATTTACTTTGGGACACATTTAATAAAGACAGTATGTACATTGTTCCTATTAAAACTAGGCATTTTAATACTAGGGTATTTATAAATCTAATTCTGGCTGACCATCGACTTGCTAGCATTGCTCTAGTAAGTAAACCTTAAGTTTAATCATGAAGGGCCCGAGATCTACTGCCATTAAACGCATCTCATCAAATAACATAATTGAATAATGAGGTTGTAAGGAGGACACCTAGCAACAAATATTTTTTTTATGATCCCAAATAATTTGGCTTGTTGCCTTCAACTTAGTATCTCTATTATGCTATTTTTACAAGTGTCATGGGCATATTTGTAGGTTTCATGAGATCCCGCCGATCTGCATCCTGCAGTTATCCTTTTCCTCACCTCATGTCAACAATGGTGAATGTCACCATCATATTAGATTGCCGTAACAGACTGGTAGATGGACCATTTAAGGCAATTTGGTATTTAAGCCCACTGCGCAATTTTTCATAGTTGCGGTAATACAAATAGGGTGCTGTAATGCAAATGTGGTGTTATTGACATCGTAAACTGAAACTGTCATATCTCTTTTTTGTGTTGTCACAACTTAAGCTTTATATTTCCGTAGTTATTAGTCATGTTTTTATAGATATACATGTTTACTGAACCATTTATTTGGAATCGTCAGTTCCATTTACAAGCCGGTTATATAAACCTTTGAAAGTGAAGTGGAGAACATAAGGTTGTAGGCATCTTCAGTTGTTTTTTTACAACTGCCTGTCTGAATAATATTAATAATAATTATTATAATTACCTCTTCTTGTGACAAATTATTAAAGAATAAGTCAGCTTTCAACCATCCTTACACTTTCAAAAACTTTTACAAGTAGGTACTATGATATGAGATATTTTTATATTTTAATAAATATAATATCAAGCTCCTGTAATGTCAATCAATATATCATCCTTCAATCTGAAAAACAGCCAAATGTGTATTACTTTTTGTCTGTAATTTGTATTTTTGTCCAAAGTTAACACATTTTCCTATCCAAGTCCAATTCTGCCCTTGTTTTTGTAATATATGTACTATACTGTATCAGCCGGATTGTCGAATGCTGAACACAGCCTCCCCCATTATGGGGGAATTTGCCATAATCCCCACGCTTGGTAGGCGTCTTGGAGGTCGCGTTGTGAGAGATATCAGATCCTCAGAAAGCGCTGCTGCCCACCTTCTGGTTTGTTACCCTTAGTCGCCTCTTACGACACTCCCGAATAGAGATGGGTGGTGGCACTCTGGCCTGGCACCCTACGGGCTAGATATGTAATGTTGGTGTATTTTATTTTAGGTTGGTTTAAGATATAAGTTATGTTTGTTCTTGAACGGTCAAGGGGGAGAGCTAGACACAAATTACTTAGCATTCCATGGATTCACTGTGCAGGCGCCGAGTCCACCATGTTGCAGAGGAAGAGGCTCAAGTAACAAGTGCTTGGGACTTGCACTCCAGGGTTTTAGTAGGTTATACAGGGGTATGATCTAGCACAGCTAATACTGGCTCAGCCGCGTGAGCTACGTACGTTACACTTACAAACGCAAACGTAGTCAAAATAATAAGTCCAGTGCGCGTGCTAATTATTTAAGCTGCGCGCATGGACTTATTATTGTTTACCGTCGGTTTTGCTAGGTTTTGTCCCATGTAAATTATAATAAGGGTTAGTATTACGATTTACCTCTTAATCTTCGAGAGGCTTGTTATTATTTCATTGTGAGTAAATTAAAATGTATAGCCGATGAAAATATTTTGTTTTTACCACGACGTAAAGTTCATATTTAAAAACGCAAATCCATTATAAAACCACCTTACAAAAAATGGATTTATTACCTTTTACCCCTCAGGTAGTGAAACGCCTGTTTGTATGCCCAATGTTAAGTACCTAATCATAATCATTGTATTCACATTAAACAGTAACTTCTATACAATGCGATTAAAATAAGAATAGGAGCGTCCTAGCGACATGTTGTGACGTCAAAACTAGAACTTGGTACAGTGTGCAAAATAATAAATTATAAAACATGTATAAATTAATAAAGAAAATAAAAAACCCGACTGCAAATAATTGATTTTCGTTAGTTTAGTGTTTTATCATTCCATTGAAATTAAAACCGCCAGTTAATATATTTATGGAATCGTTTTTTAAAGCCAATCATTTTGATTCCCAACACGATGGCTTTGGAAGAAAAACTAAATTGTTTTTCTCACTGTATGGCGTCTAAAATCCACCAGTTTCAATTTTTATTTTTTATGTACAGTAGTGTCACTTGAGCTATCAAGATAAATCTAACGATATCTCGTACATTAAAATCGGTTAAGCCGTTTATTAGTTATGGAAAGAAACTCACAAACATTCATACATACATGAAACCGGAAAACTTAACACACTCGCACAGTGGGCAGTCGTGTAAAAAAACAAGTAGTCAGGGAGGTAGGTAAACGAAGTTGTAGGTGACTGTAGGTACAGCAAATAGAGAAATAATTACAACTGATTTTATTTGTTAGCAATATTTTGTACTTAGGTATCTTAATTTGAATCGCTTAGCTCTTCGATGCCGCATGTCCTGATAGCCCACTGAGTCAGACTCATCGTTATCATCGTAACGGGTAATTTTTTTACCCGTACCATTTTGTTACAAATATAACAATCACCAAAAACATATTAAACAATCAACAAGAACAAATTAAACAGTCAAAAAACAAATTAAACGAGAATATCAATAAACTCTCGGAAACGTGTCGCGTAGTAGTAGGTACACTGTCGGAGAAATAAGACCCTGACCTGACACCCGCGTTTTCATCAAACCAAGATGGCGTCTGTGCTGTAAAATGTCAACCTTAAAAATATGAATTAGTAATTAAAATTAACAATTTCGGGTCACTCATTTAAAATTACGTATAAAAATATGGCACTGCTCTATTTCTAAGTTTGTTCTGCTGATCGTACTTATTAGAGTGAATTTGAGTGAAGTTAGCCGAGAGCCCGTCCTGTTCTTATCATATTTTAATCGCATTGTACAACACGGTGATGGTTAACATGAGTTGCTTGTCGAGGTAACGCGCGCGTGGTCTAGTTCGGGGCGAACTATGTACTACTAGACTAGTATTTTAAGAGTTGGCAGTTGGCACCATATGAATAAATAACCGTAGTGGGCACGGTCCTTGATGCTACAGAGCCACCAACTTATCTGGTCAGGCGGCAGAAAAAAGGACTACAAAATTCCCTCAAATTGTGACAGTTTGTAGTTGATTTCCTTGACCAATAGCGCCCAAGAGAACTGCACAGTTAAGTTGGTGGTACTATACGTTAGTTTGTTGTACAATTTTAGTTAGAAAAAAACTGTGTTTGAAGTTATTTTACAATAAGGGCGTTCGGATAGCCTATCGGTGCCAAAAATAACACTCACAAACGCTAAAAATGATCACACGGGCCGTTCGTTTTCGGACTTCGTGAGCAAAAATATCGTTTTCGCTCACCGTTCGGATAGCTTTGAAAACGCTACAAATGACAGAGAAGAGTGATATTTTTGACCCATGTCTTACCGTGGGATCGTTGTGATCGTTTTTTGACAAGTTCTGCTGGTTTGACAGTTGTATTTGGCGCGATTGAAGAGTTTCACAATTTTTTTATATAGGTAACTAGGTAGCAGAAGCCATTAACAAAGAAATAATAATAATATAGGTACCTACTTTTTTGTTAATTTAAGAGATTGATTCCATGTTTCGTACTGTGCAAAATTGTTAAAACATTGTCGGTTGTCTAAGTACGTTTTAAGCCGTTCGGATAGCATGCAGTAATTGGTGGTCAAAAATAGCAAAAGCTTCTATCCGAACGCTAATACACAAATGCTACTTTTGAAACTGCTACAAACGCAATCGAGCCAAAAACGAACGCACCTATTGCAAATGAAAATAGTATTGCCAATACAATAATAGTGACTGTTTGGTATAATACCAATCATTTTCCTGACACGGCACAATCCGCCGTGTGTCGCAAACACCTGATTACTCAAACCAACAAGAATTAGAATTTAGAGTTCAGTGCACTTTAGGTCTTCGCGGCATACGGTAGCATTCATTAACATTTAACATAACATTTTCGTAACAATATTAAGAACATTTTAACAATAATAAACTAGTGATATAACAGTTAACAAACATTTAATATTTATTTCCAACCTCTGCAACCTCGTATCATCCTCTACATATTGGTCCTTCGAAAGTGCTCGCGTCGCGTAATTTCGTAATAGATTTTTCGGTATTTCGTGGGGCGAGGTTGAACTAGTGTAACAAACTGTGTGAGTGGGTGATAAAGAGGATTGCAGTGACAACATTGGATAACATCAACATTGAAGGAAGCTGAGTATAGAAAGCAGAACACCATATCCTTTTTATCAAACAACAACTTTTAAACAATTAACACTTACATCGTGGCGGAGCTCATTGAAACTCAGTCCATGATCTACGACAACATTTTGAAAATGGGTATTAACATTAAGAAAGACAGCGCAGATAGGAAAACAATTGATTATTTTAAGCGGCGCTTGGCGACTTTGGAAGAGTATTGGAGAGAGTACCAAAACAACCATGACAGAATTGGTACTGAAGTAAGTAGAACAGACCCTTATTTCGCAAAACAAGAGTTGGAAAGGACAAGAAAGGCGTATGAATCAACCAAGGCATTGATTCATGACCAGTATCAGCAGATTTTGGTGGTGCCGCCAGGCTCGTCCACATCAGGTGAGCAAGTTAAAACACCGCGTAGAACCTTCCCAACGGCTAGTGTCGTTGAGGAGAGCATACCGGATCAGGGAGAGCATAGTCTTCAAATCCAACAAAAAGAGCAAACATTGAAGCGCAGTTATGGAACAAACAGCAAAGTCGACGATCAGCTGAAACGTCAGTATGCTAATTTTAAGGCTTTTGTTAGAACAACATCGCAAATAGACTTGGAACAAATTACGGAGAAGTGGGAGTTTGAAGATGTCTTAAAGATGCTACAGGAGAGGTGGTCTACGATCGACAATCTTCATTGGGACATCGAGAGCGAGTTGGAAGGCGAGAATGCTGATTACGCAAACATGTACGACAGGTATGAAAATAAATTTTATGACCTCAAAAGAGCAATAAACACAAAGATGTGGTCGGTCGCGCATCGGGAAAAATCTACCCCGACCCTAGACCTACCTACTTTCAACGGTAATTATGCGAACTGGGTCTCTTTTAAAGATTTGTTTACGGAAACAATACTACGAAATTCATCCCTTTCAAATGGTCAAAAAATGCAACATCTGAAAAGTAAGGTCACAGGGGAACCAGAAAAACTTATTCAGCATTTAGCAATCAGTAGTGACAATTTTGTAGCATGTTGGAACATACTTACGCACCGCTATGACAACAAAAACCTCTTATTTTCATCTCACATAGCCATTCTGTTAGGTTTACCAAATATTCAACTACCATCCTTACAATTAATTAAAAGAATGCATGACACCACGATAGAATGTATAAATGCCATAAAAAATTTAGGTATCGATATTTCAACATGGGGACCCGATCTTAGTATATATTCTTAGTCAAAAATTAGATGCTGGAACATACGCAGACTACATCGGGTCATTAAAAAACCCAAGAGAACTACCAATTTTAAAAGATTTAACGGATTTCTTGGAAACATTATTTACCACCCTAGAGACAACTCGCCGGAAACAGGATGGCGGGTCACAGAGGGTTAACAACCAATCATATCATCAAACCTCAAACAACACGAAAACATACAGCAACAATTCATACAACAAAAATAACCACTACAGTAATAACAGCAGTAAGTTAATTGCGAAATCATTGCACGTGTCTAATATTCAGTGCCCTCTTTGTAACAACCAACACGGCATTTATAATTGCAAGAATTATTTATTGATGAATAATGAACAAAAATTGAACACTGCCAACAATCTTAAACTTTGTACCAACTGCCTATTCAGCCATAATGGAAATCCGTGCATATCTAAACATAAATGTCGAAAATGCCAAGGTCCGCACAACACTATTTTACATGAGGCTTTCACGAACTCAGCAATTTCATTAACACAGTTGCCAACCAGTGATAATTTGGTGCGACAAAACATGCAATGTAAGGATGATACGGCCAGCACGTCAAACGCTTCCCAACAAGAATCTTCCGAGAGTTTGTTAGCAACAGCCCTGGTGAAGGTGAAGGGCTCCGACGGGTGTTATGTAACTATGCGCGCATTAATCGATCAGGGTAGTCAAATTAGTCTAGCATCAGAAAGAGCGGCACAGCAACTAGGAATAAAGCGACAAACATGTAAAGGAGTGATTTTTGGGGTAGGGCAAAAGGAGAACAGATGCAAAGGAATGATCACAATAGAGTGCGCTTCCCTCTATAATGATTTTAAATTCGAGTCCGATGTTTTTATCATGAATGACCTAATTAAGAGCCTACCGAACAAAACATTTGCAATGCCAACATGCTCATATTTGCAAAACATTAACTTGAGTGACCCTGAATTTTTCAGAAGTCGGCCCGTAGACTTACTGTTTGGAATTGACGTTTATGCGAAAATAATTCTGGGTGGACTTTTAAAAGGGGAACATCCGCACCAACCTATAGCCCAACAAACACAATTAGGATGGCTACTATGCGGGAATATCAACACGGGTTATCAATGTAACGTAGTCATAAACAACATAGAGGATATACAAAAATTTTGGGAAGTAGAGGAGATCAATGACCCTGAAAACTTATCGGTGGAAGATAATGAGTGCGTGGAGTTTAATTTAAAAACAACAAAACGGAAGGAAGATGGTCGTTACGAAGTGAGGATACCTCTGAAAGACGATTTAAAACATAAGTTAGGTTCCTCAAAATCCATGGCCATTGCACAATTTAAAAATCTAGAAAGAAAGTTTGAAAAACAGGAAGTTTTTGCGCAACAACACAAAGCTTTTATGAAAGAGTATATCGATTTGGAACATATGGAACCTGAGAACAAGGAAAGCAACATAACATTAGAATGCTACTTACCTCACCACGGGGTTCACAGGGAGGAATCAACATCCACAAAGCTAAGGGTAGTTTTAAATGCTTCAACCTTAACATCATCAAAGTTTAGTCTGAATGATATTATGCATAAAGGTCCAAATCTGCAAAAAGACTTGCAATCACTACTACTTCAATGGCGGCAATATCCTTATGCCTTTACTGCTGACATTGAGAAAATGTATCGACAGATTGCAGTCAATAATATTGATCAACACCTTCAAAAGATAGTCTGGAGAGAATCACCTAGTCAGCCCCTTCAAATACACCAAATAACGAGAGTAGCTTTTGGCATGAAAGCTGCCCCTTTTCTAGCGATCATGACCTTAAAACAGTTAGCTTCAGACAATCGAAATGAATACCTGGAAGCTGCCGACGTCCTGGAGGGATCGTTTTACATGGATGATCTTGTACACGGCTGCTATAACATAAAACATGGACAACAACTAATTACAGATTTAATTAAACTGTTGAGTTCCGGTGGATTCAATCTTCGAAAGTGGTCAGCAAGCAATGAACATTTGTTAGCGAATATACAAGAATATGAACATTTACAACAGGTCTTCAAAGAAAGTATGGTAGATTTCACAGAAATGAACATACATTTCCATTTTAACGCATCCTTTTGGCCTAGTGCTGGGGGACTGTGGGAAAGGGCAGTGCGCAGTATGAAACATCTTTTGACAAGGGGAATAGGAGAACAAAAATTAACATTCGAGAAGTTCACTTCAATCTTGGCTCAAATCGAAGCATGCCTAAATTCGAGACCATTGTGTTCTCTAACAGAAAACATCGAAGATATGGGCTATTTAACACCAGCACACTTTCTAACAGGAAAACCCGGCCTAACCATCATCGAAACTAAGGAAGATGCAAGAACAAGATGGCAGTTGACGAACAACATCTTCAAAAATATTTGGCATAAGTGGAAAAATGAATATTTAAGCCAATTAACAACTAGAAACAAGTGGTTTAAACCACAACGAAACCTACAAATAGGAGACATGGTAGTGGTGCATCAGGATAACATTCCGGCAGGACAGTGGGTAATGGGTAGAGTGGTAGACGTACATCCTGACAGTCATGGTTATGTGAGAGTAGTTTCCTTAAAAACAAAAAACGGCATCATAAAAAGACCAATTGTCAAGCTCTCTTTATTACCAATCGAAACATCTGACCAACAAAATACTTCAGCTAATAACAACCAAAGGAATGAGCCAAAACAGCAAAGAAATACGACAAGAAAGGGATTTTCGGCTCTAGTCATGGCACTAACATTATTTATGACCTTGTGCAGCAGTGGAAGCTCTGGTTTTAACATCACCGAGTTCAGAAACGACCAATCATTATACTTTGACCCTATTTCAAAACTCAGCTTGATCAAGGATAAGTGGACCCTCGTTTTATATTATAACATGTCTCCATATTGGGAAGGAATACAAGCGTTCGATAAAATTACAACATACCTAAATAAAACATGTATGTACAACAATAGGCGACGGGCAGTGTAATATGATAGTACTACAGCTGATCCACGAGTACAATGAACTACGTTACTATAATGAACTTTTGATGACGCAACAATTAAATGGTCACTCCAGACAGCGTCGTGGCCTTATCAATGGAGTTGGCTACCTTGCAAATTCCCTATTCGGGGTACTCGATGAACATTTCGCAGAAAGGTATAGCCATGACATTGAGCTCATTAGACAAAATGAGAAACATTTAGCAAATTTATGGAAAAATCAAACGTCGATTGTGGAATCCGAATATAACTTATTAAGAAGAACTGAAGAAATTATGGAAAAACAACACAAAACTATTAATAAACATTTAGTGCGACTTGACAAAATGACTAATAGCCAACAAAAAGAAATAAACCATATGGAATTTTTACAAGAATTCACATTAACCGCCATAACTGCCACCAACTTGCAACAAAACCTCAAACGAACGCAAGATATCTTATTAGACATTCTCACGAATATACATCACGGACAATTCAACATTCATCTACTTACCCCTGAACAGCTCCAGAAAGAGCTTAGCACAATCTCAGCTCACTTGTCGGATGACTTAACTTTACCTATAGAACAACAAAACTTAAGTAAACTTTACTCATTATTGAACATTAAGGCAAGAATTACTAGAACATACTTCATATTTGAAATAACTTTCCCACTTATCAGTAGAGATCACTATGAACTTTATAAAATACATCCCATTCCACATCAGATCGGCAACGCTATGATAGAGTTAATCCCAACGTCAGACTACATTGCTACTGACCTGAAAAGAGACTCGTATAAGCTGAAGAGATTTCACAGTGCATAGATCAAGAAGATAGATTTTTATGTAATTTAAACAGACCTATATACCATCTCAGCGGCGATAGTAACTTCTGTGGTAAAGATCAAAACACTGAAAAATGCAAAGCCAAAAAATCTAGTTGTGAAAATAAATGGATTTCCTTAACAAACCCTTCGCTATATTTGTTCCATTGCTGTGATAACTGCGCGGTCAAGGTAATCTGCGATGGCATAATCAAAATGCAAACATTAAGAAGTTCTGGAATTTTGTACATAGAAAAGGGCTGTATACTGAAGGGACCAGACTTTACTCTCCATGTACAAAGAAATTTAATAAATAAATTAGAAACAAGCGCCAACATTGTAATACCCAACATACAGATGAATCAATTAAATAACATAATTAACACTTCCGTACCGTATGATAACATCCAGAACATCTCCGATTCCGCTGATATCCAACAAGCCCTACAAAAGCTTCACCACCGAATTGAGGAGATGAAGCAAAGCTCGGTAGAAATTGGATCTTTATCAGCGCATGATATTCACCATTATGCCTTAAACTACATCCTGGTATTCCTGGTCGGCGCGGGAGGAGTGGCAGGCAGCATTCTGCTGTGCCGCTGGCGGCGCGTGCGTGCCAACCGGGCACTCATCACCGCGGACGTCGAGCTTCAGCCGTCCGCAGCCAGTGTCAGTGCTAGTGCTAGTGCTGCCCATATCCGGGCTAGTGATGCCATTATCCGGGCTAATGTTGCAAATAGTGCGCGGTTAAACACAAACACGGCTGAACGTCCGTCACGTATGCGTCAGTCAAATAATTTATATGGCGTCGTGAAACAAAGTGTCGCGGACAAATCGTGCTCACCTTTACCAAGGAAACCCTTAAGGACTCGTATCACCCCTTAAGGTAAATGGGGGAGTAGTTGACACATAGGTCGGAATAGTCAACTTTAGAACAGTGTAGGGTGATCAAAATGTTTTAATGTAAAAGTGAATTATATATTCGAAAAGAAAGGGTTTCATGTAGATTATTGCATGTTATTCAATTATCTCATAAGAGCAAGCAATAAAAAATTAAAAATACATGAGATCAAAGTATCAAATGCACCCATAGTTGACATGCTAAAAATTGATTTGTTTGGGTAGTTGACATTAGTTGATCCAATAGTTGACATCAAATAAAGAAACTAATTTACTAATAATGAATACTTTAATACATATAAACATACATAAAATCACGCCTATTTTCCGTAGGGGTAGGCAGAAACAATAGATTTCCACTTGCTACGATCCTTAGATATCTCTTTCGCTTCATCTACATTCATCATCCTTTCATACATAAGCGTCGGTTAAGGGTACTCCTGACATGACCATTTTTCAGAACGTCTTCAATTTGATTTCAGATCGTTCGTCTAGGTCTTCCCCTTCCAAAACTTCCGTTCACTTGTCCCATGTAAACCTGTTGAGTCATTCTTATTTCATTCATTCTCTCTATATGTCCAAACCATCTGAACATACATTTCTCGATTTTAGTCACTACTACATCGTTATTTACACCACGTCATTCCCTTATCACACTATTCCTTATCCTGTCACTCCGTTTGACTCTAATTATGCTTCTCAATGCTCTCATCTCCACTGTATTTATTCTACTTTCATGCTTTTTCTGCTATACCCAACTTTCACTACAATACATTTACTTTTTGTTGTCTTAGGTTTTCGCTCGCGATTATTACACATAGTAATAAAACAACTTTAAACGGTTTAAATCGCGTATATTTATCATTATTTTTGTCCCGACGTTTCAAACACTTTGCAGTGATCGTGGTCACGGGGTGAAAATAATGATAAATATACGCGATTTAAACCGTTTAAAGTTGTTTAATTACTACATTTACTTTTTGTTTGAACCAACCAATTTTTTGTTGGAACCAAGAGTCCTACATGAACAGCCGGATGAGCCTTCTTAGACATATTTTTTTTATGTCTGATTTATGAGGTTATCCATTGACCACTATCTCACCTGATGGTAAGTGACGATGTGGTCGAAGATGTTGTTCAGGCTAACCTAGAAGTACTGGCTCTCAAGGACAGCTGCCGGAACACACCGTTAGGTGCTTGGCGACAGATTTTCTACTTGAGGGTGGTAGCTAGCCAGGCGGGCATTCGCAAAATGCCCTACCACCATGCTATAACGACTGCCATCCTTAGACAACAACCAGGACCGACGGCTTAACGTGCCCTCCTAAGCACGGAAGTCTGAACTGTCCCAAAACTCCTTTCTTTCTTTTTGTGCTTTTGGGGACCTTCACGAACCCATGTCCGTAGGCACATAGACACCCGCCCCAAAACATCGAGTAAGCCCAACTTTAAGCCTCACCCAGAGAATTCTTTGGCTCACGCCTTCATACTTGATAATATTTATAACTTTTTTTGTTGTATTCATTTCATTTATTAAATTTTTTAAAAGTTCTATGCATCATTACACTCGGGCCGCTATTACCGTACTTTTCGCGTTTTTTATATATATATTTTATAAAATACAAAAACAAATGTTGCATCTATCGTCTGGCATACTGCATAGTGTCCATTCCACCTCTTACATTCAACGTAGCAAAGCGGCTCCCCGTGGGACGCTTTCCGCCCCGTGAGCTACGGAATTTTTGAATAAGGGATTATTAATTTAAACCATCAACAAAGAGTATCTTATTATTATCATAATCATACTTTACACTTATAAATATCAGTCTAGCTAATCTAAGAAAACAGTATTTATTTACAATCATAAATCATATTTATTGCAGACTATAAAAATCCGACATGATTTAAAGTTTAAAAAAATAACAAGCAGTCAAGATATAAGTGCGCTGCTTTTGATTGTTTTCCAAAGGAAGGAAAAAATATATGTACTCAGTACTTGACACTGTATGCATGTGTAGTTGACATCCCTGTCAAGTATTGGTTCTAGTAATAGGAACTATACTCATTATATACAGAAACGATTGTCACCTTACACTGATCACTGACATAATGCAAACTTAATTTACACCTAAAAAATCAGTTGTTGACAGGGATGTCAATTACTGGTCAACATTGAAAAAGGCGTAAGTAGTAGTTGACACACACGAAATAATTGCCGCCATTACACACACGAGGTTAGGAGTGGAGTTCGGGTAATAAGCAGTGAACTAATAACAACATTATACATCACCTATGTGGATATCAGGAAAAGCAATGAAAAAATTTGAATAAATGTTAATTTACTCACCTCTTTAAATTCTGTTAGATATATTTAAAAAAATATAATTCACTGACACGCGCGCAGTTAAACACACGCTTTTACAAATTGGCTAAACCAATTTTGCCAAAATAAAAAAAATAATGTGTCTGGATATATTTCCTATCAATAAGAGGCATTCACATGGTCTGTTCTATGAAAAAACTGTCTTTATATGTCTTCAAAGTTGAAAGTGTCAACTATTACCTCAATGTCAACTATACCCACTGTTACGTTACTAATATTTTTGATTTAAGTTTTTATTGTTATCATCATGTCATCACTTTCCATTCTTACATTGCACTAACACTTATCTGTATCATCACAGCATCTTCATCTTTGATGCCCCGGAATATGTTTGGTATAATACCAAACATTTTCCTGACACGGCACAATCCGCCGTGTGTCGCAAACACCTGATTACTCAAACCAACGAGAATTAGAATTTAGAGTTCAGTGCACTTTAGGTCTTCGCGGCATACGGTAGCATTCATTAACATTTAACATAACATTTTCGTAACAATATTAAGAACATTTTAACAATAATAAACTAGTGATATAACAGTTAACAAACATTTAACATTTATTTCCAACCTCTGCAACCTCGTATCATCCCCTACAGTGACATTTGTGAGTGTTGTACTACTGCTGCCGCAAAAGCGATTACAAAGAAATCGATTCTATTATTATCGATATAGAAAAAAATGGTAGGTAGTTTATATGGAATGTATGTTTCTGATTTAACATAATATAAAATAAAGACAAATATATTATACAATTAATTTATTCAAAATTATTAAAATATATACTTTATATCGAAAACCGTATTAATGAGGTATGTATACATAGTTCAAGTTAAAGCATTATGTATATAAGCACTAGAGCATAATATTACAACAATATGTATTTTTTCATAATACATAAACTTAACCTAAAACTTGTTCTCTGATCTACGCGCTAGATTGAAAATGCGGATCTGCATGGCTTACAAGGCCTACATGTCCAATATCGAGGAAAACTTACAACTCCAGCTACAGCGTTATTGGGGTCACATACAAAGCCTTAGGTCAAAAGGCGGGTTTGAGCCTTGTGTTACTAGAGGAATAAAAGTCTTGCGCCGAAGTAGAAGCAGCTTTAGCTGCTTGCTTTGCTTTGCTAATGCTTTAGCATTCACTAATTATTTTTCAAGTGTATATCTGAATGAATTACCATTATTAGACTTCAGAGCGCATAGTGAATGTGGGTTAAAAGGCGGCTATGTTAGCATACCTACTATCTCACCTGAAAATATTGACCGTGCAACAAGTTGAAAATAGGTCAGGACCCGACTGGGTGCCAACAAGTTTTATGCTAAAGTTGTGTAAAAAAAGTATTATTCTTCCGTTTCATCACATTTCCAATCTTGCACTTACAACAGGCATGTACCCAGCTCAGTGGAAACAGTCCAGAGTCACCCCTATTCCTAAGAGTGGTAATAAAGAAATAGTAAGTGAATACCGTCCTATAGCAATCTTATGCGCCCCAGAAAAAGTCTTTGAATACATTTTACAATAAAGACAAGTGAAACAACTGATAACCGATAAATGCAGAACTGATAGGTGACGCAGCATGGCTTTAGGCAAGGGCGCTCTGTGAATACGAACCTGCTATATGTAGTCGACAATATATCTGACCCTATGGACCGTGGCTTGCAAGTTGATGTAATTTACTTAGATTTTCAAAACCCTTCGAAAAATCGACAATGATATTTTACTGCGAAAGCTATCGGCCATCGGTGTCAAACCAGGACTGCTGAGAGACTATTTGAGAGATCGATCTCAGATCGTTGGGTATGGGACATATGAATCGGAACCATATCACACTGCCTTGCTTTACAATGCGATATTAACCAAGTTTGTGAGAGCCTTATTGACCAATGGGACAGATGTGCTGTGACTATTTTGATTAGGTTCAACTATAATAATGATAAAATTATGAATGTCATTTTCTTCAGTTAGTTTCATCAGTTTAAGTCTTTAAGTTGGTGTTTGTAGATGTGTTGGTGTACAGTTATCCTTTTGCTGGCTATGTCCGATTTCTTGGGGCTTGCCTTGTCCATGATTTATTATCATGGTTTGAAATTGTTTGCAACAATTTATATACATTCTTAAAACAAGCTTAGCGTCTGAGCATTAAAATTAATTTTTATTTTAACTAATCGATCTACTCCCTCAATTTCAACGAGATAACTATTTCCTTTGTTAAATATAAAGTAAAACATACACGTCTCATTTACCTAAGACCTAATGTGAATGTAGCCATCGGCCATCCCAAACCAGCTAAGGAGCTACTTTCATAAAAATGAAATCGATAGCACGGAATAAAATGTCGATAGTGAGTCCGAATATGACGATGAAGACATGGGTTGTACACCGCCTTATTAAGTGTATACTTAATAAAATTCGTAAGCTCTGATTTATCAGTTTTGTTATATTTTAATGTAATGAATGACGACTATTAACTTACGATAACAATCATACAGTAATATCAGAGTTCAGATTAACGAACATTCGATTTACGATTTAATATCAACATCGTTAGAAATCGATTTTCTACCACTACCGCTGTCCTAGAAATGTCAATCTTCTATAACAATGTCAATGTCCTGCGAATCTAGCTATAAACAAGACTAGAAATAATCTTTTAGTTCTATCCAACAGAGTATTCACTATTCAGAAGTAATCATATAGTAACTTTGTAGATAGTAATTCCGGACATAAAGTAACTTTGTATATAGTGATTCCGGATTCGGACTTCGGTTTGGTTGCTTTACAACGCACTTGCGGTTTATAAATATTAAAGCTGAACCTTAGCTGGCCTTGAACTACAGGTAAATCAATTTCACAAAAATTGTAGTGCATGGCATGGCATGAGGGTTAGTCTTTATAAATATTCTCAATTTCTGGATTACAAACTAAAAGTAAAAAAGATTTTTCAAGACAATTTCCTAACAAATCAAACCATGGTCATACCGCCGGTTTCTGCTACGCCTCAGGTAGGTACTTATATTGTGAACTGTTGTAAAATTCGTTAAAATATGTAAGTGCTACTATTTTCTATACATGTTCAAAGGTTATTCCCACGTCAAAAAAATTATGGGTATTAAAATGCCTGGTATTGAGCTTTCTGAGATTTCTGATAAGAACTTTCTTATGAGTAAAATTTGATGACAAGGAAATAAATTGGAAATAAATTTAAAAAAAACTGCTAACCTACAGCTATAATTGGAATTATCTATATTGGGATATATTAATATATATTGGCTATCATGGGTATTAAATCACACTTAGGTTCAATTAATGGATGGGTTATAAACCAGTCCCCTCCCAAATACCGGCTGAGTTGTCTCGCCTCAATTAAGGGATTAAATATCTTCTACTTTTATTAAATATTGTTAATAAATGTAAAAAGAGTACAATATTTTGGTGGTTTATTGTTTACTACTATTGTACCTTACAAGTTTCGAAAATCATATACATATTTGAGATTCGTTATTGGTCTATTTCATAAAACTACATAACGATGATTCAACAAAAGTTGGTGAACATTTGCCTTTTTTTTTCCACATAGTTTTTGAGCACCTAATAAATAGTCATAATTTGGCATGAAGACATAGTTATTATAATTCTGATTGGGCCAGTGACTTAAATGAATGGTGTGGAGTTATAATTATTTTTCTAAATTTGACAGTTGGGTGCTTGATTCGGGAGACATGGGTCTGATTTAATACAAAATTATGAAGTTTATTGTTACTTTGAGCATGTTCCACATAAAATACCTATTTTAGAATCTAACAAAGGCACACATTTCAAAATCATATTGGTAATTAAGATAAATCTATTCCATATAGAACTAATGTAAGTATGTATTATTTAGTCTTCAAATGTGTATCTTGATTTCATTATGTTAAATTGAACTTAAATTTTAGAAAAGTATGCTGTACTTACCTATATTGAAAAATTGACCTTTTGAAAAATCATGACTTGAATGGGTTACTAGCAGCATTACTACTGAGCGCTTCTGTGCTTTGGAGGGCATGTTTGGCACCTTTGGTCCTGGTTGTTGTCTTAGGATGACAGTTGTTAGGGCATTTTGCGAATGTCTGTCTGACTAGCTACAATCTTCAAGTAGAAAATCTGTCACGAAGCACCTAACGGTGTGTTCTAGCAGCTGATCTTGGGAGCCAATAATTCTAGGTTAGCCTGAATCATCACTAACTATCTGGTGAGATAGTGGTCAATGTCTAGCTTATCATCTATATAAATAAAAAAAAGATTCCTATCATGCCAAAAAAAAGATCTTTGTCTTGAGAGCAAGTAAAAAAATTGGTTAGGCAGGGGAGGAGGCTTGAGTGGTGAAAGGGAGGACTGATGTCATCATAAAGGTGAATCTGTAGAATGCTAAGTAAATTCGTCTAAAATATTGTCCGATGCAAAAATGGCTAAATATGTCGAAAAATGGGGTACCTATGTTTACTCATTGAATGTCTATTAACCTGATTTCGAACTCAAGAGCATTATTTATAGTTAATAGATGTAGCATTAACAAATATTTTAAAAGTATTTTAAGAAAACATTTAATTAATTATTTAATAAAACACTTAAAAAATCTTTATAAAAATGATATATATCTAGTGACAATGCCGCCTAAGTTCCTATTTCCTATTATGTCTCGATCGTGCGCTCGTAGAGTCAAGACCTCCTGGGGATGCTTCGTTTAGAAGCGAAACGCGTCGAATACTCTTCCGGTTTGGCTGCGTGGCGTTTGTGACGTCACATCGGCTTAATAGATGTAGCATTGATAATGTGGCCAAAAAAAATATTAGTATTATAGAAAATACGTATAATTTGCGTATTGCATTGATTCTTCATACAATAAATGAGACGCGCGCTAGTGAAAAGACAAGCCGTCATTCCGCGCTCGTCAGCGGTCTTGGGCGGATGGATGTATCGATTTACAGAAAAATAACATGTATTGTAATTATTGTAATATTCTCAGAGGAATTTCTACGAATGCATATATTTGGTGTGAAGTGTTTTGATACTTGTACCCTTGGATGAAGAAAAAAACAGTTCCGGACTTTTAATTAAATGGCGTTATTTTTTATTATTAGCAGCCATGAAATTTTTGTAGAACTTTATGTTACCTTTTGGCTAAGCATAGTAACGCCATCGTAGGGTAGGCACCCATGTACACCATGTTTAACCTTATTTGTTAAGGCTCGGAAATTTGCAGTAAATAGACGTTAATTGTTGCTCGAGTCCACAGGTTCACTTGTAAACAAATATAATCCGACGCAATGTTGCCAACTCGGAAAGCCATTCAGGGGCTAGGTCGAATGGCTTGTCACAAAATGAACAAAAGTTCTATTTTATATATAATTAATCACCTGCTATGAAGATTACAAATAAAATAAATCATAAAATACATTTTAAGTAGCTAACAATTCTTTATTGTATGTGATTGTGTGAACCTCTGACAAACTAAGAAGGTGATCGCGTTGCCATGGATTTAGTCTTGTGATCACTATATTGATAGCTACGGAATTGTTGTAATGCCCGTTATATCAATATGATTTTAACACTTAACAGCAAGTACCTAACATACTAAAAGTTTGCAGCCTGCAGTTGCAGAGTCGTTTGGAACAGAACCTTAAGAACAACCTTTGGCCGGGACCTGCGTATATATCGAAGATTAGCTATGAGGAAAAAATCCACCAATTATAGATAGCCATACACTGGGATAAAATATTTATTGAAATCTAAGTTATTTTAGTTGTGTATAATATTATGTATTATGTTTTTATCATGGCTTTCAGTTTTGTCTTATGACTGCATATTTGGTTTCAGAAAAAGATGGACAGTTTAGTGCTAGTATCATCAAACAAGATATATGGAGGATACCAGAAGGTATACTCTCATGAATCGACAGAGTTAAAATGCAAGATGAACTTCTCTGTGTACCTGCCACCACAGGCAGATGGCGGGGATGCAAAATTGCCCCTAGTCTACTACCTCTCTGGGCTCACTTGCACTGAACAGAACTTCATTTCTAAGTCTGGTTTCCAAAGGTTACAATTTTTCATTTATAATTATTACACATTTGTATTATATAGAGTAACATGACTACCTATATATAACTTAATTTATAAAATTTTGTTTATATACAGATATTTATGGTACAGATGTATTGTTCCTACTCTGTATTGAATTTAGGTTCAACTTATCCAAAAATATGTTAAATCTATTTCATCTAACTTTTATATAATATTATATTTATTACAAGGGGTGCCGTGCAGTCCGTAATGCGCCAATAGTACTAACTATTGGACCGATTACTATCAGTTCGGACCAAACTAAAGCGTGCATATTATGACATAATCCATCTATCTTATCAGATACATACATGCTCAAATATTAAACGTTTTTTTAGAATTTGAAAGTGATAATTACGAGCTGTATAATGTTTCTGGTCTTTTGTTTTTTTCTGTTAATTTGTTGTGCAACTAAACGTAATTTTTTAAATTGTCCGGGTACTACTATCTTCTAGTTCTTCGAGAGATTCGCTGTATGTATGGAGATAATAAGGTGATAATGCCACCTTCAACTGTTTCGATCTTGGTGGTAAGATAAAAGAGTCGGATCATCCGAAAAGGCAAAAACAGTATTGCTATTATTATATCATGTTCACTCCAGAAGTGAAGGTGGAATTTCTCCTGCTTTTTTCTCAGTTTGCCTATATCTGTCACATTCAAGTTATCAGATCTTACCTAGTACGATAAAACTAAAGCAAACACCACAGTAATAAAACAACTACGACACGAAAAATATAATTCATTCATTGCAAAAACAGAATGAATGAATATGAATAAATGAATGAATGAAAAAATATACAACTATTTATGATTAAAGTTATACAACCTACCTTATGAAATATGTCGTTTCACTTCAGGATTCACGGTAAAAAACAAAAAAATATAAGTCTATTAGCTGTACCTGCAACTTTGTTCGCGATTGCCGTACCTGCAACTTTGTTCGCGATTGCCGTACCTGCTAACTAATTATTCACATTTGAGCACTGTTTATCTCATATTAAGCCACAGACCACAGCGTGGACTGCGGTGAAGCACTCTTAGTAAAGCATAGCTCAGAAAGGAGCTTTTTAGTTTGGGTTGGAAAACTCCCAGGTTGTATTTTCCAGAAGACTCAGTAGTTAAGTAACTTAGAGAGTTCCTTCGCGGTTCGCACAATAATTGTTGAAGCAAAGTACTTTGTGTTTCTTTGGAATTTCGATTATAAATGGCATCTTTTTGCTTGGCGGTAGAACGAAAATATATTAGAATGTGCACTTCCATTGCGCAGTCTCGAAAATGTATCCGGCAAAATATAGATAGTTAAAAAAACTGTTTATGGCGAATGTTCCAGGTTTTAGAACTTTATCTTAGCAAGCTTGAAAATTTAAAAAGGCTGCCCGTGGGGTGGTGGGCTGCTCGTGGGGTGCCGGGCTCACTTGTCACTATTCTAACAAAAACATAATAATTGAAATCAGACTACGCGTTAATAAATTACAACTAAGTGTACATTTTGCCTTTCATCCCCTTTCCCGGGGGAACCGAATTTCGTGATAAAAAGTATACAATAACCTTCTTCATAGTATGAACTCAAATCGTGTTAAGTTTTATCGAATTCCATTTAGTAGTTTTGGAGTGATGCGCGGCCGGGATACAGACAAATAGACAAAAGGCGATCAGTCGCCTTTAGCGTTGTAACGCCTAAAGGCGACTGACGTAAAGATGGCCGACGGCGCCATTGAAGATTACCAAAAATCTAAATTCTCGGGACTATCCATTTTAGTCATAGATTTATGCAAAAAATAAGGGTTTGCTGGTCTCTTGGGTAGGGTTTTAAGGGTTAAAAGAGAAGGTAGAAATCCTTACGATTGGAATTTACTTTTGCTCAGCTATGCTTGTCTATCTATTGTAAGATGTCATACATTTCAAGAAAATACCACTACACAATTTGGAAATTGTAGCATTATTAGACTTTCTATACTTAGGTTCTTGAACGAAAATGGTCTTAATCAGAGATTGATAAAAAATATGTCCCAGATGAATCAATACAATTTTATTATTGTCTAATGTTTTGTGACAGGTTTGCAGCGGAACATGGAATTATTGTAGTTGGACCTGACACATCGCCAAGGGGTGTAAAGATTCCAGGAGATGATGAATCTTGGGACTTTGGTGTCTCAGCGGGATTTTACCTAGATGCTGAGAAAGAACCATGGTCAAATAACTACAGAATGGCCAGCTATTTGAATAAGGAACTTTATGAATTGGTCAATGAAGCATTTGGAAATGTGGTTGACTCAGACAGAATTGGTATTATGGGCCACAGGTAATTAAAACAAACTAATATTTAAAAACTGGCCTAGTGTGAGTTACGCCACACTGTTTGAATTGCCACAGCCCATACCCAGAAAAAATATTTAAATGTTTTGATCATAGGTTCACAATTACATTAAAAATCAGTATTTGTTAGAGGATATTGCACAAAATGTACCGAAATGTGAGATTCCTAACTAGAGAGTTCTGGTTTATTTTGGTCTTTCAGATGATGATGTGAACAAAAACGGTCTAAAATTCATTACTTAGATCGCATCCCATTTTTTAAAAGTATAAATATATATTTGTATTCTACTCAATGCGCCCAAGACAATGACACTCCATGTGCTAGGGGACTAACTTCTCATGTATATCCTACGAATAAATAATAAGTCTATTTATTCGTAGTGTATATCCAATACAAATAAGCCCCCTTAAAAATAAAAAATAAATAATGAATAGATTCAGGCGTTACTTTGCGGAAATCCATATTTAATAATAACAAATATTTTTAAAATATTTTACGAATACTCGAGAAATCTCGATCGTGCGCTCGAAGACCTCCTGAGTATGCTTCGTGTAGAAGCGAAACGCGTCGAAAATTCTTGCGGTTTGGCTGCGTGGCGTTTGTGACGTCACGTCGGCTTAGCAGGAAAATTGGGCGGAATTGTCACTAGATATATTTTAATATTTTTTAAGTGTTTTATTAATATATTAATTTGAGGTTTTCGTAAAATATTTTAAAAATATTTGTTATTATTAAAAACTAAATAATTGTTCCCTTTATGGGTTGTGATCCGTTATATTCGGATGGACGGAAAAACAGATAGCAGAGTCTCACAGCTCAGGGCTCCGTTTTTCCCTTAAGGTACGGAAATCTAAACAATTTGTGTTATAAAGTGGTGTGTGTATTCGTTGTCACTCGCTTTTAAAAGAGCTGATTAAATTGAGATGTAACTTGGTACATATAACCTTGGGTGCTGGATTTGGTCAATATACTTTCCCCGGTTATCTACCGATCAGCACCCGAGCGAGTTTTACCTAATTTAATAAAATATTCATTGCAAAATCTCCTAGTCCATGAGGTTTATAACACAAAATGTAATGAAAAAAGTTATGTTGGTTTAGAATTAAATCTATATTATTTACAGTATGGGTGGACATGGAGCTCTGATATCAACACTAAGAAATCCTGGCTTGTACAAATCTGTTAGTGCATTTGCCCCTATTTGCAACCCTTCTGCCTGCCCATGGGGAGAGAAGGCTTTCAATGGCTATGTAGGTGAGGACAAGAGTAAATGGTCAGAATGGGATGCAACAGAACTTGTCAAGAAGTACAATGGACCACCACTTACTTTGTTTATCGATCAGGTGAGTTTGTTCATCTACAACTACAAAATAGGCCCTTTTTATTACGATTAAGATACATTGTATGTATGTATTTATGCTATGTAAAATTATCCGTGTTACAAGAGGTTCAAAAAAATATTAGGCTTGTGATAATCGAAATTAAAATGTTTGTCCCAATATTATGCTTTCAAGAAGTTTTGATTGCGTTGTGAACTCTATATTATAACTTGAATATCGGGTAGTCTTATGTATGTGAATGTCTCCAGCTTACTCAATCGAAATTTCTTAATTCTGAATATTACAATATTTAGAGCATATTTTGTGCAATTATGAATACCAACTCAAAATTTAGGTGCCAAATAAACTTCGACGCTACGTGTGATTATTAGTGTGTTAGCTGACGTTATGGTCTCCAGCTGACACATGCTGTATATACGAAACGGCTGAAGATGTGGTTATATACTATAGCCAGGGATTTAGAGCATAATTTGTGCCAATGCCACAAAAAAAATGGGACGTCATACTTGAAAGCTGTAGTAGTTATGACTTGATTTTAACGTGTAAGCTGGAGACCACGTGTCTACAGCTACTCATCTGTATCTTCTGAACGAATGGACCTACGACTTTGTTTAATATGTCAAAATTTAGAGCCAAATTTGTGCCAAAGGCACTAAAATTTTCAAGTCTCTGGCTATTAAGGTTTTGGAGATACAAGCTCAAATCAACGTGTAAGCTGGGGACACATGTCCCCAGCTAGCACATGCTGGACAGCTCAAACGGGAAAGCCTAGATTACTGTTTAATGGCTTAAAATGTAGGGTAGAATTTGTGCCATCGGCACCAAAATTTTCAATACAATAGGCCCCATAGTTTTTGTGTAACAAGCAAAAACATTTCTTCCCGCCAAAAAATTTAAATATTTGGACAAAAACATTTCTGAGCGCGGCGTTGCCGTCCCGGTGCCTGTAGCTGCAATCTATCTTGAACCTTATTCCTATTGCGTTTGAACTTACTTTTTGCTTTCACGTTATGAATAGGTGGAAGAAGTTACAAAAAAACAGTAGGTGTATAGACTAGGAGTGAGTAAGTACAAAATGTACTGGTATTTTTTCTCTCAGAATGTTAACTTTTATACCTAATCCTATATATAAGATCTGTATAAGACCCTCGATGAACGAGATAATGCACTGGAAACTAATCCACGCATGTACAGAACGTGATGATCACATACCTATTAGGTAGGCACTGTAATTTTATAACTGGAAAGAGATATTATCAGTTTATCACACACCTAAACGCGTAGAAAGCTTTTGACTTAAAAGTATTAGCGTGTAATACTTTAGTACCAATTACTAGAGAATGTAAAGATAAGTTACCAACTACTCAGCTTAGTTCGGCCAGTTTGACGTAGTCAAAAAGGTAAGCTAAATATTCGCTATGTGCGCTGCATAGTTACATAAGTAGGTACGCCGGTTGTACTTACGTAGTATTATTATATGTTCTATGCCAACTACCCACCTACATAAAACGTCTATGTTTATGTAAAAACTATACACAATAATCTCTATTTTGTGGTTTGTAGGGATTTGGAATTGAAATAAAAGTATCGATACCGTTGCGTTTCAAAGCATCGTTGCGGTATCGACATTGGAACAAATATTTCGAGGTACTCCAGTATCGAGTACTTTTAAACTTTTTTTTTTATTCTGTGAACGTGTTTATCTTCGACCACATCATCACTTACCATCAGGTGAGATAGTGGTCAAAGGTTAACCTATCAGGAATAAGAAAAAAAAAATATTGAATCAGAGATCATAATCATATTATATATTTTTAGGTTTGCAATAACGCCTGCTATGCGGATTGCAAAATATATTGGTAAGTATTTTTTCTCGCAGAATGTTGACCTATATACGAAATCTTTATTACATCCTCTCTGACCGATATATTGCACTCTAAACGAAACTACATCTGTAAGTGATAAATGGTTAAGAAAATACTGTTATTTTATAATTGAAAAATAAAAACATCATCACAATACGATGGTTAAAGAACGATAGGAAAGATTTGAGTTATGACAGCATGTCATGTTAGCTCAATTGGTTAGAGCATACCCCGGCTCAAGAGGTGTATGGACGTGGGTTCGAATCCCGCACATGACTTAAATGTTTCCTATCGTATATTTTTTATTTTATTATATATTATTTATTTTATCATTTGGTTATATTTTCTCATTACATATATACCTAATAACAGTAATAACACTCAGTAACGCCAGTTCTTGTGTTAACAACACGAAAAAAAATCCAGAACTACCCACCTGTACTCCTTTTTTTTTTATTTTTATTTTTTTTATCTTTATTTAATTTAGACCTGTACTCCTTATTCATTGCATAAACTCCTATGTAAAGAAGATATTTAAATCAATTTAAAATAATTCTATGGTACCCCAATATCAACATATTTCACCTACATTTATGAGAAAGCTTTTAAAATCCGGTATCACTAAGCACGTATTTACCATCAGTGATGCACCCCGCTTATAAAAACAAGTAGCTTCGCATACAGTGTGCGTGATACACATACAAGCATTTCAAATGTGGCCTGTTATTTTTGTTGCGATTGCAGCGCTACTGTCTGTTTAGATTATAATTTGTAAATGCTATACCAATTTGGACTTTTGCAAAACAAAATAAGAACTTTTATATATTACTTCATTTTAGTTTGTGAACAGAATTACGTACCATTTTTTTTTCAATTATAAAATAACAGTATTTTCTTAACCATTTATCACTTACAGATGTAGTTTCGATTAGAGTGCAATATATCGGTCAAAGAGGATGTAATAAAGATCTCGTATATAGGTCAACATTCTGCGAGAAAAATACTTACCAAAATATTTTGTACATATTGGCATAAAATGGTTGTCAAACTATACAGTCATTCGTCCAACTACACAATAACCATCTGCTCTTAGTCTATGCTCGAACTGGGTTTTTCTTACTTCTTCCACCTATTCATAACGTGAAAGCAAAAAGTAAGTTCAAACGTAATAGAAATAAGGTTCAAGATAGATTGCAGCTACAGTCAACGGGACGGCGACGCCGCACTTAGAAATGTTTTTGACCAAATATTTGAATATTTTGGCGGGAAGAAATGTTTTTGCTTATTACACAATAACTATGAGGCCCAATGATTTGAAAATTTTGGTGCCGATGGCACAAATTCTACCCTACATTTTAAGCCATTAAACAGTAATCTAGCCTTTCCCGTTTGAGCTGTCCAGCATGTGCTAGCTGGGGACATGTGTCCCCAGCTTACACGTTGATTTGAGCTTGTATCTCCAAAACCTTAATAACCAGAGACTTGAAAATTTTAGTGCCTTTGGCACAAATTTGGCTCTAAATTTTGACATATTAAACAAAGTCGTAGGTCCATTCGTTCAGAAGATACAGGTGAGTAGCTGTAGACACGTGGTCTCCAGCTTACACGTTAAAATCGAGTCATAACTACTACAGCTTTCAAGTTGGACGTTCCAATTTTTTTGTGCCACTGGCACAAATTATGCTCTAAATCCCTGGCTATAGTATATAACCACATCTTCAGCCGTTTCGTAGATACAGCATGTGTCAGCTGGAGACCAAAACGTCAGCTAACACACTAATAATCACGCGTAGCTTCGAAGTTTATTTGGCACCTAAATTTTGAGTTGGTATTCATAATTGCACAAAATATGCTCTAAATTTTGGCATATTCAGAATTAAGAAATTTCGATTGAGTAAGCTGGAGACATTCACACTCTTATGTTCTACTGACTGAGCGAATTTTGCAGGGTGCTGCTGACAAGTTCTACATTGAGAAGCAACTCTTGCCAGAAAATCTGGTGGAGGCCTGCCGCCAGGTCGGAGTACCTGTCATTCTAAACCTGCGCGAGGGATATGATCACTCCTACTACTACATCGCCACCTTCATAGGTGAACATTTCGATTTCCACGCCAAAATACTTAAAGCCTAGCTATTAAGAACACAAAAATATCGACAAAGTCAACTCTAATGCATTTTAATGTACCTCATATATTTTGTATTTTATTAAATTGTTATTGATTTATACAATTTTTTATTACAAATAAATTCACATCCTTTTCGAATCATATAATTGTCTGTACATAAATATTATTTTATGTTTAAGTTGCTTTTTTTACATCATTCGATATAAATACATGGACTATCTTCCTGTGTCCGTTTTTCTGATGCTGTGGTAATACTGAAGGAACTTGTCTCTATTGCCCCAAACGTGTCCACCCCAATAACACCAAGCCCTGTAAAAAAAAAACAAAAATCATACTGGGCAAGAATTATAGATATTAAATGCTAGCGGCCCGTCCTGGCTAGGGAAATAAAATTTAAATGGTGAAACAATTTTTCAAATCAGTCCAATAGTTTTATGTTTATTCATTATATACACAAATACAAATCTTTACCCTTTATAATATAAGTATAGAAGAAGTCCACAATAAATGGATGAATTTTAACTTATAGCTTCATAGAGATATGCTTATATATTGAAAATGTATTAACATTATATTATCATCAACGAAATGGACGATGGACGACCTTGGTAGAGGTTTAGTGATAAAGAATGTAAAAAATTGTATTACATAATATTGGCAGATAAGTTATCTTGAGAGATATATTACAAAGGTTGAAGCTCGCGGAAGAATACCAATTATTAAATCACGTGACGGGTTATTTCTTGTGGCTAAACTATTGCGTAAAAGGTGTTAATTTATGCTTCACACTGGTATACCTGTATATGAGAGGGCATTGGCTAAATCTAAAATTATATAGTATTAAATATAGGTGTGGCACATTTATAATTATCTAATTTTCGTCACACCTGTTGGAATATTGGTAGAAAAGTAGGGATGTTTAATAACACATTTCCAAAAATCTTAGAACACTTTATAATATCCTTCCTGTCCATGGGGAGCCGGGCTAAAATGTCAGTTACCTACCACATCCCTTCCCGTGGGTGTCGCAAGAGGCGATTATGGGTGAAATACCCGGTGTGTATAGCAGCGCCGTATGAAGAACTGCTATATTAGTACACTGCGATCCGCAGGACACCTGCCAAGCGTGGGGATTATGGCAAACACCTCTTAATTTGGAAGGCTGCAACAGTAGACAATCTATCTAGCCTGTGTGATATATGTCTTAGTGATTTAATACAAAAAATGGTTATATATCGTACTAGATTTCCCGCCGCGGCTCCGCCCGCGCGTATTTCGGTTATCGCGCAAAACCATTAACCTCTTTTACGCAGTTGGATAAAAACTATCCCATGTCCTTTCCCCCGGGAAAACTATTAACTCAAATTATTTCCATACCAAATTTCATCAAAATCGGTCCAGTAATTTTTAAGTTTATTTATTACATACAAAAATACAAATCTTTCCTCTTTATAATATTAGTGTAGAAAAGGCGTTTAACTATTAAACAACCGTTAAAAAAATAAAAAAAACATCTGTTGGTGAACTCGGGTCTAAGAGAACAAACGGGATCGACAGTAACATGTACTCCGAATTACGGAAGCGGTCAGTAATATTTTTTTCCAGTAGCCGTCACTTACTCGAGTCATGACCGCAGCGAACATTTCTGAACCTAGTAGATGGGTTAATAACGACTATGTTCAATCGCTATGAGCGATTCCATTGTATCATAACACGAAAACAAATTCCAATTGACTTACATTCCAAATAGAGCACCGCCAAGATGTGCAGCATGATCGAAGAATCTCCATCCAAAAACGATCCCAGCAAAGTCAATACTCATAATTCCTTTTATAGCCTGTAAATAAAACACATATTTAAAATTACCCTGAATTCATAAAGCTATATGTAGACGATAGTGGTCATGGTGTGCTAATTAGATGTGCAAAGGTGGCCGAGGGGGGTCTTGAGAAACTAATCACGACACGACATAATCTTACAAATATACGAGAGGAAAATGTTTTTTTTTAAGTCATGTGCGGGACCGACGTTCGACGCGGGTTCGTATCCCGCACATGACTTAAAACTCTCGTACTTAAAACTCTTGTATTTTAACTTCCTCTCGTATATTTGTAATTTTGTAATGTAATCCGCATAGCAGGCGTTATTGCAAACATAACAATATTAAAATTATAAGGTTGCGTCATCACAAGTTAAATTATAGATGTCGCTCCATCCCAATACGATGGTTAAAGAAAGATAGGAAAAATTTGAGTAATGACTCATTGTCACGTTAGCTCAATTGGTTAGAGCATACCCCGGCTAAAGGGGTGGATGGACGCGGGTTCGTATCCCGAACATGACTTAAAAAGAATTTCCTCTCGTATATTTGTAATTTTGTAATGTTATCCGCATAGCAGGCTTTATTGCAAACATAGCAATATAAAAAGGACATAATCTATCAAATGAATGAATCATCCAAATCGGTTCCCAGATTACGAAGACTCAGTCTGGTATATGCTGCCCCGTGTGGTACCGATTTAGAATTGACCCCCCCCCCCCCCCCCCCGCCCCCCTCTCTAAGAAGGTGGCTAGCAGGGCCTCCTGAAGTACACATATCTCAGTTTAGAATTTTTGTTCTTACTAATACGCTAGCCTTTTACCACTATCTCAACTAATGGTAAGAGATGATGAAAAAAAAAGTTACCGTGCCAGCGGCGAACGTGTACATCGGCAGGAAGATGATGCTGAGCCTCGTGTCGGGATACTGCATGCACACATACGACAAAACCGCCATTATAGCACCAGACTGAAACAATTAAAACATTAGAAAATACACAGTAGAAGAATAATTTAGAAAATACTTAGTTTTACAGCAACAGCACCTAGGGGAACAGTGGACTTACGTATAAAAAAAATTTCTAAATAGCTTCAGGATCAAAACTCTACTTCTTTTATGCTCTTATTTCAAAGAGAACTTGACATTAAAGATGCACTTTGTGATTTTACCTGTATAGACCTGAATAATGAAAAGGAGTGTTGATCCAGAAGCTAAACTACACAAATTAATCCAAACTTCACCGGAATTGGTCCAGTAGTATGAGCGAGACAGAGTAACAAACACACACATACTGTAACAGCCGACTCGTCCACTGCTGAACACAGCTTCCCCTATTAAGGGGAAGGGGGTATTTGCCATAATCCCCACGCTTGGCATACGGCTTGGGGATCGCAGTGTAAGATGGCAGTTCTTTAGAAGCTGCTGCTGCCCACCTTCCAGTATTTTCCCTTAGTCGCCTCTTACGACACCCTCGGGATGTATAGGGAGGTGCAATTCTAACCCGACACCCCCTCATACTCACTATAAATCGACAAATCGGTAAATGCGAATGTTTGTGCAGACGCAAACTTTCGCCGCACATTTTAAGTTTTATATATGTTACGGCTAGAACCCGAAGCGCGGCTACGTCTAGTTTTAGTCGGTTAGAACTAGGTGTAGCCATTTACTCTTGGTTAAATCTAGTATAAGCCTATTGTTTTCGGATAGAACTAGGTCTTGCTGGTATCATTCCGGCTAGAACTAGGTTCAACCTAACCCTAGTGGCTGATACTAAGCTGAGCTAATAGCTAATGCACAATTCACCTCTGGTGAGCATGACAAGTTCCAGTATAAACTCGGCTGCGAGATCTTAACTTGAAGAACCACAGTGAAAGATCTGGGTATAATTTTCGACCGAGGTCTTACGTTCCACGAATATGCTCGTAAAAGAGTAATATTACTCTAGTCGCCAAAGACTCTTTCAGACGACTAGGTTTCGTGCTGAGAAATGCTAGAGATTTTGAGTGATGATGTCGTCAAACTTATCTTTGTCGCTCATGTACGTAGCAAACTTGTAGCCAGCTCATGTGTATGGCATCCACACGAAAGCACATATGCATTGACGTTAGAGAAGGTACATAAAGCCTTTCTTCGGTTAATTCACAAGCGTTTGTATGGCTACTACCCATATATGTACTCAACACAGTTCCTCCTCGGTTGCTTAGGTGTTAATTCCCTGGCAGTGAGGAGAGCAAGCGACCAACTGGTTACTATGTGCAAAATTCTACATAGTAAAATAGATGCTCCAGACCTGCATAATGAGTTGTCACGGTTTTATGTACCTGATAACTATCGGCGTGGAAGACGACATATGCTATTTGCGGAGCCCAAACACTAAATTGCTGCACATGGCCAATCCCCTATTCAGCGAACTCTTAAGGCACTTAATAGTCTCCTGGACCGGAACCCTAATTGTGATGTGCTTGCGGATGAATGGAAGGTGATTATCTCTGAATGTTTAAAATTTTTGAGTAAAATGCCTGACATTCTGTGTATGTTTATTTGACATTTTTTTATTAATTTAATTTTTATTTGTATTGGAGTTATATTTAATTTTATTTGACATTGATTTCAGTAACTTATTTGCCTAATTTATTTTTATTGTGATAGAGTGATTTTATTGTTACATGATGTTTTTCTATATTAACATTTTATTATTTGTTTGTATATCTTACGATAAGTAATTAATCATATTTTGTAATTAATAATCTAATTGGTGTAATTGACGCTAGCCGTAATTACCAATTATGTAAATAAATTGCTATAAAAGATGTGGCACTGTTTTTCTTTCCCGTCCGTCGGGTTAGGGGTTGATATTTTTTTAAAGGTTATATCATTATAAGCACATACGCAAAGTTTCAAAATCCAAAGACGCGTAGTTTTTGAAAAAAAATACTGAAAATTAATTATTTTTTACAATATTAATAAAAAATGACAATCCGTATGGATTGACATTTAGGTTACGTTGAAACTGCGACAAAAAACGCGCAAGCCGAGCGAGCAAAGCGTGCGAGCGGCGGCAGCTGCCGGCGAAGCGCTAAAAACCTGTTACACATCCAACAAAGCTATCAATCATATTAGTGAAGTGTTAAAAAAAAATAAGGTTATGATTTTACAAAAATATGCATAACTCAAAAACTATACACTACTAACTTGTAATAAAAGTGGTGGGAAAGGGAAGGGAGGACATTCCCCTCCCCCTTTGTTAATTATTTTTTCATTAGTGAGAGCCATATTATATTTCTGGAGTTTTAGAAATTAAAATAATCTAGTATAAGAACTTCCACCCAAGGTTACCAACCTGTATAGGTTACTCCTGGTAATAGCCACCAGGGATTGGTTGGATCTAGTTATAGCCGGCATGATATTGGCTAAACATAGTATCAGCCACTAGGGTTTGGTTGGACTTAGTTCTAGCTGGAATGATACCAGCTAGACCTAGTTATACCTGAAAACAATTGGCTTATACTAGATTTAACCAAGAGTATATGGCTATACCTAGTTCTAACCGGCTAAAACTAGACGTAGCCGCGCTTCGGCTTCTAGTCATAACATATATATAAAATAGTGGTTAAGAGCCATTGCTAGCTGTTGTACAATCGCTAAAACGAATCTATCGATTCTTGTTCCGATTTGCCCTCCACGAAGGCCGGCAACAGACCCTCGAGACCTCTGGTATTGCGATCTTCGTGGAGGACAGTGAACACATACACATTATATGTTTTGTTAAATTTAGTTTTTTTAATA
This sequence comes from Plagodis pulveraria, assembly GCA_963890685.1. Classification (NCBI taxonomy): domain Eukaryota; kingdom Metazoa; phylum Arthropoda; class Insecta; order Lepidoptera; family Geometridae; genus Plagodis; species Plagodis pulveraria. The sequence continues at coordinate 19,830,902 of OY982950.1, read as the reverse complement.
AATTGGTAATTTAACAGTACGCTTTTAATTATTCTAAATAGTTTTCCAAAATGTCATCTGATAGTGAAAGTAAAATTTTCTAATGATGACGCCACTAGAATTAAAAATAAAGCTCAAGAAGTCATAAAGAACTTACCTCCTATAAAGTCTCGGGACGAATACGACAAAAACTTATAATGATTTTATTTTCCTTGTAGGTGTAGTATAAATCACCAAGTATTTCTCGAGTTTCCTTTAAGCCCTCCGCTGCGCGTCGGACTTAAACATACCCTCGAACAGGAATAGATCGTTTTTCCCCTCCCTGTACAATGTACTATTAAGTTTTAAATCTTTAATAAGTGTTCGCGATGTGATACATATGAAGCTTAAAATGTATATTCCTTTTTTGACTCGAAAAAAAATTGCTAAATAATATTAACCTTGATTAGGCTATGATTGTGATGATTCCGGATATTTTACTCGTCCTTGTCGATAGACAAAAATCATACTATTTTATTTATGTGATACAATTTTTAATGATGGTATATTATGTTTATAAATATTAATACTATTTTCACAAGACTAAGGTTTGCCTGCTAATCGGCTGCTTTTGGACCCGATGGCCGGCAAATTATAATCGTCATATCGCTACCTCCATTATTCTCACTCCATTACTCTCTGGGGTAGAAGATACATACCTGGAGTTTTATTTATTTTTATTGCATATAGGTAAGCTTTTGACTACAATCTCACCTAATGGTAAGTGATGATAAGGCGTTAACAGACTTAACCTACAATTACTGCCTCAAGGACAACTGCCGGAACACACCGTTAGGTCAGATTTACTACTTGAGGGTGGTCGCTAGCCAGGCGGGCATTCGCAAAATGCCCTTCCACCATTCGGTGAAGCTCAATCCCGCGGCGAGATCGAACCATGGACCTGCTGCGCGGCAGTCCATAGCCAATGCCGCTGAGCCATCACTGCTTCAAACTTGTTGGATAATAGTAGTAATAGTTCGTAAGCAAACTACTTTGACTGCGACAGCTGTATGTATGCAATACTGATAATAAGTATAGCTGACTAGTCTTTGGTTTTTTATCGTAGTGACGTCACAATACGGCTTGCTCTCCCCTGCCGCTGTTGGTAGAACTCGAAACACAGATACTGACCGCACCAAGACTGAGGCCGGGCTGCGTCATCATGACCTTGTAAAGGAAGCTGGCGAAACTGCTGACCACGCCGGCGCTCAGGTACATCGCAAGGAACTGCTCCTTGCCCAACGAAGACACTGCCGCTGTTCCAACATTAAAAAACTTTTATAATGTCGGTCGATTTGTTAGGCAAACATATATATAATATATATAATTTTCGATATCAGTTAAACATAAATATATTTTTATTAAAAAGCATAGAACGGCGTTGGTAGTGTGATTTGCATAAGTTATATAATTATGTTGTATAATAACAAAATAAAATAGCGTACCCCATATAAACGTGTCTTTTACACGGTTTTTATTTTTGCTCTATCGTTAAAACCAAGGAATTATTATCACATGGAAATACTATTAATCCCCATGCTTGGCAGGCGACTTGGGGTTCGCAGTGTTACATAGCAGTTCCTCAGATGTCACTGCTACCTACCTTCCAGTATTTTTCCTTAGTCGCCTCTTACGACACGAGAAGAGATAGGGGTATGATATTCTAACCCGGCACCACTCGGTTCGGTGTGTGTATGTACCTATGTTTGTAATTGTAATATTGATGAATCATCATTTTTATCGCAAGTCATTGGAGTAAGTACAATATTTTACCATAAGAATATAAAGGACGACAACCCTCCATGGCATGGAATAATTTTCTTGGTAGACCATGGTAAAGATCGCTTAGGACTATAGATCTACTATCAATATTTTAACCAAATTAGACATATACATTTTTGGTTTGTGTTTGTAACTAATTCTGTTTCCGTATTATGTAGGTTCAGTCCACACCGAAGTGGCAGGGGTAGAGACCCGTATCCCGTAACTAAAGCCTGCAACGACTGCTAAAAAGGATACCGTCTGGAGGGAAAGAAAGAAAAAAAACTGCAAGAAGCATGCGTGCGCTCTCATTCGCTTCCCTATGAACACTGATTCGTCGTCAGAAGTGTGGATAGACACCGAGCGCTCGCGCTGAAGCCCTTTGATCCGTGCCACAAAAACCGACAGCAAACGGATTAGTGGCGGACGCATCTGCCGACGTTAAATACTTACCACAGATGAGCAAATCACCCCGTCTACACGTCGGTGGACGCGTCCGCCGATGACATCTGCAGACGAATCTGTCTACGTGTAGAGGAGGCTTTACAGTAGAACAGTCAGACAGCAGAGCAACTCTAGACAGTGAACCCTCCTCCACGCTAGTCTCACTCGAACTTTACCGATACCTTTTCTGGTTCATTTAAATTGACTATGTAGGTAGGTATATTTATATACGAGTATGTAATTTTTATAGTAAAATATGATACAGACAGATTTAAGTAGATACAGTTATTATTCCTAGTGAATGTCAGTGTTGTCGAAGGCTTTGTTTATTGGCTTAGTACGAGGAAGTCACAATCAGAATGAAGTCATAATCATATAAGAAGTCACAATCATGATATATTAAGGTGAACGCTGACAGCGGGAAATTTAAAAATAAACATATATTTGGTATTGTGCTACATCGTCTAACTATTGCAAGAACACGTAATACGCGAGATTCGGGAATAGTAGATTGTTATACAAGGGTCGAAAGGAATCAATTCCCATTCCCATTTTAAAGTTTTTTTTTAATTTACCCTCATAAACATGGTTAGTGACTATAATGTTCATATAAGATACACTAACTTGAGAGAGTCACATTAATTCTGTTATAAACTAGTTCTTTTAGCCTTACCATAAACACAAATGTAGTCGTTATTAGGTCACTAAAAAGTATTTAAATACAAAAAAATATAGACGTTTAATTTTGTTTACAATCATGGTTGCCATGGTTACAGGTCATTCCGGCCCAAGAGAGGGAAGCATTTACTATGAGTTTTTCCCACCCTTAGGTAGGAAGCAGCGTCTTCCACCCGCTACTCAGATCAAATAAACACTACTTTTCGAGTATGAGAAATGAAAATAAAATTTCTGGTATAAACAATGGCGCGGACTAGGTAATAGTTATTGCCCAAATTACATTGACTTAATTTTATTTTAAACTCGCAAATACCAAATGTAGTATAATTACCAAGCATAGTCACTACTACGACAATCACGATAAATCTGTTTAAATTTTGATTTTCCCAAGATGGTTGAAGAACGAGAGCAACAATTAGAGTTATAAGTCATTGTGTCATGTTAGCTCAATTGGTTAGTTAGAGCATACCCCGGCTAAAGGGGTGGATGGACGCTCGAATCCCGCATATGACTATAAAGTTTTCTCTCGTAAATTTGTAATTTTGTAATGTAATTCGCCAAGCAGGCTTACTTGCAAACATAACAATATTAAAACCCCATATTGCCTTATGTATTTAGTACCCATGTTTGCCGGACCAGCCTATACCCATCTGCACCATGCGCCTCAATTACTGTTACTGAGTTTTTTTTTTATATTACAGATATAACTAGAGTTTAAAGGATAAGTGAAAGAGCCAATAAGCTCTCATACAATACCTGGCATGAAGCTGTACAGCACATACATATTTGCAGCAAGATGCAGGGGCGAATGATGACTGAACGTTGACAGAACCATTGGCCAACATAGGGCACCTAGAAACAAAAAGATATAAGGCATTAGAGGTATTAGTAATTTATGTGAAAATGCACTATAAAAGCAGCGGTTCAATTCCGTGCATCGCTCTCCAAATAGTCACAGAGTAATTTTCCGTAGGGTCCACTCTCAACAGTACAACACTGCAGTTGTACCGGGGCATTCAGTTCCGACCCTCCCAATGTCTCGGCAGAGACTCAAGCAGAGGTCTGAACCACAGTGGTGCCCTTGAGCTTGCTGTCAACCCTTCCTAAACTAGCGGTGCGTGTTCGAGCTGCAGGAGATGGAGGTAGATAGCGCTTTTCGCTTTCTGCTCCAACGTTTTTCTTCCTTAGAAGTGCCTTCAGCACTTCCCCCTCCAGGGCTATAAGAGGGCCTTCCCTCGCCCAAAGTCCGGTGGAATTGGACGGACGACAGTGGTAGCCAAAATCAATGTACTCCCTAAATAAACCGTGCATCGCGACCGATCGCAGCCGCGCGCGATGAATCGCGATGAATGAAATGAACCTTCACTATTATTATATGTTCTATGCCTTCACGTCAATTAGCCGACTGGTAGTCGTATATTACAAATGAGAACTTCTAAAGAAAGTATTAGGTAGTCGATCAAGCATAAAATACGTAACATGCAATTGAGCTAGATATAGTGGAATAAATAATAACGTTTTTTAACAATATAGTTTTAATTAAGTTTGCTTTACTAATGAATGTCTTGAGTAATTAATACAAATTACGATGGGAGATTTATTTGTGCCCATTTTACTACTAAGGAAAATAAAAATAATGTGTAATTAATTTTTACATTATGAGATTGTTGTCGATTCTACATAAATTATCTATATTTGAAATTCTCTAAATAATGCAGGTTTTAATTTTTTTGTTCGTGCTAAAGTCCAATTGCGTATAACGCTTCCGAATGAAATTATGGTGATTCTTGTTCTTTTTTTTATGCCTGTTAGGTTAGCCTTTGACCACTATCTCACCTGATGGTAAATGATGATGTGGTAGATGTGGTTCAGCCTAACCTACAAGTACTGGCTCTCAAGGACAGCTGCCGGAGCACACCGTTAGGTGCTTGGCGACAGATTTTCTACTTGAGGGTGGTAGCTAGCCAGGCGAGCATTCGCAAAATGCCCTACCACCGTGCTATAACGACTGCCATCCTAAGACAACAACCGGGACCGACGACTTAACGTGCTTTCCCAAGCACGGAAACGCTCAGCAGTAATGTCACTAGCGGTCACCCATCCAACTCATGACCGCGCGCGACGTTGCTTAAATTTGCTGATATGTTGAGAACAGCTAAGTAAACTTCGCTACCAGCGCTTCGAAATATGTTCTTCTGTTCATACTAAAATCGAAATTCATATAACGCTTGCGAATGAATTGTAGGTACATTTTACGCGATTCTAGTCATCTTGTCAACTTAGTTCTCTTTAAACTGATGCAAAGTTACGTACAATTGAATAAAACACTCATATTCTTAGAACGACCATTTTAAGTGTTACACGAATGTGGATTTTAGTATCAACAGAATAAAACTATGATTGTGTAGAGATTTTAAAAACTCGGAAATATATTTGTACAACATTTTAACAATGAAAACATATTTTTTAAAAGAATAGTAATCTACAACGTCTAAGTCCAAGCCTTACTCTATGTTAGGCGCTGCTTCCGATTCGGCTGTATAGATGGACAGGTATGAAAAACACTATAAATATCTTGACGCATCAAACGAAAAACTAACATGGTGTTTTGTCATCCATACCATATATATTTTTCCAAAAAAAATCTAAAAGGCATAATACTAACAGAACTTACTGTGTCGTGGGAAACAAACAAACCATAGAACATATAATAATACTACGTATAGAATGGACACTCCTCTCCCCCTAACATACGAGCCTTCCTCATCCCGCCAACGATTCTGAGCTGTCGCTGAGCTTACTTGAGTACGGGACGCGCAACTCGGGCACGATGACGTGACGACGAAGCGTGACGATTGTACGAGTATTTGAAAAGTTGAGAATGGGGTACTCTTGTGCTGTTTACGGGTGCTTATCAACTAAACGAGAAAAGGATTGTTTGTTGTGAATAATGATAGGTTGTGTGTTGCAAATTCCTACGTCGTACATGGAGTTGGATTTTTGTGCTCATAAATGTTTCATAATACGATGTTGAAATTTAATACGACTAATAAAAGTATCAAAATATTGTTGTGTACCTATGTAAGTACAATAATTATTCATACGTTGTCCCTGTATGAATAATTATTGTACATACTTACATACATAAGGAACCTTAGACTTCACGCACACTTATACGCATGTACAAAAACAAAATTTGTGTCGTGTCTGTGTAATAGGTAGTTAGAACGCGGCTTTTGTATAGATAATGAGTCGAGTGTCCAGGGTGTGAAACAAAGGTTAAAAACAAAAACAACACAATAAAAACAAACAAATATTACTATGTACAAATAAATTAACCAAAATGTTTTTAAATGTATATGCTGTAGAAGTGGGAAACAGGGGTGTACCAGCGAAATCCCGCTATAATCTATTAAATGACTTTGGCCTGTCGAGAGCAACCATATTAAGTTCCATTCTAGATTAAGTGTATCCAAGGCGGCATTAGTAGAATCTTGCCATATGTGTTTAGGCAGGGAAGGAGGCTCGAGCAGTGTAGGGGAGCATTGAGGGGATTGACTTAAAGGGGCCCCTTAAGCCTACTCCCTGGGTTGCAACTGTTGCAAGTCTCTGACACCTGTGACTTGAGCCTCTTCCTCTGGAATGGATATAATCAAGTGCGAAGAAAATGTTTAGAATTTCAAGTCCGCACCACTAACGTGAGTTATCACTTTAAGTTCAGCACTTTTGTATAGTAAATAGGTTTTACATGTTGTGGTGACTGTGACATTACCTTACAAGTAGCGCTTTAAGCGGCAAGTTTTTGAAACTTAATTATAATGTTTTTGTGGAGATTCCTACGAATAAATAAAGTAAAAAAGTATAACTCTGATACAGTAACCGCTTTGATTTTACCCTCCACAAGTTCACAAGTAACAAAACACGCCCAATTTTCTAAATTCAATTGGATTGGTTAATTGATTTGGCGCTTAGAAATGATCGCATCTTATTGGTCGCGTCAAGGTGATGTTGTCATTTATCTGTTTTAATTTTATGTTTTGGGTACAAATGACATTATAGTTATCTAGAAGTAGATTTCAAGCATGCTGTCAAAATGACAGTAAATGTCATATTTTTCCGTTTCTATTTCATATTTTGAATTAAAATGACATAAAAAGTACCTAAAAATTACTCTTATGTATGACAGCTATAAGACCTAAGATCAATTTATTTGTAATAGGTATGTCCTTTGTATGCCAAAAATGAAATCAATACTGAGAAATACGACATCAATTGACACTTTGATAGTTGTCAGATCTAAGCCCTACTTCTAGGATATTTTTATGTAGAAAGAAGCACAAATACTAAATTAGAATTGAGGACCTTCATAAGTTTTGTTTATGACATTTGTAGTACATGTTTGACATAAAAGATTAAGCATAGGAAAAAAAAATTATATATCGAATTGTTTTCATACAAAATGTTCTCAGACTAACAATGTTCCGAAGTTATTTTTGACTTAATGTAAAATTCATGTTGCATAAAACTATCCAGGGTAGTCAAGTATGGGTTTCCAAAACATTGTTATTTACTCGCTTATACAAGTTATTCTCGATTTTTTTGTATCCGTATGGCTTCTCCACCATTTTACTGAACACTATGGTATTTTTTCAGAATTAAACAACGCAGATGAATATTGATAAATTCAGTTGAAAATTTCCGCGGTACAACCACATGACTCAAACCCACGCGGCAAACTGACAGCGGCGCGCGGTACACTTTTTAAGCCACGCCCGCTGCGGTATAGTTTGTGTTCTGTTGTTTTTGAGCTTGAATTACATTTCTTTTCATATTTATTCGTAGGGAGATTTATGATTGTTGTTCTTCTATTTTGAATTTGTAAGGATATCAGCAAATTAACACAAATTCTGTGAAAATTTTGATAGATACTAATACTTTCAACTAATAAATATTACAGCCCTCTTATTGACGGTAAGGTGGCTGAACAGACACCATAAGCTAGTGATAGAGCTCTGAGTCAGGTTGTCTCATATTAAGTAAACATTTAAAAAATCCCCATACTAAACAAATAACATAAAATCATTATTTAGAATAATGGCACAGCAATTAATTAGTATCACAATGACTTACTTCCTGAAGGATTAGAGCAGAAGTACTTGATCATAAATGGCTGCAGTGATCGCACACGCCACATGCCAAACACAAGGACATTTGCAGCCAGGATTGGATAGAACACTTTTTCATTATTGTTTAAAGAGTTCCACCATTTTCTTATTGGGCCTGGCTCAGATCTCTGGAATAGATAAAGGGGTTTATTCATAATTGCATTAAAGTGCTTCAGTTTTTATGTGTATATATGTTTGTCCATCAGATTCATGTGTATGAAATTGGGTAGGAAGGTTGTGTTAATAGTTAGAATTTTTGAAGGAGCCCGTTTTTTTCGTTCCTATTTATTTGTGTGTTTCATAAGAATATGGAACTAAGCCTCTGACGTGCAACCTTTAAAGGGCTGCATCTTTTGAACCATATATGGAAGCTAGTTGAAATCTTTACAGACTATATATATTGTGTTGTTATGGCGGACTACCTCTACTAATGAATATAAAAAGTTAAAATTTAAGGAACCCTCCTTAGATTTTCACTGTTTGGTTCTGGTGGGTATTCATAAAAGAAATGTGTTTTTATGTAGGTACTGTGTTTTTTGTCTTTGCTCTAAAATAAAATATATTCCATTGTCCAAAGTGCGCCCCCATATTTTTTTGAGTGTAGTTGCAAGTACTACTCTAGCAATCATATTATACATGTTAATTTAAAAGGACACTTCTTCCTGAGTGAACAGGTCCGTATATCATAAATGGAAATGGTGCCATTATAAAATTAGGCCCTAGGTTTCATTTCAAGGTCAGTTAGCATTGAAGTCATATCTGGTTTTTCATAAAAAAATCTGAGTAGTCTGCTGTTCACCATAGATAGATTAGAAAATTAGCACTTAATATTATAACAACAGTGCAACATTCAATGTCCCACAAAATGCACAATAATATTTTCCATTTGTTTATTTAAAGTCAGATGTATTTTATCAACTAAAACAATAAGTAAGTAGCTATTAAAGCCCAGTGGAAATCGATATGTATTGCCATGAGACATATCCATGGTGATGAAGCTGGTATAGGTCCTTTTGGGACAGTTTTTTGTGCAGGTACTAACCTCAAGTAGAAAATCTGGGGCCTGCAATTAACAGTGTGTATCGGCAGCTGTCCTTGAGAGCCAGTATTTTCTAGGTTATCGTTATACAGTTCTCGACCACATCATAACTTAATAACATGTGTGATAATGTTCCGGGACTAACATATTAGGTGAATATAAAACTTGGTATATAACCTATAATATAAAACCTCAGTGATTTCATATAAGACAAATAATAAGTTTACATCACCACCACTTCTTCGAGGTTCCCCACTTATTCACCCTTAACCCTAGGTTAGCCTGAACAACATCTTCAACCACATTATCACTTACCATTAGGTGAGATAGTGGTCAAAGGGTAAACTATCAGGCATAAAAAAAAAGCTTATCTCACTTGAAGGTGGGTCAGTACAAAATGTCTTCTTTAACTATGTAAAGGACAATGCAACAACATATTATATAAAGAAAAGTTACTACATTTTAACATGCAGGAAATAAATATAGTAAGTTTATGCTTCAGTATTACATCAGATTGCTTAACTGATGCAACCCACCCTGGGAATGCTCTCGTTGGTAATATACACGCAAGCCCTTGGATAATTAGGGCTTATGATGGTATCTTACCATATGTTTTCTAATAAGCCCTAAATATAAGCACTGTTAGGCGGCCAATGTGCAGAAACCTCCCACTAACATCAATGTGAGTAGTGGAATGATGCACTTTTTGCGAATCTTGCTTTATACAACATACTACAAGAAGATATGTAACATTCCTATATTCTCAAGCCTAGCACAGTATCGCTATAGAATAATATAATTATAAAAATTTTAAAAAGGACAGCCACAGTTATATTAACTGTAACAGCAGTGGTACTGCTATAATTAAACACATTTAACGTAACATTATCTTACAGATGGAGTCATCATAACCTTCTTCTGGTGGTTTCCCAGCCATGCGCTTGGTTTTCTGAACAGATTGTATGCATGATTGCGTAAATTTTCATACTCCCAGATGGCACAGCCAGTCAAACTCGCAGCTGTAATCTGACAAAGAAATAATCATTTAGTTAAAGTAAAATAATTTAATATAATTTATTTCCAAAAAGATTTACACAGTACAAACTGAATATGTTATGACAGTTTTATGTTGTGATTAATTAGGATAACAGTGGGTCCCAAACTAGGCAGAGCCTGTGTCTTGGGTACCCTTATTTACAGTTTACATTTAAACAATTAATGTATTGATGAAATGATCTACATTCAAATTTAGGCATGCCGAATTTAAGTACAATCTTTGCAATAGTATTATTTTATGAGGAAATTCAAGAGACAGTCAGTATTTATGGTTAAAAAAAAGTGCATAAGAGCTCTGTTGTAATATTAGTCTACTTTAGAGAAATACCAGAGACTCACAGTGAATAACTAACAAATGATTAAGGCCTAAACTATTAGTCCATAAGTTTTAACTGTTAAGCATCATGGGCATAGGAATCATTTTCATTTAGGAAAATCAAATGTAACAGTAATTTTCATGGTTTTAGGGAAATGTTATTATAATGTATAAGTTTTTATGAATATGCAATTTAATATAGTGATAAATTTTAAACACCTAATTGAATTTCAAAATATAAAAATCATAGTTTAAGTGTATATTTTTTATTTGCTTATTATTTTGTGACAATTATTTTATGTTAACATAATAAATGGTATAAGAAATTTTCAAAATTATTACGAATATAATAGAATATGTAACACTAGCTGTGCCCCGCGGTTTCACCCGCGTGGTGATGGATGATGATGATAAAAAGTATGAAATGTGTTAATTCAGCATCCTTATCTACCTCTATGCCATATATTTGTGTATAAGATTTATACATAGCTTACGCAAATATGATCATATCTCCGGTTTCCGTAATAAGCTCAAGTGCTCCCCTTTTCGTTCTCCTTTACAGTATTCTGTTCAACCCTTTATCCCCGCGCTACATCAAGGAACAATTTAAATTTCTTCTTTCTATCCATTCTCTGTCGTTACGGTCATTAGAAAACTTAACGCTACAACAACCTGCTACTAAAATTACTTTCTACCTCTATTAATTTGCATTGAAATATTTTAAGGATCAAGTCAAAAACTATTATGTCTTGCTCTAAATTTCTATAATATTGGACACTGTGGTACAAACATCCTTTTTTAATTCAATTGTGTTTAATATGTATAAAATTGTATATGTGTATATATTCCATTATATCTATATGTTTATATAATATATGTGGTTTTTGTCTATTTATTATAATAATATTAGTATTTATATTAAAATCTAATTTCTATACATGTGTATTAATCTATTCACATATTAGTTCTTGGCTAATTCGTTAATAATTTGGTAACATCAGTTATAATTATATATAGAATTATTAAAAATTACTTTGACTATATCTCTTATTGATAGGTTGTCTGGAAGAGATCGCTCTGAACGATAAGACCGCCCTTTTTGATTCGATTGATACACTTGGTTTTAAGTTATTTTTTAGTAATAAGTTTATTGTTGTTATTATGGTATCTTCAATAAAGAGTTATCGATCTATCTATCAATCATACCCAATGTCATCAAAATCGATCCAGCAGTTTGAGCTTGAAGAAGTAATAAAAATACAAACACACTCACATACGTTCGAATTTTTAGTTTGAAAAGGGTCGGAAATTTGTTACTACCGCATATGCATAAGTTTTTTTTTTTTTAAGTATATATGGTTTACTATTTCGGCGATAATGGCTTACACATAAAAGATAGATATATGCTATTGCAGGTTTTTTTGTAGGAAAATATAAGATAAACAATTCCGTTATACATTATGTTCGTGTAACACTAAAGGTTTATGCAGCGCACGCCAGAATAGGTCGCATATAGCTGATTTTTTTCTTACTTACTTGACACTTATCGTTATATTTTCGATAATTCAGACAATATCTTTATAAATTATAGCCTATGTGTTATTCTGATGTATAATCTATATTACTGTAAAGTTTCATTAAAATCCATTCAGCAGTTTTTGCGTGAAAGAGTAACAAACATCCATCCATACTTACAAACTTTCGCGTTTATAATATTAGTAGGATTAAGAATATAAGAAATAAAATATAATAACAAATAATTGTATTACTGCATGTGGATTGGAATAACATTATAAATAATTTAGCTGTACACTCATAGCAGTATATAGTATTTGGAAGCTCATCTAATGTTAAACCATCCATTTTATTATTTATTATTGCTGTCATAACTGAAGGTACAATTTTATCACATCAATAAATGGTTTAACTCCAATGCCCAGTCGAAATGGAAAAAATTCTTAAAAAACATGTTTTCAAAAAAACTATGGGACTTATAATAATAAATAAACATATGATTCTGATTTTTGGTATTTTACAAAACCATGAACCATATGTTATTAATAAAACTTATTGATAAGAATAGTAGGCGATTTTCTGATGGATATGCTCATTATGGCTCAGAAGCAGTTTACATTCCATTTATTAGAACTGTATTGAAGGTCATATTAAGAGGGCGGAGAGAGCATCCTCCCTGAGGGATCCCTGGGGTTCATGAAAACGATTAGTTTTACAGAAAATATGATTAAAAAAACTATGTATATCTATTCATCACATCAAAACAGAATTAGAAGAAGTTAGGAAAAGATTGTTCAATTAAGATTTGAAGCAGTGGTGGCTCAGTGGCATTGGCTATGGACTGCCGCACAGCAGGTCCATGGCTCTAATCCCGCCGCGAGCTTGAGCTTTACCGCATGGTGGAAGGGCATTTTGGGAATGCCAGCCTGTCTAGCGACCACCCACAAGTAGGATATCTGTTCCCAAGCACCTAATAGTGTGTTCTGGCAGCATTCCTTGAGAGCTAGTGAAATTACAGGCACATGAGACTTAATAACTATGTCTCAAGGTGACGGGCACAGTGCAATTTGAGACTTGTGACGAAATTAATCTGTTATAGGCAGAGGTTAGTCCGCTTAACATCAGGTGGGACTCGAGCTTGTTCCGTCATAATAACAAAAATAATTCTACATTGTTCACTCTGCTCTAAAGTATGTATATATAGGTTTTTAATAATCATTGTTATTAAATAATACGGTCCGTTTCCATAACTCTTCACCCCCACCCTCTCACCCTATCCCCTTCCTATAGTACTTATATATTTATACCGACTTTAAAGGTCTTCCAAAATAAAATATATTTATTGCATGAACACCACCCTCAAGAAGAAAATCTGTCACTTAGCATAGGGAGAAAACAAATAGATGATGCAATCCTTATAAAAAGGGCAATACTCACTCCCACCGTGAAGATGAGCGGTCTGACCAACGATTTTGTGTGTAGGGGCCCCGTTTCAATGTGAAAATTTTCTAAGGGATCTGACTCGAGCTTCGGTCGGCGTCCGCTGCGTCTCGAGTTGTGCAACGGACTACGAAGTTGGTACCGAACATTTCCAACTGACCCTCGGATATTCTCCAAAAGAAAAGGCTTGCTGTAATATAAATGATTCATGAATTGCTCTATATTTCTTCTCTTATGGTATTTTTCCAATAGGTAAATTCTTACCAACTATTTGTCAATTCTGCAGCCGACCTAACATTTCTAAAGAACATGTTATTGTTATTTTGTAGTACTAAATTGCATTATTTCGATATTTTATTAATAAACTGAATTGTTCAGTATAAAACAAAAAAACAATTTTTATTCTAAAATTTCATAACAAAATAGAGATTTCCATGTTTTTAAAATGACATGACAGGTGACATTCGAAAATCGTAACGTGTTGCCAGATCCGCGAGTTAAAAATTATCCGTGATTTAATGCAAAATTATCGTGTTTTTATCGCATGTCCAAATTTATTCTGTAAGTTACTCAACCGAGTCTAAAAAGACAATAATTTAGAGTGTGTAACCTCAACAGACACACTTAATTTTTTTTAGGTAAATTCTAGATTTTGATATGACTATTCTTATATTATCTATCAATTATCATATTAGGCAATTTTAATGTTCAGCTAATTTTCAGAAAACTACACTCAGGTGGTTTCTGTTGTTCTACAAATTAAATCTTAATCTTTAAGGTGTATAAGGAATGAATATATTTTTATCGAATATTTATCATATTTTAATGTTAATCAAAAAGTAATTCTTCCTCAGAATCAGAACACAATGATTGAATTTCTGTGGATGAGGCATGTAGGCCTTAACGGGCTCTGTTTTTTTTCAGGGCCTTAAATTCCTAACTTGTTCCTAACTCAATCATGCTCGGTTTGGTATAAAATCAATTCAGCAGGTTTTTGCGCTACCACTGTCACAGCCTTATACACCCTGATTAGCCAAAACTATGCCATTAACATTAGTTGTTATAAGACGGTGTCGGCCTTTTGATAACTTAATTTATATATATTGCAAATAATATTTCACATTCCACGTTCGACTAGATTCTGGACTGCCATAGCTTATAGATAAATATTACCTAAAGTTGCGTTCCGTTACAGATATCTGAATTTATCACAAAAATATCGTGTATTTGAAAAAAATATCGTAGAAGTTGGATAAAATATCGTGCTATACGTACTTTTTATTTTATATTGCATGATACTCAAATATATCGTGGATCTAGGATAATTATCGCATGTCTGGCAACACTGGTTGACATTGGCAGTAAAAGTTTTATTGCATAAATGTCAACGACAAATGTTTTTGATATCCGTTATTTATTACTTCTTTTAAATTGGAATCGTATGGTTTCTAGATTTTCATTTTACAATGAGTTGGGTAGGTACTTACTTATTTAACAGCACTATATGCACCGATCTTTGATCTTTCGATCAACTATCGATTGTCTGTCATATATTGTTGATAGTGGGTAGCATGCATAGAGAAAAGTAATATTTCTAGCCTCGATAGCATGATCACTGGCTGTCACGGTAAATAACTTTAAACAATGACATCTATTAAAAAATGGGAACATAGAAGATTTATTTATTCCTCATACATAATGGACGGATACGGATGTCGTACAGTGTGACAGTGACCGTATTATTTGTGTTCGGTTGACCCAAGGTGACCGTAGCCTTTTAGTGTTTTGTTTGTACATGCCCACTGATGACAACGATCATCTGCCGGAGTTTACTCAGTGTCTTGCGCTTATTAATGCTGTAATTGATAACGCGGATACCGAATGTGCTTTGATACTCGGAGACTTTAATGCACACCCGGGTACGCTTTTTGGAAAAGAGCTGGTGAGTTACTGCAGTGAGCAATCCTTAGTGTGTTTAGATATGGATAGACTCGACGCGAGGACATTTACATACGTAAGCGGCGCGAACGGCGCGAGCCGCTGGCTCGACCACTGTTTAGTGACTGAGGCGGCGCGGGCGGCCTGTTTGGTGTCGGACGTACGCGTAAACTACGTAACCACGTCGTCAGACCACTTCCCGTTAGTTGTGGATTGTGATTTTGATGTTATTATTCCCAAGACAATGTGTGATACTAATAGCGTTAACATAAGAAACAGACAAAATCATATTTGGGGTAATAGATTGCAGGAACAAATAGTATTATATACGAAACTATGTGATAAAAATTTGGGTGAATTATTAAATTATTATGACAAGATTTTTTGTACGTTTGAATGTAGTGTGAATGATTCTTTATGTGAATGTACAGATCACTATATATGTATTGATAACCTTTACTCTGACATTGTGAAAACGTTGCAGCTAGCTGCAACGGATACCTCGGAGCTTAAGTGTAATAAAAAACATGAAAAAATAATAGGCTGGAATTTTCACGTCAAGCACGCACATTCTAAGGCAAGAGAAATGTTCTCTTACTGGGTTCAGTATGGTAGGCCACGGTCGGGTTATCATTATGAAAACATGACTGACTCACGCAGAGAGTATAAAGCAGCTCTTAAATATGTACGTAAACATCAAGATAAAATCAAACTGGACATGCTGGCCCGGCATCATTCTAATTGCAATTTTGTTGAATTTTGGAAAGAAACCAAAAAGTTAGAACATAGACGTTGTATACCTATAAGCATTGAAGGTGAGAAAAATAAGAAAAGCATAGCAAACATATTTCGTAAGCATTTTGATGTAAATAAGGGACAGAGCAACACGTCGAATAACAGCGCTCGTCGGGGCTCGGAGCCTTTCCACGTGGTGATAACACCGAAACATATTGAAGTGATTTTGAGGAAAATGAAGCGTGGCAAGTCTCCGGGTCACGACGGCCTCAGCTTAGAGCATTTATTATTTTCGGGTCAGCATATATGTCAGTTGTTAGCGCGGCTTTTTAATCTCTGTATGAGACACTGTTACTTACCAGATGAACTTATCCGCACGCTAGTCGTGCCCATCACGAAGAACAAAACTGGTGATATCTCGGGCGTGGCAAACTATAGGCCTATCTCATTGGCTGTGATTGTGGCCAGAGTACTTGAAAGAGTGATCCACACCCACCTCAATAAAATAGATATCGATGATGGGCAGTTCGGTTTTCGTCCGCAAGTCTCTACTGACATGGCAATATTTTCTCTTAAACAAGTTGTTCAATATTACACTCAACATGACACTACAGTATACGCTTGTTTTTTGGACCTAAGTCGTGCTTTTGACACCATTAATCACGACTTATTATGGAGAAAAATGCAAGACACTGAGGTCCCACCTGAGGTCGTTGGTCTTCTGGCGTACTGGTACGCTCACCAGACCAATAACGTCAGATGGGACTCCGAGCTGTCCGATGGGTACCGGTTGGCTAGCGGGGTGAGGCAGGGCGGGGTCACTTCTCCCGATCTGTTTAATCTTTACGTGAATGATTTGATCGTGGAGCTGAGCAGAACCCCGGTGGGGCTCAGGTTAGATGGTAGATACGTCAATAACCTGAGCTACGCTGACGATATGGTGCTGCTCAGCCCCTCTATCAAGGGCCTATGAAAGCTAATTGGTATCTGTGAACATTTTGCGCATGAACATAATATGACATATAATACCAAAAAGACGCAGATGATGATATTTAGGTCGGGGAAGGGACCGGAATATGTGCCAGAAATTCATATCGCTGGACAGCCGATAGCCGTAGTGAATGAATTTAAGTACCTTGGTCATGTCGTAACCTCCAATCAGTCAGATGACGGAGACATGGAGAGACAAAGGCGATCTCTTTGTGTGGTAGGCAACATGGTTGCCAGAAAATTTTATAAAGCGGCGCCTGACGTGAAAATTACACTATTTAGGTCTTTCTGTCAAACATTTTTACACGTGTCAACTCTGGACCAAGTACACAAAGAAAGCGCATCACGGGATACGTGTGGCATACAATAACATTTTCAGGCATCTTATGGGCCTGAAATGGTATTGCAGTGCGTCTGAAATGTTCACTGTGTCCCGTGTAGACTCATTCAACGCTATACATCGCAAAAGGATAGCATCATTCATGTCAAGGGTTGACATGTGTAAAAATCTTATCGTTAGAAGTTTGGCCGATAGACTTATGCAGACTGCAACGTATAAGCACTGGGTTGCTATTGTAGGTAACAGTAAGTAGGTTAATATTTTTTTGCTTTTATAATGTTTTTTTTTTTTTTTTAATTCTGTTGACATTGAATTTTGTATATGTATTTTTTATTGTTTTCTCTTAACATTGTATATGGATCACAGAGTCTGAAATAAAGAGCTATTATTATTATTATTATAATGTACAAACCATAAAGATCAATAAATAAAAAAAAATGGAGACACA
The DNA here is from genome assembly GCA_963890685.1 of Plagodis pulveraria. Taxonomy (NCBI): domain Eukaryota; kingdom Metazoa; phylum Arthropoda; class Insecta; order Lepidoptera; family Geometridae; genus Plagodis; species Plagodis pulveraria. The sequence goes on along the minus strand of OY982950.1, from coordinate 19,813,019 downwards.
GAAATGAAATAGGCTGGTACAATGTACCAGTGTGTTTTTTTTTGTATCCCATACTCGTCAAAAGCGGTTTTATCGGTGTATAGTACCACAAACTTAACTGTGCAGTTGGCGAGGGCGCTGCTGATCAAGGAAATCAACTACAAACTGTCACAATTTGAAGGAATGTTGTAGTTCTTTTTTCTGCCACCTGAACAGATAAGTTGGTGGGTCTGTAATGTCCTTTCCGATAGAACGAAATCGCGCCAACGATAGGTAACGATATAATATATACCACTGACTGATATAAATGGCTTAACTTTGACCACTATCTCACCTGATGGTAAGTGATGATGTGTAAGATGTAGTTCAGGCTAACCTAGAATTACTGTTAGTAAAAAAAAGGAAAAAAAATAATTATATATATGGACTCACTTAGGTTTTAAGATATAACACCTTTTACACTAACTTACATCTAAGTGTAAAACAGTCAATGATGTATGGAGAATGATATTTGTAAAATTAGAAAATGAATAAACATTAATCAAAAAAGAGTACGGACCAAGAGTCTGTAGTGCGTAGCTTAATTATTAAAAAAATATTTTAAAAAAAACCTAGAATTACTGGCTTTCAAGGAATGCTGCCGGAACACACTGTTAGGTGTTTAGCTACATTTTTTATTTATTATTGTGACGGAACACGCTCAAGGTCCACCTTGAGCTTAGCTCTGCCTGTAACAGATGCATTTCATCACATGTCACGAATTGCACTGCGCCCGACACTTTAAGACAGTTATTAAGTCTCATGTGGCTTTAATTTCACCGGCTCTCAAGGACAGCTGCCTGATGGGGAAGATGACTTGAGGGTGGTACATAGCCAGGCGGGCATTCGCAAAATGCCCTACCACTACGCAAAAAACTTCAAGCGCATCGTTCCCAACAACTACTGATACGGGTGCATCATGGACATTGGACATAATTTTCGTCACGTCCATGTTCATTTTAAGACCCACCTGCTGGGAATTTCTGCCAAGGTCGCTGAGCATTGTACTGAGTGCCTCAAGTGACTCTGCTATTAAAAATATGTCATCGGCTAAACGAAGGCATAGAACATACAATAATACTACGTGGATGATGTGTCAACCATAGACGTTGATGCCGAATTCTTTCCAGTTCAAAAACTTACAAACTTTCTGCAACACATTCGTGAATAGTTTCGGAGAAATAACGTCTCCCTGTCTCACGCCTCGTTGCCATTGCGATTGGTTCCGTCCTCTTGTCCTGAAGTCGAATCTATATGGTAGCGTTCCTATACAAACACTTCAGCGCTTTTATGTATCTGTAGTTGATTTGGCATCGTTAAAGAGACTGCAATACGGCCCAGGTTTCGATTGAATCAAAGGCCTTTTCCTTCGAGTCCATAAATGCTAAACATAATAGCCGATTATAGTCCTCACTCTTCTGTATAATCTGAAAAAGCTTATAGATGTAGTCTATGGTGCTAAAGCCTTTTCGGAACCCGGCTTGTTTGGGAGGCTGGAAGTCATGAAACCTACGAGCAAGACGATGCGTACCTAATTACTTTCTATTTTACTCTTATGAACCGGTCACCGAAAATACGTCGCCAAGCACTTAACGGCGTGTGCCGCTATGTGTCCTTGAAAACCAGTAATTATGCATGACGGTAGGGTATTTTGCGAATGCCCGCCTGGCTAGCTACCACCCTGAAAAAGAAAATCTGTCGCCAAGCACTTTTTGGCTTGTGCTGCTATGTGTCTGTGAGAACCAGTAATTTTGCATGGTGGTAGGCCATTTTGCGAATGCCCACCTGGCTAGCTACCACCCTCAAGAAGAAAATCTGTCGCTAAGCACTTAACGGCGTTTACCGCTATGTGTCTGTGAGAACTAATAATTTTGCATGGTGGTAGGGCATTTATCGAATGCCCGCCTGGCTAGATACCACCCTAAAGTAGAAAATCTGTTGCCAAACATTTAACAGTGTGTGTCGCTCTGTGTCATTCTCATATTCAACATTGTGCACAAAAAAATAGCAGCCATCTACCAACAAAAGCATTACCGAAGAGGGTTTGGTATCGGTTAGCAACCAAAACCCGGGAGCCAAAAACTTTTTACAATATTTTGTTCTTGAGTTGTCTATTGCATGAGAGAACTCAGAGAACAACGCACCGGCTGACCTCGCATATTTATGGGATAAGAGTAGAAAAAATATGATAATTCAATCTCCAAGTAAACGAGAAAGTAACTCGGTTACATTTGACGTGGAACCGATATTTATAAAATAGCTGTTGATAGATTGCCCATATTATTATTGCCTAGAGCATTGGTTCCTAACCTTTTCCGAATTGTTACCCCTATGGCCTGTTAGAGAAACTAATTTTGGCCCTAATTCAAAATTATTTCATACAACTATACAAGCAAGTAAAAATATGTTTCATCATAAAAAATGCATACTTACAATACCACTTTGATACTAATATTATTATTAATTTTCACATCACAGTCCACAGTTAGTTGGTGTGAAGGTTGATATTGTTTTAAATTCGCAAGTTTTTTAATATTAGGTTCCTAATATTAAAAACTTGCGAAGGTTAGGTTTCCTATTTTTCTAATATTAGTTACTAGTTCCTAGCTATTATAATTTTATTTGAAACAAAATCATAATCTTTTTCTGTCTATTCAACTATTATAGGTACCACCTCTGTTATCCCCATAGAATAACTGTTTTACCCCCGCGGGGTAATTACCCCTAGGTTCGGAACCACTGGCCTAGAGCTACAAGAAAATATAATTTTGTGATCATTACACTATTTAAACTAAGTACGTAAAATTTTTGTAAATGTTTGTTACTACTACATAAATTTTTATTTTACATCTATATTAATTAATAAAGTCCTGTGATATAATAGTAAGTAGGCACATGCTTAAATCTGTATAAAAATTCAAAGTGTGCCTACCTACCTAGAAACATCCACCTTGCAATTGCGGATACTCACTAGAAAAGTACGGTAGGCATATAAAGTGCAATGCTACCGGCGCATCTCGCATCTGCATATTCTTTGATCGTTATATTGGTGAAGCGAGAGCGGAACTTAGAATGATTATGAGCGGCGATGCGTGGTTAAAGTAATCTCGATTGGGGCCAGATGCTCAAGGGCATTGGCGACTCTATACGCTTTAACCACAGATGGTGCAAAACAGCCTAAAACTTTAAAACATATGTTTTGAGCTTTTTCAAAGTGATCACAATATGTTTTTTTTATCGATGATAACTAAGCCTTGAACCACAATCTCAGCTGATGGTAGATGATGTGGTCAAAGGTGTTAACAGACTTAACCTAGAATTACTGGCTCTCAACAATACGGTCTGATGCCGGAACACACCGTTAGGTGTTGGCGACAGATTTTCTACTTGAGGGTGGTCGCTAGCCAGGAGGGTATTCGCAAAATGCCCTTCCAACATGCGGCGAAGCTCAAGCCCGCGGGATTCGAACCATGGAGCATGGACCTGCTGAGCAGCCCATAGCCAATGCCACTGAGCTATCACTGCTTCAAAATGTATGCTGCTTCAATTATTTACCCTGAAAGAGCGTTGTTGTGAACACTGACATTTATAGTATTAGTATATTCCAAATCTACATCTACACTTATAAAGAGGAAAGATTTGTATTTTTGGATTTTTGTATGCAACGAATAAACTTATAAACTACAGGGCGGATTTGGATGAAGTTTTGTACGGAAATAGTTTGAGACCCGGGGAAGGACATAGAATAGTTGTTATGTGTAATTCGTGTGTAAATGCGGTACTGATTTGAATAAATAAATAAATAATCCAACTGCGCAAAAGCGGTTAATGGTTTTGCGCGATAACCGACATACGCGCGGGCGGAGCAGCGGCCGGAAAGTTGGTTTATATAAAAAAAAATGTGCTAGCTTGTCAGCACAAAGTACATTTTACTTAGGTACCTAACTGTATGCTCAGATTAATAAATGATGTCATTTACGAAAATTTGTCAGGGTTTAATTAAAATATCTATTGTGTTTGATCACGATACGCGAGCGTCTAAGAATGTAATGATGTCTAATATAGACGTATATGTTTTAATACAAATTAAATTGATTACTACATTCGAAACGTAACCGTAAGTAATTTTGATTATATTTGACGGTATGCCCACTTGACTATAGCTAGTAGTTACCACCCGCAAGTAGAAATCGGTCGCCGAGCACTTAACAGCGTGTTCTTTGAGACCTGTAAGACCTGACCTTGAGAGCAAGTAATTCTAGATTATATTAAACTAGCAGCCCGCCCTGGCTTCGCACGGGTATTAAAATAATAATTATAATATTTTTTATACAAACACATAAACCCTTCTATTTAAGTCAGATTACTAAGAAAAGAAAATAATAAAGAATATTTAATAAATTTTTTTATGAACTTTTATTTATATTTGTTTTTTGTTCTAATGTTTTTTGTCGGGCAAAATAATTAATCTCTTTTTGCGCAGTTGGATAAAAACTATTCTAAGTCCTTCCCCATGTCTCCAACCATTTCCATACCAAATTTCATCATAATCGGTCCAGTAGATCGGTTATCGCGCAAAACCATTAACCTCTTTTTTGCGCAGTTGAATAAAAACTATCCTATCTGCTTCCCCATGTCTCAAACCATTTCCATACCAAATTTCATCCTAATCGGCCCAGTAGATCGGTTATCGCGCCAAACCATTAAACTCTTTTTGCGCAGTTGGATAAAAAATATTTTATGTCCTTCCTCGTGTCTCAAAATATTTCAATAACAAATTTCATCCTAATCGGTTGAGTAGATCCGTTATCGCGCAAAATCATTAATCTCTTTTTAGATAAAACTATCCTATTATCATCCCCGTGTCTCAAACTATTTCCAGACCAAATTTCATCCTAATCGGTCCAGTAGATCGGTTATCGCGCAAAACCATTAAGGCCCTCTTGTACTAGCACAGTAGGCAAATTTAGCGTGCGAGAGTTGCAGGCTATGGACACTACGCGGCGCTGCGCTTTAGATGCACAGCGCTCGTCAGGTCGATGTCCCCAGCCGCACGCTATCAGCTTCATATTGTAAATAAAACAGTTGATCTACTTTAGGTATCTGCTACTAAATCCAGTACTCAATTATTATATTCTTGTGACTATTCCCTTATAGTGCAACTAACACAGTTGATAACCTTTAACTATTACTATTGAAATACATACCGTTAAGTGCTTGGCGACAGATTTTCAACTTGAGGGTAGTAGCTAGCCAGGCGGGTTTTCGCAAAATGCCCTACCACCATGCCAAATTACTGGTTCTATCTAGAGGACTCATAGCGGCACATACCGTTAGGTGCTTGGCGACAGATTTATTACTTGAGGGAGGTAGCTAGCCAGGCTGGTAATCGCAAATTGCCCTACCACCATGCCAAATAACTGGTTCTAGAGGACACATAGCGGCACATAGCGTTAAGTGCTTGGCGACAGATTTTCTACTTGACACATAGGTGGTAGCTAGCCAGACGGATATTCGCAAAATGCCCTACCACCATGCCAAATTACTAGTTCTAGAGGATTCATAGCGGCACATACCTTTAAGTGCTTGGCGACAGATTTTCTACTTGAGGGTGGTAGCTAACCAGGCGGGTAATCGCAAATTGCCCTACCACCATGCAAAATTACTGGTTCTGGAGGACTCATAGCGGCACATACCGTTAAGTGCTTGGCGACAGATTTTTTACTGGAGGGAGGTAGCTTCTTAGAGGGCACTGCTGCTCACTTTCCGGTATTTTCCCTTAGTTGCCTCTTACGACACCCACAGTTAGTAATTGGGGCGTGACATAGCCCGGCACCCCACGGGCTCGGCTACACTATTTACAGCTCACTGAACTAAAATAAGTGAATTGTTTAGAAAACCATACTGTACTTTTTATACTGTGGCGCGTGAAAACAATGCCATCGAGGAAGTATTTTTTTTATTTGGCATGGTTTGAAATGACGTACAAGACACTCGCCTGATGGAAGATTCACGCCAGCGGATAACCATAAATGTTGCAGTGTCACCATTCTGCTAATAATAATTATGTTTATAAATATTTCTAGCCCGTAATCGCCGGAGAGAGTTTTGCTGGAAAAAACGACACGCGTCCTACCTCGATGACGCCTAGGCGGGTACTGAAAGACGTGCGGTGCGCGAGAGCTTGAATCTTTAGATTTGAAGTTTATTTTTTCTTGTTAAAAAACTATAGCTAAATTTGAAAATGTGCCTTCAAGCGTTACTAATAAATAACAAGCTCTATCCATTGGTAAAACTTCCACATAGTTTCATGATAGTATATTTTAGTTCTACCTGATTTAAGTAGCGATATGGTGTCATGTTTGATATTTTTTTTTTATCGAAGAAATTGTTCATAATCACGTTTTTTACTTTGTACGTTCCTGGAGAGTATGTTGAACTTTATATAAATGATTTTATATATTCTAAATTTTCAATTCTATTCGAGTTACAGATTTTAAAAAATGTCTTATGTAGGTGCAAGCTCGCCTTAACCTCTTTTTTGCGCAGTTGGATAAAAACTATCCTATGTTTATCCCCATGTCTCAAACTATTTCTATACCAAATTTCATCCTAATCGGTCCAGTAGCTTCAGAGCCTATTCAATGCAAACAAACAATCAAATCTTTCCTCTTTATTATAGTAGTTTAGACAACATCTTCAACTGCATCATCACTTATCATCATCCCATCGTATCATCACTCATCAGGTGATATAGTGGCTAGCATATCAGTAATAAAAAAAAACTATTTATCATCAGCAAAACAACAACAGCTGGTACAACAGTAGGTACCGAAAAGTGTCCATAAGGAGAAAAACTGGTAGGATCATCATATCGCGGGAATAAAAAATAAAAGCGTAGTTTAATTAAAAGTATCTCAGCTGGGAAAGTGTACCTTTCTCTAGGGAATAAATCAAAGTCAATAAGTCAACCTAGAAACAGTGGTAGCTAGCCACGCGGGGATTCATAAAATGCCCTAATAACATGGATAGTGACGGAGTTTTCAGGCCTCCAAATAGTCTAAAGACTGCCATCCTAAGTCAACAACCAGGAACAAGAGCATATTCCCTCCTCAAAGGCCGGCAACGCATCCTCGAGACCTCTGGTGTTGCGGATTTTCGAGGGCGACGGTGATGTCTTACCACCAGCCGAGCCGCCAGACCTTATGACCTCCTATCACATAAAAAAACTGAAGCGCTCTGTAGTCGATGTCAGAAGCGGTCACCCATCCAAGCAGTGACCGCAGATAACATTTTTAAACATAGTTAATCGGACGACTACGAGTATGCAAGCTCCGATGAAACTTGAATCTTCTTGAATAGATTGTATGATATATTTTACCACATATCAGTCCTAACGTAAATTAAAGAAAAGTTACCTACATAACTGATTCATCCGTTGCCAAGCAAGACCTACCTATACTCTACAGAGGGGCCTTTCATAACAACTTCTTTTATTCCGCCCCGGGCCATTGTAGAGGGTTGTTGAAGTAGGGTGCCTGGTGCCCTTGCAATGCGCATGCTCCATTCAGTATGAGGCCGGCGAGCGGCGTGACCCTCGTTTATCCAGTTAACAGCTGGGAAGCTCAGCCGCCGTACAGTGCTCCTCAACGCACACATATATCAGGACTATAAAATCCTACATTTAATCAAAGTGAGTAACATTAGTGTTTCCAATGTGACGCAATAAAAATACGCGGATCAAACGCTTTACGCAGCTTTATGATACTTTTCGGAATTTAATGAGGCGGGCACGTGCACCTGTTAATTAGTCACGATCTAATAACGCTCAGAGCTGAAATTTTATATTTTGTGATGCAATAAGAATCTTATTAGGCTTTTTTAATTAGAACGCGATGAAAATATTCGGTACGGGAGAGTATTTTCTAATTTACTGTTGTATATACCGTGAAATCAGCCAAATGGCGGCGAATCAATACAGCTGGACCATGTGGATTCCGCGGTGTGGAAGCCTTTTTTTTCTGAGTATATTTCTCTATGCACGCACAACTCAAAACATGCAATTTTTGAATCAAATTTCAATAGCAAATTGTGTAATTTTCTATATTTTCTAAATATTTATTTATATGTATGTCATGGCCCACTTTTGACTTAGTAGAGAGGCTTTATTGGTGTCAATTATTTCGTATGTAAATAGAGTAGGTACAGTTATTATTGTTTCAATATACTGTGAAACTTTTGAGTAATTTCCTTCTTTTCGTTTTATTACAGAAAACATGAAGCCAAAATTCGCTAGATATGACAGCTCTGTCGTAAAATCACTGATAGACTCAGTATTGTGACGCACATAATCCTCCTTATACTTATATCTATACGAATACATTTACTTTATTTCTATAAATAACATCGTAGATTTGTATAAAAAGCTCATTTGCTTTGGCTTTTGGAATTGTGATTACCGTAGGTACCTAATTTGATACTAAATATTTCTTGTGAAAATTTATTTTTCTACGTAGTTTGTACTCGTACTAAGTAGGCGAAGCGATCACCGATTGTTTATAATTAGGTAAAACGTGTAGGAAGTAAATATAAGCGAAGCTTGTTGTTAAATTAAATTGAACATCTGGTCGGGTGCTACAAATGATTTGATGGGAATCTAAAATACTGGATATGAGATGGTATAGAGAACAGTAATAGTAAAAGATTTTGGCATGGAGCCGTATGACAGCGAGTTGCTATGGGTGGTGATCAGCGGGTTCGCCGTGGCTTTCATCCTGGCGTTCGGTATTGGCGCCAACGACGTTGCCAACACATTTGGCACCAGTGTTGGCGCCAAAGTTCTGACGCTCACGCAGGCATGCATCCTCGCCACCATCTTCGAAATATCCGGCTCCGTGTTAATTGGTAAGGTTTTAATTTGTTTACGCTTGGCTTTACAACTTTATATCGTATAGCTGTATATAATATGCTTTTGATCACCCTTATTATCATCACCCGTGGGTTGCCGGGCTAGACTTGCACTCCCCATATCTTCAACAAGGGAGCAGCGCCTTTTGACAAACTACCATCTATCCCCAAGACACCAGCCAAGCGTGGGGATTTTGCCCCCCCCCCCTTCCCCTCCCCCATTGGGGGAGGCTGTGTTCAGCAGTGGACGATCCGGCTGATACAGTACAGTATATACAACCAGACATGCAAGCATTGAACTCTCGATAAAGAAGGATTACCCACATATTTATTGGTACTATTTGAAACATACAAACAAAATGACCGGGCCTAATATAATTGATCGTGCTATAGTAGGGTCAATGTAATATGGAGGATGCTTATGCTCTTTAAGGTTTAGCTGTGTTTTCTAATCTATCCTTAATTATCTGGTTATTCCATTTTAGCGACGACATGTTTGTATGTATAAAATATTTATTACGGTATGTGATTTGACCATAATTCATAAGTAATATCCGGAAGTTGAACTTATGAATTCTTGACTAATTGGTTATTGAGGTGCAATCTTCATGTAGTAATTATAATTATCCTCTTGGATCTACGCCTTAGCTTAGATAGCACGACGTAGATACCTTTAGGCCCGGAGCTGACTGACGACACGGTAAGGCACGGCATGCTAAGGCAGCTCGAAGGATTCTATGGCATACTGCGTCACGTGAAGCATGCTGCGCTATATCGTCGTGGCATCCGCAGAAAGCCCAACCAATCTAGCGTATTCCCAAGTTGATGGTGTCGTTAAGATTGACAAATACAAACTGCTAGGTTCAAGAAAATATATAGATAGGTACATTACTTCTCTTGTCGTGACACAACGTGCCGCGGCATGCCATGGCATGCCAGGGCATAACACGAGAAGTTAAGTTGAGTTAGTCTTATTAAATCTAAATAAAGAAATAATGAATTCTTAACACATTGTAGTAAGGTAAAAAATAAATCGATCGGCAAAAAATGCCGTGCTATGCCGTCAATCAGCGCCGGCCCTTATAGAGCCAGCAAAATTCTAATTTAAGCCACATTTTACCATGCACATTATTTATAAAATGTGTAGAGATGATGGAGTTTTTAGTGACTCTAGAGTAAACTCAGGCAGGAGCATTTATTTACATAGAAATTGAATTTTAGAGTGTACATACAGTACCTTGGTATTCCAATTTTAAAATTATATTATGAAACAATTTGTAGTATCTACATAGGTACATAGGAGCATTACAATGTAGGCAACAGACGGTGTAAGCTAGCCATTTTCTGAGCAACTTTCATCTTACCATAATTGGTGACGACACACTTATTGTTCAAAGTAATACCTATTTTAAATCCATATTCCAGGCTATAAGGTGTCCGACACAATGCGCAAGGGTATACTAGACGTGTCTCTGTATGAGAACGGCGGCGAAAAGCTTTTGGCTTGCGGATGCTTGGCGGCGCTGATCGCTGGGGCTACGTGGCTGATGGTTGCCACGGCCTTCGGCTTGCCAGTGTCCGGAACCCATTCCATCGTGGGTGCTACGGTCGGTTTCACGCTCACCGCTAAAGGACCTGTGGGAGTACGATGGTCGACACTTGGAGCTATAGGTGTGTACTTATGCGACTTTATTACTTTTAAAGTTCGTTCGTTTGGCATGTTGTGTTTTTCTGTAATTAGACTTTTGCTATAATTTGTATATTGAACTATGTATGATATGCTTATTTAGTGTTAAATCTTTTGAAAAACCTTAATAAATAAAAAATACACAATCAAAAATCAATAAAAAATACACAATGATGATACTGTTATGGACGGAAGTTATGCTTACCATCAGCCATCGGATGGCCGTCTCGGCACTTTTTAACATAAAAAGAATATTCGAACACAAAATTAGCATTTCCTACCATCTTCTTAGTAGGTTCTGTAAAGCAGAAAGCAGGGAGGTGTGGGTTCGATTCCCGCACGAGGTAAAAGATAGGTGCTATATTTTTTGAAATATATAGTTCGTTTAGTTGGTGATGGTGCTTGAAATTCAGAACGCTAGAGACGTCATTATAATGACAGTTGAAGTTTAAATAAGCACTTCTTCAGTCAGATTATGTCCAGTTGTCCCCTGGTACCATGAGCGCCGCACACCAGTGCGTAGAACCATGAAGAGATGCTGGTCTGATTCCCGCTCTAGGTTAAAATGTTATACTTAGGTACTTAATCTTAAATACTTTTTTATATTGTTATTCACTTTGTGGGTGATACGAAGAGCTTGAAATGCCATTTAAACATACGTTTAGTTGTCGATAAGAGCAATGAAAATTATTTCGCCCAACGAGAATCGTTGACGATGTCGTAGGATGACGTGAAAATTATGGTCTTAATTATGGTCCATTCGCCTTTAATGATAATAGAATTGACGTGATTTGAAGTCGAGAATGCATATTGGTATTATTATTGTGTACCTACGTAAAATATTGGTCGCAATTCTGTTGGCAAAAAACTAACTAAAATTTAGTAAAATTAGATTTAGAAATGTCGAATGAACATTCCTTATTCTGTTGGCGCCATAGTTTAGTTAATTTGCTCTAAAATAATTAAAGTTACTAAACTTAGTAAAATATACATATTTGCTATTCTTTTGTATCATAATTTAGTCATATTAGGTGGAATCATAGATAATTAAACTTAAAATTAAGCAACATGTAAATTGGCGTTGACTAATGCTATCATATTCTCCAATTAATTTATTTTGGGGATTTTATCATAATCACGGCTTTCTTAGTTGGGTAAGCAATGGAGCATGGTAGTATATAGTTGCTAGACTTGTGGGATCTCTGGAAAGGATTTTTTGGTAATCCTAAAGTAATTAATTTTTCATTAGTAGACAAATAAGCTTTTATAAAATCTTTAATATACCTTTAATACCCACTTTTCATCGGATCTATATAGATCATTAAGCAGGTAAAGTACCTAGCCTTCGATTTGCTTCAGACAGTTGTGTGCTTTGTTATTTTGATGAAATCACCATTATATGCTAATACTGAACCTAGCCATTCGAGATTGCGAAGCGACCTGTTGAAGCTGCGCTCAAAGCAACGTTTCAAAATCATTATTTTTCGGCTTTAGCACAGGATCAGGATTCGAATGTAAACAAGGTTCCATAGGTAAAAAACATGTATCAAAGACTAAAAATATTTACAAAACAACTAGGATCGTGCGCCATCTAGCGTAGAGTAGCGGCAAAGTGTATAATATGTTGTTAATTTGCAGTTTTAAATTTAGTTCCAGGTAACAGCAGAATGACTTTTAGAAATCCTAAAACTAAAATTAGGATTTATTAATTAGTTAATATAGTTAGTGAGCGTACAACAGAATTGCTGCCATTGTGTAGTTCGCCAATCGTGCTGTTTCAGAAATTTCTGGTCGTGATTTTATCAAAATTATCGTATTCAATTACAGTAAATTAACTTTGTAATAACTTATGTATATAAAAATATTGACGCATGCTAAGCGAAATTATTTCTGATGGAAAAGCTTAAGCATGCGTCAATGCTCTATAACAATATTACGAAAAAAGCGGTGAAATCGAATTGATGTTGAGTGTAGATCGAATAAAAACCTACCAGTCCAAGGAGGTAGTTTCATGCTATGTCGGTAGATGTCGCCTTCGTCAATCAGACGTGCACCCAAACGGATGATAAAAATTCGACTGTCCAGCTGCATCCGCTTTCATAGGATAAACAAAAATGCACCAGGACGGTATGTTATCTTTTCCACCACATGTTGGCAGCGTTCCTAGCATGCTGGTAGCATTGCCCCGTTGGGTTGCAACTTGCAATGCTTATTCCTTGAGTCAAATAAGTGCCAGCATTTTGATCATGCGTCGCATCAACCGTTATAAGAATGATTTAACAGATTAAATCTCGTTTAATATAATTAATAAACACATAGACTTATTCACCTATTATAAAAATTACACCGCACTAACTCTTATTTCTAGTGTTGTCTTGGTTCATCTCTCCAGTCCTGAGCGGATCGGTGTCCGCCCTACTCTACTGGGTGGTGCGCCGGTTTATCTTGAGCAACAAGAACCCCTTAAAAGCGGGTCTGAACGCATTGCCAATCTTCTATGGAGCCACCGTGGCCGTGAATGTGATCAGCGTCGTCCACGATGGACCTAAATGTAAGTATGGTTAAAAGACCAGCATTTAGACGCTCTTTCGACAATGACAACTTTGAAATGCTAACTATCAAATATTTGAAAAATATTTTTAGAAAAAAATAAATTAATGTTTAAAAAGACACTTAAAAATACATCTAGTGACAATTCCGCCTAATTTTCCTGCCGCCATGACGTCACAAAAGCCACGCGGCCAAACCGGAAGAATTTTCGACGCGTTTCGCTTCTACACGAAGCATCCTCAGGAGGTCTTGACTCCACGAGCGCATGATCGAGAATGGATAGTGCGCTCGTTATTCTCGATCGTGCGCTCGTAGAGTCTAATCAGTAAAGTGTAATCTTTTGATTGCGTTGGATTAGAAGTTTGATTTTTACACAGCTTCATGTGAGAGTAGATAATACTTATATAGTGTAGGTAATACTCAGGGTATTTGATAAGAATTTCAGCTTGATACCTTCACGCATTCCTGAGAAAAAGGGTCTTGACAGACAGACGGAAAACAAAGTGATCCTATAAGGGTTCCGTTTTTTTCTTTTGAGGTACGGAACCCTAAAAATTCAAAATTGAAAATTCTAACAAAGTTGTATCTTTGCATTTTAAATAAAATGTATATTATTAAAATACAGTTGCACTACGCTAGCGGTGACAGCTAATAGTAAATGACTATATGTAAGTACCTACTAGCTAGACGATGGTACTCGCTTTCTAGAAGACTATTTACATACCCCGATTATATGTATCAGAAAACCCAGATTCAGGCAACAAATCGAGGAGTTACTTATATATCACCGAGTTCCTTCTCTCTGCACATACATCTTATCATCCAGTGCTCAAAACGTTGCAGTCTTTTCTTAACTTGAAAAGAAAGGAGTATTTCTGAATTCAAATGCTTCTAACTAAGCAAAAGCTTTGAGAGTTGACGCCAAAGTGACACATATGAGTCAAGACATAGGTATCCATTATTGACACGGAATTATAGACAGTAGGAGTTTGAGATTTTTGTTTTAAAATTGGGCAAGTTTGGTTCTCCTCCATCAGGGACTGGTTTTAGGGGCAAGTTAGTGTTCAACCATTGCTTCTTCGAACAACCGTGTTTGTACGACACTGGTTCGTGCATTGGAATGTAGCTCTTTACTAACGTGTTGTCATCTGCATCTCCAAAAGTTATAAGGTGCGACTGAAAAAATGTGTACCTACACACCCTGAGAAACACTGGCTTTGATGACAAGCTGATCGTAATGCGCAGACTTCAAAGATTATTAGAATTGATACTTCATTCAGGAAATCCCTCAAGTAGAATATCTAACGCCGAGCACCTAACGGTGAGTTCCTGTAGCTGTCCTTGAGCGCCAGTTATTCTAGGTTAGCCGAACAACATCTTCGACCACATCATCACTTATCATCAGGTGAGATAGTGGTCAAAGGCTAAAGGCATTAAAAAACCTTTTATCTCACGATTTTAGCAGAATGATGAGTGGTTGGATACAATAATAAAATGATACAATTTCTTCACAGTACTTTTAATGGATAAGATCCCCCTGTGGCTGGCGCTGGTGGGGTCAGCATCGCTGGGTGCGGTGGTGGCACTCGGCGTATGGCTGTTTCTCGTGCCTTACTTCAGGAAGCGACTCGTCGGGACTTCCGCTTCGGCGCCTGTTAACTTCTCCCTTGGACTGTCCAATGGTAGGTAAACCAATGTTATACCTAACTGTGACGCCATAAGTCCGAGCGTAACATGTAATATTTAAGGTCCGACCCCTACCACTAAAATTTATGAAATAGCTTGTTGAAGAGGATTGGTACCGTGTTGGTTCAACGCTTTTAACGCAATATTAAGGTTTATTCATAGTCCCAACGACGCGACGTTGGCAAGTTATACCTTACATTTAGGTTTTTACATAGGTATAATCTAAAAGTGAGATAATTGACAGAAATGTGGTAAAGTAAAATGACAAAACCATTTAGAAACAAGTTTGTTTTTATGTGAGTGAAATGGACAAAAAAAATAATATCTTAATGTTATATATAAATGTAAGATACACAAGATAAAAGTCCGTATATTGCTTTTAATTTATTCGCCGCATATTTATTCTTTGGACCATTTTCATCACAATCACGGCAAAATATCTGATTTTATAAAACAAAACACCAAAAATTATATTACCTACACAAACATATTTTTTAAATTACACACACAAATTGTTAGGTATCAAAAGTTATACCTATATATACTAGATGCGCTTACATTTTCTTAGATTTCATTGATAGAATTCTAGGTACTTTAAACCTTCTCACAAGAACCATTCAAGAACATACATTTTCCGGTTAATTTATGAATTTAATGAAGTTATATATAAATTATTAGAAACATAACTGGAAACACCTATAGGTACAAAGTTAATATATACGTGGTCATATCTACATAAAAAAGTAGTTAGCCCAAGGACAGTCGGAACACATTGTACATTTTCTACTTGAGGAGCCAGGTGAGCATTTACAAAACGTCATATCACTCTGTTGGTGAAGATCAAGTTCGCGGCAGAATTCTAATGTCTCTCGTTCCCTGGTTATTAAAAGTAGACACTAAATGTCAATCTGCAAATTTACAAAAGACTACATAGTAAAACAGCTACTATTCTATAATTTCAGAAACGACTCCAGCCAACACTCCGACCCACTCAGCTAAGAGCAGCGTACCGCAACGTCCAACCTCCCTCCTCTCAGAAGACGGCCCAGGACCTGTCCTTGAGGCGATCGAGGAATGCGCAGAGATGGTCACCCTCAGCGAAGCCGATAAACAATCCTTCGGGACCGCGAAAAACGCGAGAAATCTAGCGTTACTCGCGACGATGGACGACTGCAGCATACTATCAAGAAGTTTAAGTCCACCGCATAAGTCGCGACTTCAGTTGATCGACGCAGATCCTCAGATCAACACGTTGAAGTATATAGATGAAACGTTGAGCTGCTGTAAGAGCTTGGATTCGTCTCAGCTGGTGGGGATGGGGGAGAGCTACGACTCTGGGAATGGGTTCCTGGGGGCTTCGTGTGATACAATCGCGCGAGGGGATTTCGATCGTTTGGCGGCGGCGCGTGCGCTGCCATCTGTCGGATTTGAAACCCCGCCACCGAGGATAGAGAAGGTAAGAAGATCATGGTAGTGGTATCAATAATAAAATATTTGAGATGGCGGGAAATTGAGATCCTCATTGCGCATGACTGCGCAGCGCGCGCATCCATAGACAATGATACCACATGAATAAATAACCGTACAGAAGGAAAGCTTTCAAAGTTCAGAATTCTAACCTTTTTTCATAGGGCTGTCACAAGTACATGTTGCAAGTGCGAGTTGGGATTAAGCAATCAGCACATACGAGCAAATGAATGGACAGAATGATGGGCAGACATGACATATATGTCGAAGTGACAGTTAATGATGTATTCCTAGAATTTAGTTTCATATTTGTATACCAAATATCCTAAAAAATACTAGGCCATAGATCTTGGATGTGACAGATGTCATATTGACACTTGTAATATATCTCGATTTTGAGTTCATTGATTATTTGGGTTGCAAATATTCGAAAAATTAATAGGAAAAATGCCTTTATAGCAGCTCTCAAAGTGACAATTAACGACAAATTTATCAATTTAGAGTTTTAAATATGTAGGTAGTGATCAAAATCTATTTTGATTTTTGTTTGATATTTCTCGATATCGATTTCATAAAAATTACATATTCAGAATAACGACGTCCATAACAACCTAGATATCGATTTTCAGCCAAATTGGAGTGACTTTTTTCACTTGGCAGACGTCATCGAAAAACAAATTCCAAATATGGACGTCCAGAACTACCTAAATATCGATTTTCAGCCAAATCGGAGTAACTTTTTTCACTTGGCAGACATCATCGAAAAATAAGTTCCGTATTCGGAATGAGGACGTCTAGAACGACTTAGACATCGATTTTCAGCCATATTGGAGTAACTTTTTTCAATTGGCAGACGTCATCGAAAAACAAATTCCAAATTTGGACGTCCAGAACTACCTAGATATCGATTTTCAGCCAAATTGGAATAACTTTTTTAACTTAGCAGACGTCATCGAAAAACAAATTCCAAATTCGTAATATGGACGTCCAGAACAACCTAGATATCAATTTTCAACCAAATCGGAGTAACTTTTTTCACTTGGCAGACGTCATCTTAAAAAAGTTCTGAATTCGGAATGAGGACGTTCAGAACTACCTAGATATCGATATTCAGCCAAATCCGAGTACTTAACGTTTTTCACTTGGCAGACGTCATCGAAGCAAAAGTTCCTAATTTGGAATGAGGACGTCCAGAACAACATAGATTTTTATTTTCAGCGAAATCGGAGCAACTTTGTTCAGTTTACAGACGAAATCGCTATGCAGTATTGATATAGGTTACCTATATCAAAATACCTAAGAATACATTTTTCACAAAAAGTTCGGTGGCGGACGCAGTGCAATTCGTGACTTGTGACGAAATGCATCTGATATAAGCAGATATTAGTCCGATTAACATCAGGTGGGCCTCGAGTTTGTTCTGTCACAATAAAATAAAAAAAAGTAACGAAAACTCCTTGTCTGGTTCTATTATGGTTTTACAATCGAATATTAATACTGTGATAAATCAAACTACATAATCGTCTGCGTAGTATTGCTTTGTGGCACACCTTAACTTTGTCCCCAGGCTAAGCTGGTTCAATCCGGTTTTGTACCCGAGCGGATGCCCCTGTAACCCCCGCGCGTCTTGTCGCGACAAGGTGCACACATATAGCTGTGCGTATAGTGGTGAAGCTTTCCTTCCGTACGGTTATTTATTCATGTGATGATACTATTTTTCTACTCAAAGAGTCCATACGCGCCAATAAATTAAAAGGTAAAAGTGTGTTAAAAAAATTAAAAAGATAAGATGCAGTTGTATGAAAATGGAAAGATAATGTTGCACTGTAATGTTTATTTTAATTTTACCTATCCTAGAAAAATTAAGTACACGTTTATACAATCTTATTTAATTAATATTTGGAATATTTCGTAGTGAGTAAAACATATTGTACACCTATCGTACCGGCTTTTTGTTGGTTCCAGGTTGTAGATAAGCCCGCATGGAGCACGGACCGTGAGCCGCAACGGACGGTCGGCATGACTCCCAACTCCAGCGCAGCACCCCTTCTCAGGGCGCCTTCCCGCGAAGAGTTCCCTGGAATAGCTGGCTGCGAAGACGTGCCCTCAAAACAGAAGCTAAATATATCGCCTCCTGATGACACCCTGAAAATGTTTTCCTTCCTGCAAGTGATTACTGCGTGCTTTGGTTCTTTTGCTCATGGAGGGAATGATGTCAGGTATATATTATTTAGTTTGCAATGTGGAAGAGAATTTCTCTAATGTTTACCTGGCTAGCTACAACCCTCAAATAGAAAATCTGTTGCCACCAGACGGCGTGTTCTGTCAGCTGTCCTTGACTACATCATCACTTACTAATAGGTGAGATAGTGTGCACCTATATTCAGTTAGAGAACGTTTAAAAAACAGTATGCAAGTATTTTTTCACTTCTATGTTACATTGAACCACTAGGTATCAATAAAACCTACAATGCAATTAAAATAAGAATAGGATCGGCCTAGCGCCATGTTGTGACGTCAAAACTAGAACTTGGTACAGTGTGCAAAAAAAGAAATGATGAAACATGTATAAATTAATAAAGAAAATAAAAACCCGACTGCAAATAATTCATTTTCGTTAAGTGTTTTATCGATCCATTGAAATTAAAACTGCCAGTTAATATATTTATGGAATCGTTTTTTAAAGCCAATCATTTTGATACCCAACATGATAGCTTTGGAAGAAAAAATAAATTTATTTTCTCACTATATGGCGTCTAAAATCCACCAGTTTTTTTTATGTACCTAGTGTCACATGAGCTATAAAAATAATTCTAACGATATCTTGTACATTAAAATCACTTAAGCCGTTTAGAAGTTATGGTGAAATAAAGAAACTCACAAACATACATACTCGTACATACATGAAACCTGAAAACTTAACACACGTTTATGTGGGCAGTCGTGTAAAAAATCACGTAGTCATAGAGGTAAACGAAGTTGTTGTTTACTTATCGGCGTCCGCTGTTATGTATGGTTTTTGTCACTCTTATTAGTCCTTTCTCTATGCTTTCAGTAACGCAATTGGTCCGCTGGTAGCGCTCTGGCTGCTTTACACGGAAGGCGGAGCTCATGCTAAGGCGGAGACTCCTCTAAGCATCCTAATCTATGGCGGTGTTGGGATCGCGCTTGGACTGTGGCTGTGGGGCCGCCGCGTGATACGCACAGTGGGAGAAGACCTCGCCACCATCACGCCTGATACGTGAGTGCTATTGTCATGTTAAGATGGAAACTGCGTGGTTACTCCTTTTAACTTCCACAAAAAACTTAAAAGGAAAATTCGTTAAGCAAATCGTCTGATTCATGTCACTTTATGTGACTGAACATGCTCGAGGCCGTTGGTGTTGAGCAGTAACATCGGCCTATGACAGAAGCATTCATCACCCTGAGACCAAGTTGTTGAGTCTCATGTGCTTGTGATTTCAAAGGCTGGGTACTTCAAAACAGAATACAGTAATGGGACTTTACTGTTTGGCTGTAGAAATAGGTTAGGTGGCAATACCTCCCCGGACGAAATATTTCCCAACGAATTCTACTGCTACTGCATTCGTCTTCATTTATTTTGACGCACAAATAGAACAGTTTTGATTTTGATACAGTATTTTGTGCCCTCATTCTCATAATATTACGTTCGCAAAATATTATATTCTCAAAATACTAGCGTGCTCTCAGCTAAGCAAACTTCGCTACGAGCGCTTCTGTAGTTTTTTTTATGGTATTGTGACGGAACAAGCTCGAGGCCCACCTGATGTTAAGCGGACTAACCTCTGCCTATAACAGATGCATTTCGTCACAAGTCACGTATTGCACTGCGCCCGTCACCTTGAGACATAGTTATTAAAGTCTCATGTGCCTGTAATTTCACTGGCTCTCAAGGACTGCTGCTGGAACACACCGTTAGGTGCTTGGCGACAGATTTTCTACTTGAGAGTGGTCGCTAGCCAGGCGGGCATTCACAAAATGCCCTTCCACCATGCGGTGAAGCTCAAGCCCGCGGCGGGATTCGAACCATGGACCTGCTGCGCGGCAGTCCATAGCCAATGCCACTGAGCCATCATAGCTTAAAAATGTTTAGTTAGACGATACTAATTTAACGTTATGACTTTCTATGGTATAGAGGGTTTACGATTGAGCTGGGCGCAGCGCTGACAGTGCTGGTGGCCAGCAAGGCGGGTCTGCCTGTATCCACTACGCACTGCAAGGTCGGCTCTGTCGTCTGCGTCGGGTACGTCTCGGGCAAACCCGTCGACTGGAGCTTGTTCCGGTGAGTAGGCAATTAGTATGTATGATGTTAACAATAACAAATATTTTAAGAAAACATTAAATTAATTTGAGCTAAAACTTGGATACCGTGAGGTCGGCGGTAGCAGAGCATTCCCAAATCCCAGGCGCACACTATATCCGCTTCGATAGGGCGGCCGTACTAGCGCGAGAGAAGTTTTTCGTTCCGCGCAAAGTACGAGAGGCCATTGAAATTAGACGCCACCCTAATTTTAACCGGGATCGTGGGTGGAACATTCCGCCGTCTTGGATACCAGTCCTCAATGTTTGTGATACGGCATCAGAGTTGTGGAACCGCGAAGAGGACAGTACTAGTGTAGTGTGTCAACCATCTTATACCTGTCAAAACGACGGTGACAGTCACAGTGATAGTGACCGAAGTGACAGTTCGGACGGAGGAATTCTGACTTTGACAGCTGCGGCGCAACCGTCTCAACGCCAGTTACGTGCTGAGGCCCGCGCTCGCCGCTGTGCACAATCGTGACTCCCAGACGAAGAACTTCAAATAAGTTCGAAACTGGTCGGAGCAATATCCGGTAAATATAACGCGAGTCCTAGCCGGTTACTAAATAATAATTAAATTAATGTTGTGCCTTTGCATTGTTAATGTCCCGATCGTGCGCTCGAAGTGTCTAGACCTCCTGGGATGCTTCGTGTAGAAACGAAACGCGTCGAAAAGTCTTTCGTGGCGTTTGTGACGTCATTTCGGTTTAGCAGGAAAATTAGGCGGAATTGTCACTAGATATAACTTATAAAGCAAACGATGAAGTTTCCATAGAATAAATATTATTATGGAAGATATGTTAACACACACTTTGATCGTGTTTATTTTTCAACTTCTTTTTTCTTGACATTTCGTAAAAGCGGAAATTAACACACAAGGGACAATCTTGGTGTGGTTCATAGTTATAGGAAACAGTATAAATTTGTTGAATCGGACAAATAAAACAAAATAACGTTTTAATCAACTAAGGATCCCCAACTGATTGAAAAGAAATTGAGATTTCATAGTTTATCAAGGACTTCCCATCGTTGTATTTACCAGTCACTTTCTCGCCAATGTTTCGTTACAGTGTCCTTATGACTTAAAACTTAAAAATTGTTTTCAACACCCTTGCTCGTAAAGTGAGATTTATTATATCGTTCTTAGGGCCATAAACTGAAATATAACACCCTCGTGCATAATAATAATATACACTAGTGCGTAATAGAATTATTCCTACAAAGTTAGTACGTAACTGCAAATTATATGCGAGTAAACAGAGCATTTTCAATTTAACCGGGTAATACAGATTTGTAACATCAAAGAGGTTTATATGTAATCAACCATAACACATTTGCAGCGCGCAAAAAAAAAACTTGCGCGCTATTTTCCATACTTTTCGTATGTTGTTTGTATCGCATTTGTGCAACATATATTTTTTTTACTCGCAAGGGCGTTGAAAAATTTGCATATGAAACTCGTGAGCAACTTAGCTCACTTGTATCATAATCTACTATTGTCCAAGAAGGTATACCTTTAACATTTATTTGTTTACAGGAACATTATATTTGCTTGGTTGGTGACTGTGCCGGCGGTCGCCGCCATAGCCTCCCTCGGAATGCTGGTGCTAGAGACTTACGTCGTCTGAACTCAATTATATTCTATAAGGACATTGCTTTTGTCACCTATAAATATGGGTGTGCCACTATTTGAGGTTGTTGTTGGAATCTAGGTACAAGGCAGTTGCGAATCTAAAACTTTGTTCTTCAGACCAGACAGAAATGTATAAATATTGTGCTCCGGAGCCAAGTCATAGTAAATTTTTGAGAGCGGGTTTCTACCACTAAGTAGTTAGTATCACCGAATAAAAAGGAACCAGAAGGATCACTCCGCAAAGCCATTCCAATAAATAAGCGACTCTAGCTACGAAGCAATAAAGTGCATTTCAGCTCGCAAAGCACGGAGTACCTACCTAATATTTATATTTAGCTACAAGATGTCTCTCTCTCGCATAGCTCTGATCTCTTCTGATGCGGTACGCACTGTAGTGACATAGTAGAAGGCTTTCTACTATGGTAGTGACTCTAGGATAAACCCGTACTGACGGGTATGCTGTACCTGTAGCTTTGTACCTAAAGTGCGGAGTGATCCATCTCTGGTACTATGAGCTTACTGAAGATTCTTTAACAGTTCGGCTCTCGTTGAGATCCGCCATTGCCTTGCAGCCTGTACATAAAACGATTTTCATAACATTTTATTTTTGTAGGTACCTATATACTAAATTCATAAGTAGTTATGTTTAAAGTGAGTTAATATTTTTACATAGCTGCTTCTGATATAAGTACCTTTTGATGTTCTGAAAGACTCTTACATATATATAAATTTGTATATAGTAAGTTTGTTAGAACCATCCCCTAGGCACAGCCTAGGTACGTCAATGTTAACTATAATTTTTGTGACATTAGAACATTATACGGCAACAAAACAACTAAAGGTTGCTTCATAAGTAAACTCCTACCTAACATGTTATAAGCACTTAACCCATTGGCATCTATGATAATGATAAAAATAGAATTTTATTCATAACTAGGACATAGTGGTCCTGATGATGCCAAGACCCATAACTTATTGCAAGGACTCTAGGTATTATTTTAAGACTATAGGAGACCTATATTATTTTATGAGTGTTGCCTTTGGACTAAAATTTATAAAAAAACATGACAAAGAGATTCCTTATTACCTATATGTAGGTATTACAATTTCATAGCTTGATTTATGTACGTGACTGAAATCAAAAGGATCCACCCTATTGATATTAATAAACAAGCAACCATTTTAAAGATGTTGATTTGTGACTTGTTGGACATTTTGCTTGGTGGATATATATATATATTATCGGACTTATTTATTATTGGACACTTTAATTTTTGTACATTGGCTTTGGACCTTTTTTTGACATTAATCGTGCAAATCATTAAAAGTGAGTTTAGATTACGATTATGCAGGAAAATCCAAATAAGACTCAAGTGAAACAACTAATACTACAATAAAGGTGCATGTCGGCAAACTATGTTAGCTGTAAAGGTAGAGGCAAGTGCTATACCAATGGTTGTACCTGTGTATACCATCGATTTCAACGAATCTGGGCATTATAAAATTACAATCTAAGTGGTGGCATAAAGCCATGCATTTGTCTATGCATGGCTGTTTTTATGATTACGCAATTTGAATTGTTTGCGACGGAAAGATTTTGGACCAAATTTTCAAAGAGTTTTATTACGAAACAATTTAAAATTTGTCTATATCATTGTATTTTCAGAAACGTTATTTGTAGTGCATAGTTATAGCACATAATTAATACGGTTATTTATTCATGTGGTTATAGTGCTTTCAGCCAGTCTATGAATAGGTTTTATCCGCAAAAGTCTTATTTGTTTTAGTTTTTGGAGGAATCTGTACCTATGGAGAAAAAAGAATGTACTCTATGGACTAATCGCAGGCATGATATGCCTGTTGGGGTTTACTTTGAATGGTCTAATCATTTTTGTACAACATATTTATGTGCCAAAATTGGGACATCTTACACTGTTTTGAATGAAAACAATACAGCGAATATAGGTAAACACTCAAAAGTTACTCTGTATAAATACAGACATGTATGGAAGAGTATGTCTAAGTCAGAATCAGAAATAAATATTTTAAGTTGATTTTAAAGGTCTTTAATAATTTTGATTTTCATAATACACTTAAAACACTAATTGTTGAACCATCCCAAAGTGCATACTGACAACACGTACAATATGTTCTGAACAAAGGTACAATCAACTGTTGTACCCAAGGACAAAAAAAAATTCAATAAAAAAGTTGATTATTTTCATAAATACAACAGATATCGAGGCCAAACATTTTGATAAATGTAATTAGAATGATTACACTGCAAAATTGTTCAATTTAATAAACTTTACATGAATAGAGATAAAAATGTATAATTCCAAATTTTGGGAAGTGTCCATAGGTAAAGCACTTGCCCCTTCTTAATAAGGCAAGCAATTCAAATTGGACGAAGCTTTAATCGTGTAAATTCGTCTAATTAGACTTATTTTACATACTGTGAAATATGCCAACTTTGCCCGAAGAACAAATTATAGGCATAAAAATCTTAATATTATGGCGACTTTGATGGACTTTGGTGGAAAATGTGCCCTTTTTTATGATGGTTTCCTAAAAGGTGGGAGTTGGCCCCCTGATTAATATCAGTTCGATAATTAATAACTTAGGGCTTAATAGCCCTAAGTACTGGCCGGACATACTTGTAAGTTATAATAATATAAGTAGGTATATTTATTTATACTATGTGGGAAATATACCCACCTGTTCATATTAGAAATGGTTTTAATCTTTCAAACTTAATAAAATCTTCTTTGTCTGTTAAAATTGTTAAAATTATAAAGGGACAGGTATTCAATGGTGCCAGGGATTTTAGTCCATCAACTTTCTCGATAGGTTAATGAAGATTCGGTTAGGAAATTATCTTCGATGATTTTGTCAATTTTAGCGAACATTATTACTACTATATTAATACCTACCTACCTATAGGCTATATACTTACATGAAAGTCCCATTACTCATTTTCATTTTGAGCTTCATCAACTTGGTCACGATAACATAGATATGTATGAATTAACCTACTTAGCACTGGCTGCATTCATAAACAAGTAATATTTTTTTCAATTCAATTTCTCACCACTTTAACACTTATCAGTAATAAATCAAGGTTAACCGTTAACAAGTTAAACTAATAACTAACTAATAACAAGTTAAACAAGTCTCTACGGAGTCTATGACGCTTTTATGAACGTCAATTACATATTTTTTATATAGAAATATTCTACATTCTTCTATCACGTTCAGCTTAAAGTGCTATAGAGCCACTGCAAGAAGAACTGACAAGATACTAGGGACATTTTTTTTTGTTTCGGAATAAGCTCGTTGCCCTCGGATATTAGCGGACTAACCTCTGCCTAGAACAGATGCCTTTCATCACAAGTGACAAATTGCACTGCGCCCGTCACCGTGAGACATAGTTGTTAAGTCTCGTGTGCATATAAATTCACTGGCTCTCAAGGACTGCTGCCGGAACACTCCATTGGGTGCTTGGCGACAGATTTTCTACTTGAGGGTGGTAGCTAGCCAGGCGGACAATCGCAAAATGCCCTTCCATTGGGACGCTTTAAAAGAATCGCAAATTGCCATTCTTTTAAAGCGTCTGTAATCATTGTGCAGCAAAAGCATTTTATACAATTAATACAATATTTGTTTAAATTATGTACTTAGGTGACAAATGGTAGCTTAGGGGAAGCGGATTTGTCCAAGCCTTTTAGTATATTATATAATCACGTATTGGTAAGTGAGGATACTAAATGATCTACTGAATAAACTAAATAAAACGACCTTGAATTATTGGTTCTCAGGGACTGCTGCTAGACACACTATTAGGTGATTAGCGACAGATTTTCTACGAAGGATCTTGAGGGTGGTGGCTAGCTAGCCGAGCGTTAGCAATATTACCTTCCACCCTGGTGACCAAGTCCACAAACGGACGCAAGACCTTGCCTAGGGCCCCCTGCAGCGTCGCGCGTCGGTGGCGGGTCAAATGAGTGAATATCCCAGCCCTACCGTGTGCTACTTCGGCCGCAGAGGATAGAAAGAGTGGTCAACGCCATACTGATTTACTTAGATACTTAATTAAGCAAATCTAACATACATTTTTTATTATAGTAAAAATATCTCGTCTGATGGTACTTTTAATTCAAAAATACCATTTTTATTTACACAGAATTGGGGGCTATAACCGCATAATAAATGAAACCAGGGGAATAAACCACGGACCCAAATATTGAACTTCATCGTTTAAATTAAAATGTCTGCTGGTGGATATACCAGCTTCCATAGAAATAAATTCGAACCCTATTCCGGGCTCATTGGTATGCTATGCCTACATGATATATAAATTGCATAAGCAGGCAGTATGAAGAAGAGATTCTTTTGGTGGATCGAACCCATCGGAGTCATAGTTGATGCGCGAAATAATGAAGCCCATAAAATAGGACCGCAGTAAACAGTAGGTATTTAAATGATACTTATCCAATATAAAGAATATATTGATCTTAATTTAGGACGAGCAGATGACGCCCAATGGCGTAAGTTTATAAGAATCACTTTACTAGCGGCCATGACCATAGCTCTAATAAAATTAATTGAAATAATATTGAGATGAACTGTGCCATGCCGTGACCATCTTGTTGGATTAAAAATTCAACTTGTAGTAAGTAGGTATTGTATTATATTTAATGCACTTACATGTTAGCAGGATGTACTTTTAACTAAAGCCTACCTACCGCGGTGGGCAATACCTCGAACCTTAGTGCATTCAACCAAGCAACTTGGTTTAATGCTCTAAGCTTTCACCCAATCTGACTTAATAGGTGACATTGTTAAATAAAAATAGTTGATTTTTAAAATTTGTTTTATTTTTTACTATCTTACACCTATAACGAAATTTCCGAAGGGGTTGGAATTAGGTTTCTAAACGCGGGCTGGTTGTAACTTGTGAGTTATATATACTAGTGTAACGTATGTATTAGCTCAATGGTTGTGAGGCTGCTGTACTTGGCTGGCGGTTCACTTCGCACATTTTTTTTATTATCAAAATTGTAGTGATGTGCTGCGTGAGGTGATGTTGGTGTTAAAATGTCTTCAATTCCTGAGACCCTTTTGACTGAAGTGAAAGATAACATTCCGGAATTATTAAATTTTCTTTGGCAATGCTACGGCATACCGTTAAAATTAACATACCAAAATGACGTTATTTCGTAGGATGTCAACATGGTGATCCTCTGGGACCAGCCATCTTATGCCTTGCCATCCACTCAACAATTACACGTCTCCAATAAAAAAAAACATAACGTTTGGTATTTGGATGACAATGAACCGTAGGCGGCGATGCGAACATTGTATAGGATGACATACGAGTAGGTAGGTAGGACTTATAGACGATTTTCCTCATAATGACCTTGAAAAATTTTTTGCAAACGTTTTATTTGGTATGCTAGACCGGTTTTGATTATTAAGAAATTCAATTTACTGGCACCATTTGAAGCGCTCGTAGCGAAGTAGACTTAGCTGTTCTCAGCCGATCAGCAAAGGTAAGCAACGTCGCGCGCGGTCATGAGTTGGATGGGTGACCGCTAGTGATATTACTACTGAGCGTTTCCGTGCTTCGGAGGGCACGTTAAGCCGTCGGTCCCGGTTGTTGTCTTAGGATGGCAGTCGTTATAGCATAGTGGTAGGGCATTTTGCGAATGCCCGCCTGGCAAGCTACCACTCTCAAGTAGAAAATCTGTCGCCAAGCACCTAACGGTGTGTTCCGGCAGCTGTCCTTGAGAGCCAGTACTTCTAGGTTAGCCTGCACAACATCTTCGATCGCATCATCACTTACCATCAGGTGAGATAGTGGTCAAAGGCTAACATATCAGGCATAAAAAAAAACCTAATATGTTGACGTCTGAAAGTCCACAACCTTGCGATTTTCACGGCATTTCCTACCTCGCACTGCCACAATCTGAAAACAGCTGCCTGGTGAAGTATATCTGAACAGATACGACTTAGGTGCCTTCAAGAAGAGAGCATATTCCCTCCTCAAAGGCCGGCAACGCATCCTCGAGAACTCTGGTGTTGCGGATTTTCGTGGGCGAAGGTGATCACTTACCACAAGGTGAACCGCATGATCGTGTGCCATCCTAACCCATAAAAAAAACTGAAACATAAAATTACCAACTAGAAAAAAGTTCGCTCCGTCTTTTGGGTTCAGATATTCCTGACGGATTTTTACAACCATTTGTAGAAGAACAAATTCAAGTCTAGAAATATTTTGTTATTTAAAATTAAAGCCCATATGCACAAGATATGCCATTTCCTTCCAAAACTTACATTAACCTAAGGGAAGCGGACAAGAAGCAAGTGGCCAAAAAAATGTTGCCCGTTTCATATAGTTACATGTCACAAAAATATATTAAAAATAACTCATTTTTTGCGAGTAAAATTTGCTGGACCTATTTACTTAGACGTAATTATGTACGTCTATTGTTAATGGTGGTTTAAAAGAAATTATATAACTAAATCAAACTATTTTTATTTGGTATTAAGTTCAAAATGTGAACATGAATTTTTATACAAATATCGGCTGTAGAGGTATTTATTTATATGTATTTTATAATTTCGTGACGGATGCGAATATTGATCCTTATTAAAGCGACATCTTATTTCTGCCCTTGAGGAGTATCCGTTTTGCCCGGCCCCTCCGAGCAAAAAGGACAATCGGTATGCACTTATTGTTATATGTGTTATTTTATACTATTGTTATTTCCCATATATAATATAGAAATTGTAAAAGTTTTGAGATTTTTAATAGATTACATATTTGAGGAGAAATTTGGATCCGTGGCAGCTTATCTTCTTTACCATAACTTATCAGAGCGATAAGCTTGGTCTATGCGACACGTGATCAAAATGCTGGCACCTATTTGGCTCA
Organism: Plagodis pulveraria; assembly: GCA_963890685.1. Classification (NCBI taxonomy): domain Eukaryota; kingdom Metazoa; phylum Arthropoda; class Insecta; order Lepidoptera; family Geometridae; genus Plagodis; species Plagodis pulveraria. The sequence goes on along the minus strand of OY982950.1, from coordinate 19,783,811 downwards.
ACGAATAAGCATTGAAATCCAACGAGGTAGTGCTGCCAGCATGCTGGGCACGCTACCATCTGGTAGTGGGTTGGAGTATTTGGACTGCCTGTAAGCCTGCAATGGCTTGCAGTTAGTCTAAATGCTTTCGCTAAACTTAGTGGTTGTAGTGTTATCCCTTTTTTTTATTGTCTTGAGGAAAATGCTTTTACGCATACACACCCGCCGGGGAGCAGCTGGTTATGTCGGGCTCAGGGTCAATAAGGACCCCTCTACCGACTAAAAACCTCATGGTGTTCCGTCGTCTTCGACTAGTGGCAGGGGCCGCGGGGTCACTCACGCTCTCATCCGCAGCCCCCACCGACGTCGCTGCCCGCTTAAACGGGCCCAGCCTCTGGGAATAACTCCTCCCCCAATGTCGCCCCGTGGGATGCCCCGGAACACAGGGCATCCACACCTCATGAGGAGCTAACCCTGATGGGGGGTGCCGGCTGTCCCCACGGCCGGGGTCCTCTGAGCGGAGACGGAGTGCAAGCACGATCATCTCGCCTCCGTGTCCTGGGCATGCCTCCAGTGCATGCTGGGCAGTGTCTTCCATACAGCCGCACTGGTGGCAGGCCGGGGAAGGCTCCCTTCGTGCAACGTTACACAGGTGTCTCCCAAAACAGCCATGTCCCGTGAGAACCTGTGTCAATCTGAAAGAGAGCCTCCCATGCCTTCTTTGGACCCACTCTCCGAGTACGGGTCGGGTCGCTTCGAGGAGTCGTCGAGCGCCGGACCCCACTGTGTGGGTCCTACGAGGAGCCTCTCGCCCCACGTGGCGAGAGCTGACGCCCTAGCGTCATCGCGCCAGTGCGCTACCTCCCGCGGCGCCGGTCACTCGTCCTGCTCCCGAGCCTGCGCTCTGCTCTGGTACACCGAGGCTAGGACTTCAGCCTCTAGATCCCACGGGAGCAGTCCGGCGAGGACGCATACCACCTCACAGGAGAGTGTGCGGTATCCCCGACACTCTCTCACTGCCATGACCATTTGCGCCGCGAGTAGGGCAGAGGTACTCTCACGGTGGAGCGAGCCTGCCCATATCGGGGCGCCGTACAGGGCCATGGCGCTGACCACCGCTGTATAGAGGCGGCGGCAGCTCCCCCGCTGGTATTCGGAAGGATTTGAACTCAATGCGCCAGCTCTCCCCAGGAGTTTGAAGGACAGCTGCCGCATATGTGCCTCGAACCTCCATTTACTGTCAAGGACGACGCCGAGATATTTCAACGTTGACCCAACCGGAATGGAGGTTCCGCCCACCACGTTGGTGGAGCATGTAGGAGGCGCCCGTCGTCAGCCTAAAAAATAAATGGCCTCAGATTTATGGAGCGCCACCTCTAGGCCCAGCATCCGGATTCTGCCCACGATCGTCGCAACACCGGCCGTGGCCAGAATCGCCGCCTCCCTGTAGTCCCCTCCTCGGGCGGTAACCGATGTGTCGTCAGCGTAGCAAACGACGCTGACGCCACGGAGGTTAGCACCACGAAGAACCCAGTCATACTCGACGTTCCACAGGAGGGGGCCTAGGACCAACCCCTGCGGAACGCCGCGCGTCATGGGACTACGTCCATCCCCATTCGACGTTGGGTAGACTACCTCTCTGTTGGAGAGATAGTCCCCGATGAGTCTTCGAAGGTACTGGGGCACTCTGTGGTGCTCAAGGCAACAAAATAAGTGCCGATAATCATTTTTGCCCGGAGGGGACGGACAAAACGGATGCTCCCCTAGGGCAAAAATAATACACTGTGAGAAATCCGCTTTGTATTTCTAACAAGTTCGACATGTTAAGTGGTTATCTGTTTGAAATAAAATTATGTTTGTAATAAGAAATCAATAAAATATTGTTTTCATAAGTAGATTTTGTACAGGGAACAAGGAAAAAATTGTTCACAGATATAGGATTGAAACCATCAAATATATGTTCAAAACAACAAGCTTAACATTAATTCAATATGATCGACATGTAATTACAATCAAAAGATAAACTTGTAGCAGGAAATAGTTATTATCTTGTAAAACTAACTAAATGGTGTGATTATCACAATAGTATATCGGGATGAAACAACATTGAGGTACTCTAGAAATTATATCTTGTTAAAACAAAATTTCAACGTTAAAGTTTTGACAGTATCTTGTACAGTCAACTAAATGGTGTAATTGCCACAATCGTATGTTGGGTTGAGACAACATTGTGTTTTACTGTAAATCATATCTTGTTAAAATAAAGTTACAACGATAAAGTTGTCACCATTATTAGTCAGTCTTAAGTACAGCTTCCCCGCGAGGTGCCGGGTTAGATTTGCACCTCCCCATATCATCCCCTGGGTGTCGTGAGGCGACTAAGGGAAAAATACTGGAAGGTGGGCAGCAGCTCCTTCTAAAGAACTGTCATCTTACATTGCGATCCCCAGGCCGCTTGCCAAGCGTGGGGATTATGGCAAATACCCCCTAAATATGGGAGGCTGTGTTCAGCAGTGGACGATCCGGCCTGATACAGTAAGTACAGCTAACTAAATGGTGTAATTTTCATAATCGTATATTGGGTTGAGACAATACTGTGTTTATATTTAAATAATATCGTATTAAAACAAAGTTACATCAATTTAAAGAATTGCATAATAAATAAAAAAAACAACGGGATAACATAACAAGGTGACTGTAGATACTACAAGTATTTCATATACATTTAATAAGACATCATAACAAGCAAACCTTTGAATGAACAAACTGAGCTTGTCAAAATAATGGTGTGCAGCTTGTTAAAGTGATATGCTAAAAACGTAACAAAGTGGAATGTTGAAAAAAAATGATGAGGAGCTTATTGCTTCAACTTGACAGACTTAACAAGATTTACCTTATAGCTACAATGTTACAGCATATAGGCCCTATTTTAACCTTGTTCCTTTAACTTGAAATCTGTTTAAAATTTCTCTCAGTGTATGTCCATTAGGATCAATACAAGCATCCCTCAGAAAATTATAATATAATATAATTGATACATAATGACAGACATATAAATAAATACATTTATTGCTGATATTTCTATAAGCATGCATATTCACATTATGAAATGACTATCAAATAAATAAACTAATCATACATACTTATTATTATAAATGATTTCTTTTAATCACCATTAACGCTAGAAAGAAAGATTAAAGAGCTAAAACGAAGTCTACATTTTGAAGCTAGAGACGTGAGAAAATGTCTAAGTTTCATGAAAAAGGGTAAATCTCCTGGGCATGACGGTATCAGCATAGAACATTTACGATACGCAGGTGTGCACTGTCCGCGCGTACTCTCCATGTTTTTCAATTTATGTTTGTATCGCGGTTAACTACTTAACAGTGTAAAAAAGACGTTGGTGGTACCGATTCTAAAATTTAAGACTGGGAGTGCGTCGGACAAAAATAACTATAGGCATATATCATTGGCAACAATAGTGGCGAAGGTTCTTGACAGTCTGCTTAATGACATTTTACACAAAACATGTCCAATTAGATAATGCTCAGTTCGAGTTCAGAGCTGGGCATGCGACAGAGAGCGCTATCCTGTCAGGTACTGAACCGACAGGAAGACGACGACGGTATACGCTTGTTTCCTGGATTTGTCCAGGACTTTTGATACAGTTCTGTATAAAAAGCTTTGGGGTAAGTTGGGTGCAGCTGGGTGTGCTGGTTGAAATCATCAGTATATTGAAATACTGGTACAGTTGTCAACAAAATAAGGTGAGGCGTATGGCACGGAGTGTGGTGTGCGTCAGGGGGGTATTAACTATCCTTTGCTGTTCAATCTCTATGTTAACGACCTCATTGGCGAGCTCAACAGCACGCATACTGGTTGTTTTATAGACGGAGTATCTGTCAATAATATAAGATAAGCTGACGATATCGTGTACTGTTGCTGCGATTTGCAAACTACTCAAAATTTGTAAAGGGCACATGAAACGTATGCGACGGAACACGAGCTAAGGTATGACTATAACTATATAATAAGGCATATAATTACTTTAAAGTAATAAAAAACTCTACTAAAAATACTCTAAGGTAATACTCTAAGGTAACTCTAGCGAAGTTCTCGCTTTTAAGAGTGGTAGAATAAAGCCCGCTTATGTCCCACATGTACTCAATGGTGCGGCTCTGAGGGTATAGTAAGTAGTTATATATACCTGGGGCACATTGTCGCTGAAGAGTTAAAAGATGATATGGACACAGAAAGAGAGCGCAGGGAGCTGGCGGCACGAGGAACTATGCTAGCTCGTAGATATGCTCGCTTCTCTAAAGCAGTAAAAATCTGCTTTATTAAGACTTACTGTCAGTCATTTTACTCGAGCAGTCTATGAGTGAACCATAATCGTTGAACCGCCAGTTCTCTGCGAGCCCAATATAATGATATCTTCAGGATGCTGTTGGCACTGCCTCGTTATTGCAGTACGTTCAGGATTTTTGCGGAATCGAGCACGGTTGGTTTTCAGCAATCATTCGCAAAAACATGCCAGCTTATCCCGGCGCACGCGAGGCACTGGTAACGGTATTCTGCAGAAGATTGAATCCCGAGCAGACTGCCCCAACTAATATAAATGGACCAGCCAGCCTACCGTGTCCCTAAAGATACCTAACTGGCCAGATAGTTTCTAAGGTTTTTTACTCACGGTTACGGCTGTGAGGTTCAATCTTCTGTCTTCCAAGCACAAACTCCAATTTTATAAATATTAAATTTATAGATCGCGTGAATACAAATTCTAAAAAAAAACAATCACGCGCAACAAAACAAATTCAAATTAAAATTACATGACAATCAAAAACAACCTTTTCTCTCTTAAACCCAAGGTGTTCAGAGTACCAAGTTTTAAAAACCAGCGACAAAGCGACAATACCAATTTCTACGTTTTTCACTCAAATTGTCCATAGACTCAAAATAGACGACTACCTAGGGAGCGTTCGGAAACTTGTCGCTAAGTTGATCGGTCCGAACATATATATAAATATATATCATATGTGTTTATATATATACACATATATATATATACACGCTGCCAATGCAATTACTTATGGGTATATAAATGCTTTTATTGTAGTATCTAGGTATTTTTGCAACTGGCTATCCCACTATTATTGACATTTAAAAAAATGCGGCAACAGATAGTTTCATTAAGCCTAACATAATTAAGAAGAAAGTTGTAGGTTGGAATAGATATGTAAGGCAGGCACGCGCTGAGTCTCGACTTGGGTTTCAGAATTGGGTAATATATGGTAAACCAAAAAACTGTCCGATTTTTGATAAAATGCCATCTACTAGGAAATATTTTAAGCAGAGATTGGAGGGGTGTCAGGACAATGCACAAAATCGATATATTAGCGGATCACAATTCTAAGAAAAAGTTTTGCCATTTCTGGAAAGAAGTAAATAAACTGAACCCTAAGTCAAGTCGGCCGGCCTGTGTTGTTGTGAATGTTGGTGAGTCTGCGGAGATAGCTGCGCTTTTTAAAAACCATTTCAAGGTTCAGCCGCTACTAGATGTGTTCACTGAGGAACCTATGCGTAGAGCCTTAAGGGAGAGTTGCACATGTTCACTGCTAAAGAAACAGCGGCAGTGGTATGGACCATGACGAGGGGAAATTCCCCTGGTCATCATTCCCTTAGCATTGAGCATTTGCAGCATGCAGGGGTTCATTTGCCTCGAGTGCTCGCTTTACAGTCTTGTGTTGCATGCTCGGTAACGGACGTGTATCGCTGACGGTAAAGTCACTAATTGTAACTTGAGAATCGCGGGGCATTAGCCGCCGCTATAGGTTCTCCGGAACTCATAGCCAACGAATTGTTAACGTTTATTAACTACGCCATAGACCATGGACGCTATGGACGAGATCAGCATCTTGCAGATCTGCAAGGCCACGTTCAAGGAAGAGGAGACTTGTAGTGGCAAGGTACTTCTTTTCAAGGTGCTCGGAAAGGCTGACCAGATGCCAGCTCGGCGTCGTCGGGATGTAGGTGAAAGAAGTCTCCATGATATCATCAATTTACATCAAGTGACTGACCCAGATGACGTCCCTGTTGAATTTTGTGCGAAGGCGTTGGGTTCCTTGCTTTCAGTTCCGTGGGAGAGCCTCAACTGCGAGAGGCTGTTAAAGAATACACGGCCCTGAAGAGCAGCATGAGCCAAGTTATGAGTAAGTTGGAGGCCTCTGAAAACACCATCAGTTAGCTGCGTGCTGAAGTAATGTCATTGAGAAACATTATTTCAATAAGTAGGTTACAAGAGGCCACTAACATTAACGTAAATCGCGGTGGTGGAAAGAATGCGTCGTCGAGTTTCGAGTCAGCAAAATTCGACTAGCCAGCCGCTGTCGTCAACACACCGCCGCCGACGCTGACCGATGCACCGCGCCCAGCACCCCGCGCGCCCACGATTCCGATCATAGATAAATATATTGCTTTCTCTTTTCTGTGTGTTCTCCCTTGATTTTATTACCGACAAAAAGTCTACAAATTAATTTGTGGATGCGCAGGATATCACTACGTACATAGTATAAAACAAAGTCGCTTTCTCTGTCCCTATATCCCTATGTATGCTTAAATCTTATAAACTACGCAACGGATTTTAATGCTGTTTTTTTAATAGATAGAGTCATTCAAGAGGAAGGTTTATATGCATCCATTAAATAGTGGAGAAATACTGTTATTTTTGAGGTTTCTAATGTGATGTCGTAAATAATTAAATTTTTTCCGCTTACATTGCAAACGAAGGCTGAACCTTACGAGATTTATCAAAGTATATATGCCCCTTTACAGCATATGATTTAAATTAATATTACCGAAGATATTACAGATTTAAATTGCGGGACGTAGCGTTTGTGGCGGTTCCGGCCGGCCCGGGCGGCGGGAGCGTGTAGTAGTTTAAAAATGTAAAAAGAAAATAAATAAAAATGTAGTAAGTATAAATAGTAATTAAACAACTTTAAACGGTTTAAATCACGTATGTTTATCATTATTTTTGTCCCGACTTTTCAAACACTTTGCAGTGATCGTGGTCACGGGGTAAAGTTGTTTAGTTACTATGTGTAATAATCGCGAAAACCTAAGACTAGTAGTACTAGTTAGTAAGTATGAATTTAGATATTCCAAAGATAGCAGGAAATCTTCATGGTTTAGGGAAAGCAGAATTATTGTTTTACTCTAAATTTAACGCGTGCGGGCCACGGGCAGTTATGAATAAATCAAATCTACTGGATCGTTTTTCATCATTTTTTCAGTGAATGACATAGGCATATTATATTATACATATTTTATACCCGTGCGAAGCCGGAGCGGGCCGCTAGTGTCGTATAAAGCGAAATTTACAAAATATAACTGGAATTTTCTCGATGTATAATGTAGATATTTTTACTACTCACTATCAGCTAATTGCATCCTAAATTTGGTAGCAATAGCTAAGGTAAATTCAGGGTATTCCCCTCTTGGTCATAATTCTTTCTTTAAATAATAACACAAACTCTAGGGTGGCCACTACGAATAAATTATTTATTCGTAGGGTTGCCATGAATTTTATGAAAAGCTCATGTTCATTTGTGATTCAGCTTAGGTATTTAAATGGCTTGTCCCTGAAGTAGCCTAATAGGCGAACAGTCGCCATTTGATTTTTTTTCAACACCCTTGCTCGTAAAGTGAGCTTTATTATATCGTTCTTAGGGCCATAAACCGAACTATAACACCCTCGTGCACAATAATATAATACACTAGTGAGTAATAGAAATATCCCTACAAAGTTAAGTTAGTACCTAACTGCAAATTATATGCGAGTAAACAGAGCATTTTCAATTTAACCGGGTAATACAGATTTGTAACATCAAAGAGGTTTATATGTAATCATTTAATCAACCATAACACATTTGCAGCGCGCAAAAAAAAAACTTGCGCGCTATTTTCCATAATTTTCGTATGTTGTTTGTATCGCATTTGTGCAAGATATATATTTTTTCCTCGCAAGGGTGTTGAAAAAGTGCGTATGAAACTCGTGAGCAACTTGCTCATTATACACTCGGCTGATTTACGCCCTCGCCTACGGCAGTATTATTATATGTTCTATGCCTACGGCTCGGGCTGCAACACAGCCTCATGTATAATGAGCAACTTAGCTCACTTGTATCATAATCTACTATTATCGTCGATTCTCGACCTGAATAGCCTTACGATGCTACGATGATCACACTGGTCAACGAGTCACCGGGTAGCTGCTCCGCGCTCCCACGTCTTGCAGGCCCCTCAAAGCTTTTTACTTGCTCAGTGGCTTTTATCGCATCAGGTGGCGCCTGGCGGCGTGTGCTGCCGGCCGGCAGATGGGATTGGAATTGGAACCAGTCCACACGACAGGCCGGCATCACGTTGATATACCACTCTACTAACACTCGTACGGGTACGTACCTACCTACCTATTTAGAATAATTGTTGTAGTACCTAATCGAAATAGGTATAGGTAGTCGTTTTGTTTGAACACCTTTTGAAGTAGGCGGTGTTTTTTTAATGTGAGCTTGAGAAGTTTGCGCGTGTGTGCAAATTGCAAATGTCATGTCAATCAACATAATGTTAGGTACCTACCTGGAATATTGTTATTGTGTTAGAACTTGATTGGTACCTACCTACTACGTCACCATACAAATGCTTGTGCTTTTGCTTATTTCGGTAGATTGGCCTTGTAACTAAAACAGTTTATATGTTAGTGTAGCTATATGTAGATATAATCGGTCATTTTTATTGTTGAAAACTATACCTACTGCAAAAGTTGAATAACAGTAGGTACCTTATTGATGTAATTACGTTTTTTCTTTCATAAAGTCAATGAGGTACTTAGATTTGAGTGTTTTTCCAAAAAGTGCAGTAGATTTCAAATAAGTATCAAAAATAGTAAAACTACGTGAGTACCATAAAACCTTACAACTTTGCCCGAATTTCTTGCTTTATGTCATTATTCTGAATAGGTATATGACTTCCTATCATTTAGGTACTTATATTAATTCGTGTTCTGGCTAGATCATCGCATAATTACTCTGCCCCTTGCCAGGAATAATTGATAATATCATGGAAATGCCAATTTATATTAAAAACCCCTAAATTTTGAGAGTAGAATAATGTTTTAGAACTATATTTATAATAAGTATGGTACTAAACTTAATATATAGTTTTGCAATTTTGAGAAAAAAGAACGCACGTTTTCACCATTTTTAACTGCTTAAGTACGAAAGTGTAACATATATGTATACAAGTGTTAGCGTTATAAATTATAATATATTAAATTATAATGAAATAATTAAATTATAATTATTATATTATCACCCGTGGGGTGCTAGGTTAGAAGTCACCTCCCCATTTCTTCCCGTGGGTGTCGTAAGCGGCGACTAAAGGAAAGTGCGCCAAATTAGCAGCATGCCACTTCTCACGTGGATGTGAGTAGGGTATTGTGTTCATTAGACGCACAACAGGGCTATATACCAACTTAGTGCCCGGCCAGGGTTTCATAAAATATGTTCTTGTGTTCCTGATTTATATATTGCTAGCGTAATAAGCGGCAATAAGCTTGCCCCCTATTAAATGGGACCAAAACCCAATAATTGGCGAAACGTGGGTGTCTACACACCTCTCCCTACCCCTATGGGGAATACAGGCGTGATTATATTTATGTATAAAATTGAACGTTCAATATTTTTTTTTTCACATCCATTCGAAAAGATCTGATTTATTCTTTACAAACAGAGACTAAAATAGCTTTTTAATCCCTGAGTGTCTATAAAAGTGATTTGAATATAGCATGTGGATATTTTTAGTACAAGTTCCAATCGCCAAAGAGATCAATCACCATCATTGTATGAACAAGTTACGGGCAGTTTTTTGTTTTTAGGTTATTTTTTATATTAAAGATTTTTATATCTTAGATTTTTTTACAACCTAAAAAATAATATAGTTTCTCTAAACAACATCGTGAGACGACGTTCTTTGAGACGATTTCTAATTCTCAAGCTGTAAATAGTTCGACAACTGTCACGGATGGTAGTGGTTAATTAAATTGTTACAATGCACTTCCATAATATTTGTTCAAATATAAACATTAGCCCATAACTATTTCTATGGTATCTCTTATTGTTCCTAATTATATCAAAATAAATAAACGTACTGTTCTCATTCATAAGTTGCACTCGTTAACTTATATTCTCATAGTGGTTAATAAAAAAAATATATTGTCCACCTTTATGTTATTGTGACGGAACAAGCTCGAGGCCCACCTGATGTTAAGCGGACTAACCTCTGTCTATAGCAGATGCATTTCGTCACAAGTCACGAATGGCACTGCGCCCGTCATCTTGAGACATAATAATTGCCTGTAATTTCACTGGCTCTCAAGGATTGTTGCCGGAACACATTGTTCGGTGCTTGGCGACAGATTTTCTACTTGAGGGTGGTTGCTAGCCTGGGGGACATTCGCAAAATACCCTACCAACATGCGGTGAAGCTCAAGCCCGCGGCGGGATTCGAACCATGGACCTGATGCGCGGCATTCCATAGCCAATGCCACTTAGCCATCACTGCTTTAAGTGTCCGAAAAAACCGCGGACATGTTGGGAATATCGTCAGTTTCAGTCAGAAGGATAGTCCTCAAAAGTAAGGGAATCGGTGAGTTCACTTCGCCAAGATCACTTTTCACGCTATAGACACGGCAGATTGTTCAACATTTTTTCAAGATAGCAAAATTCATAAGTATAATTTAGTAAAGGTAATTAATACAGGCGACTTGGGGATCGCAGTAGAATTTGTTAGTTCTCTAGAAGTTGCTGCTTCCAACCTTCCGGTATTTTTGTGGCCTAACGTCCCATGGGATGTTGGGTTATATTATAATGTCACCCCCGTTTCTTCCCGGGGGTTGTCTTAAGAGGCGACTAAGGTAAATATATATATACGGTATATAGGTGTGGAATTATTTCAATTTAATAAAAATGTGTGTAACTTAGCGCAGCGGGGAGTGCCGTTACGGATTACGTAAAAACATTTTGAAGCAATAATATTGAATATACCTCTGACCAGTCAGTTTGACAATGACATATAGGTATTGACATTTCTTTGTTTACCTTTTTGATCTCGAATTAAAAACCAGAGTACCTATACATAATATTACTATTACATACTATGAAATGGTTGTTTGCTCCCTTAGTAAACAATCTACTAATATTACCCAACAAATTCAATGGGCAAGAAATGGCAACTCATAGAAATAATACGGTTGTCACTTTTATTCTTTACCAATAATGAACCGATTTTTTATGATAACTGTGGCACAGTTACAATTATAATGTAAATAATGACAACTACGCTAAAGCGAACTGTTGATACCAATATCTAGATACTAATAATGTATAACTGACGGAAATTGCCTACACATATCATTTACTTAACATCAACGCAATAAAGAGCAGCACATTTTTTTTATGCTTGATAGGTAAGTCTTTGACCACTATCTCACCTGATGGTAAGTGATGATATGTTCGAAGATGTTGTTCAGGCTAACCTAGAATTACTGGCTCTCAAGGACAGCTGCCGGGACACACTGTTAGGTGCTTGGCGACAGATTTTCTACTTGAGGGTGGTAGCTAGCCAGGCGGGCATTCACAAAATGCCCTACTACCATGCTATAACGACTGCCGTCCTAAGATGACAACCGGGACGTGTCCTCTTCAAGCAGAAAGCGCTCAGTAGTAATGTCACTAGCGGTCACCCATCCAACTCATGACCGCGGCGGACGTTGCTTAACTTTGCTGATCGGTTAGGAACAGCTAAGCAAACTTCGTTACGAGCGCTTCAAACATCTATAGTTTCTAAGTTACTAATCTAACAGTCCTATAACATATCCTACTTTTTTTTCGGGCGGAAGAAGGGTGGTAGAAGGGGATGTGTGGAACATGAACCAACTAAAACTCCCCAAGAGCAGTCCTCCACAGAGCTGGGGCAAGATGGTATTGCGTTTACCATTCACCATCTTACCCCGGCGCGCGGCGGTGCAAATGTCATACCTACTGTATCTAACCTTTATTAGAGTTCCGACAAAAGCTTATGGCGCTGAAATTGGTCCGCGATATAGTTATCCAGCACGTCCTGTCCTTCTTCTGAATTGAAGTTAGTGATTGATTCTTATGAATGCTACTCGAATATGTTGCCGCTTTTTACCAAAATTGGTATAACGCATACATAGCCTTCAAATTGAAATCGATTGGGCGATCTTGTAAGGTTTTACTTTTAATAAAAAAGAGATTCAACTGCTTGGTGTTTTCCGTTACTAATCAATTTCTTTATCTTTACTTATGTAGGTACCTACTACCTACTTACATAATATATTCATCTCTAACAGGTAGGTATTTGAGGTCGAAAATGTATACAATCTTGATTACTTCTTCTGAAGCAATTCAAGCAGTTGTCTAAGAAAACTCAACCGAGTTTTCTTAGCGATTTATTCTGCCACTGAACACGACAAATATTGGTTTTATATACCAACTCTGGCAGCTGCTGTTTGCGTGCATTTGCGCCAGTACAGCAATTATGATTCAAATCGATTAAGGGTTCGGCACCCTTAAATAAACCCTTAAGAGTCACAACATTTTTTGTAAGTCCGTTTGAAGAAAAGTATATATAGATCGAATGAAACTACTTTATAAAATAATGGGAATTTCAGACTGTAAATGCATCTCAAGTAGAAAATCTGTCGCTAAGCGCCTAGGGGTGTGCTCTAGCAGCTGTCCTATGTGGAATATGGCAGTACAATGTAGAATATTTCAATACTAAAATTTGTAATTGACCTTCATAAGAACGTCGTAGATGCCTAAATTGAATAAATGATTTTGACTTTGACTTTGGAACACATAATTCTAGCAAAATATTCGACCGCGCATCATCATCACTTCTTGAAGCGCTCGTAGCGAAGTTTACTTAGCTGTTCTCAACCGATCAGCAAAGTTAAGCAACGTCGCGCGCCGTCATGAGTTGGATGGGTGACCGCTAGTGACATTACTACTGAGCGTTTCCGTGCTTCGGAGGGCACGTTAAGCCGTCGGTCCCGGTTGTTGTCTTAGGATGGCAGTCGTTATAGCATGGTGGTAGGGCATTTTGCGAATGCATAGCTACCACCCTCAAGTAGAAAATCTGTCGCCAAGCACCTAACGGTGTGTTCCAGCACCTAACGGTGTGTTCCGGCAGCTGTCCTTGAGAGCCAGTACTTCTAGATTAGCCTGAACAACATCTTCGACCACATCATCGCTTACCATCAGGAGAGATAGTGGTCAAAGGCTAATCTATCAAGCATTAAAAAAAAAAACTTACATGTAGCGAATTCACAAATGGCCATATTACCCTAAACTATATCCTTGATATTACGTAATTGGATGATATTTTTTAGTATATTATCATAATTCTTCAAAACTACCATCATCATATTATAAGTAACATTGTTTGTAATTTGTGAACAATCTAGCCATTCAATTATCATTCAGAGCAATTTTTTCTTGAAATTTTGCCGCTGTATTGTTAAACTTACTAACAGCTCAGGTAAATTTATAGATTTTCCTTGTATGCTTAGTATTGGTCATAAATAGGTAACCTACGTATGAAATTATTATTTATTAGCGACTCGCCCCGTCTCCACACATGTGCAATTATTTATTCGTAGGGTGCAATGCTGATACTAAATATACTTACTTCAGAATGTCTTTATATATAGGTACAACCTTTACAGCTTTTCTGTCATTAGACAATACAACAATACAAACATGTTGTCTTTAGAGGTTACTCTTGAAAGAGCGACATATAATTGGCCATGTGAAAAACACCACCCTAAAATCTCAGCCTGCAACGTTGAAAGTTTGACCCTGCGATTTATTAATGGTCATTGCAAAAGATATCTTTATCGTAAAAAATCGTAGCTGTTTAAATAGGAATGGTAAATCCGATAGTATCAAAAGAATTCGGGGAATCAATACATCTTCTCTGGTACCACATTCGGTGAGTATTGCACAACCCGGACACACGACTCATTCTCTATACAAAAGCCGCGTTCTAACTAGTATCTATTACACAGACAATACACAAATGTAGTTTTTGTACACGCGTAATAGTGGGCGTGAAGTCTAAGGTTGTCACCGTATGAATAATTACTAAACTTACATAGGTACCTAACAATCTTTTGATACTTTTATTAGTCGTATTAGATTTCGTAAATTATGCATATTAACTGCAGAAACATTTACAAGCACAACAATCCATGTCCATACTACGTAGGAATATGCAACACACAACCGAGTAGGTAACATTACTTCACATTTCACTTCATTACTTATACAATAATAGATACCTACACTATGAGTACAAAAAGTATCATTCCAAGTTCACATTTTATACAAGTAATGATAATAATTACAATCACAATAATAACTTACTTATGTTCTTCACGTATAATAAAAAATCATTATTCACAACGAACAATCCTTTTCTCGTTTAGTTGTTAAGCAACCGTTTTAAACAGCACAAGAGTACCCCATTCTAAAGTTTTAAAATACCTGCTCGTACAATCGTCACGCTTCGTCGTCACGTCATCGTGCGCGAGTTGCGCGTCCCGTACTCAAGTCAGTAAGTCAGCTCCGCGCCAGCTCAGAATTGGGTGGCGGGGTGAGGAAGGCTCGTTTGGTGGGGAGAGAGGAGTGTCAATTCTATACGTACAATGCGATTAAAATAAGAATAGGATCGGCCTAGCGCCATGTTGTGATGTCAAAACTAGAACTTGGTACAGTGTGCAAAAAAAGAAATGATGAAACATAAAATGAAACACAAGAAAATAAAAAACCCGACTGCAAATAATTTATTTTCGTTAAGTGTTTAATCGATTCATTGAAATTAAAACTGCCATAGTTAATATATTTATGGAATCTTTTTTTAAAGCCAATCATTTTGATACCCTATACGATGGCTATGGAAGAAAAAATAAATTGTTTTTCTCACTATATGGCGTCTAAAATCCACCAGTTTGTATTTTATTTTTTTATGTACATAGTGTCACTTGAGCTATCAAGATAAATCTAACGATATCTCGTACATTAAAATCGGTTAAACAGGGAAGGACAGAAAGCAGGAAGCTACTTTTTTTCCACTATGTGGTGATTTGGTTAAAACCAGTTGCAATACCCTACTCGTACATAAGTATGAAATGAATGAGGAAAATACCTACGTTTATTCATAACGTTAGTTCTATTTCGACGTCCCATCGCCATAGTGCAAAAATTACGTAACACAGAGCAACAGTGACTTGTGGTATTTTAATATATAGGTATACCTATACATTTTTGGTAAGTAACACTTTTTGAAAAGGAAAACTCGTGTGTATATACATATTTAATTAAGTACCTATCTATTTTACATTCTTTGCTCGAAAAAGTCAAAAGGTTCGATGCTGATACTTAGACGTGTGTATAGGTGAGATAGGGCGTAACTAAGCAAACTCAACACAGTCCCTCGTGGTTAAAGGGTACGCTGTAACAGTCCGTGAATTGTCCAAGTTTTTCAGCCCTCGACGCCCCATGACGTTTTTTTAGTACTAAGTCGTTTTCCAATCCCTAAACTTGTGTACCCTCATATCCACATACCCCAATATACCACATATATATAAAAAAAAATACATTGACATCCATTTATTTTGTGTAGGCCGAATAGCGAAATATAAATAGATTTGAGATTTTTTGTTTTTAAATCGGGTTTATTTGATGCAATGTGTGATATATATAATAACTTCTTGGTACCAATGCAATCCTCATCAAATAGGCTTTACGGCAACAGCAATGAAAATAGACATTTTCATGTAAAATTTTACAGGTAAAAAAGGGGTTTGAACATACGACGAAAACGGCGGCACTTTTTTTTTCTTTTTTTTGCCGAAAGTATTCCGCTTCCGCATACATCTTTGATTATTCTTTTAATATGATTATGTATTATGGTTCTTTACCCATAAATTATTACAGATTATCAAGCCAAATATATTAAAAATACTAACGATATATTAAAAAATCGTTTTTTTTTTAAGAAAAATGGCGGGAAAACTGCAAAAAAGTTTTTTTTTTTTTCACTTTACACTTACGACTTTGGTTCTTCTTTTGATATCATTATTTACATGTAATCTATACACTTGAATTCTTTTATTATAGATTCTTATGTTTAGTTGTTTAAAAGTATGTAGTTACGAGATAATTAATTACACAAGTTTCCATGCATGAGTGTTTGCGCGGCAAAATGTATCGTGTGAAAGTTTTTTATTTTAATTTTACGATTTGAATATGCGGTTTTTTCGTGTTGTAGAGCCAGCTGGCTTACTAACAATGTTTCAGTAATAACGATTGGATATAATATACAAGCTTCACACTAAACCTTTTTTTCAGACGACGGTAATCCCGGTCAGGACAGACAAGGGGGTCAAAAAAAAGTTAAAAAAATAACTTTTTAATCCTTATCCTTTTAATTTCTTTTTACATCGTTATTGACTTGTTCCCTATAAGTACATATACAAAATTGCAGCTCTCTTTACTGTATATGTAGTTACGAGATTATTATTTAACTAGCTATCCGGCCGCGGCTCCGTCCGCGTGTATGTCAGTTATCGCGCAAACCTTTTTTCTTGCGCAGTTGGATAAAACTATCCTATGTCCTTGCCCGTGTCTCAAACTATTTCCATAATCTGTCCTCTTTATTATATTAGTTTAGATGACATAATATTTTTGCTCCAAAATGTAATTTGAGCTGGCTTCAGATTTCATAAAAATATTAAAAATACTTTCCGTTATTACAGAATAGCTCGCAGCGAAG
This sequence comes from Plagodis pulveraria, assembly GCA_963890685.1. NCBI lineage: Eukaryota > Metazoa > Arthropoda > Insecta > Lepidoptera > Geometridae > Plagodis > Plagodis pulveraria. The sequence goes on along the minus strand of OY982950.1, from coordinate 19,766,918 downwards.
TTTACTTAGCTGTTCTCAACCAATCAGCAAAGTTAAGGTTGAACTGGCCGGTAACTTTTCCATACAAACGCCGTAGGGTGATCATCCCTTATTTGAGGTTTTAGGTCCAGAACTAAGCATGATATCGATTTATCTCTTCATTATCTAGGCTTGTCTTGGCACCGATTTGTAAAAAAAATCTTCACATGATAGTTATAAGCCTCGAAACACCCCTGTAATATCACGAATTTTAGCGAATGTTTAGTCGTAAATAAACGACTTATAGAGCATGAAATCCCTAAAATTATTTACATAGAAGCATAGCTCAGTTCATGATCACTTTAGATAACATTTTGGAAAACAAATACATCCAGTAGTATAATCATAAACATCCTAGAGCCAAAGGTCGGCACACATAGTTTTGCGCGCTAGATTTTCGTTCAAAATATTGGGCATCTCATGTCAATACTTACATTCCGCGGTGAGGGAAGCGGGCGGGCGGGTCTCATGCGCAGCACACTAATATATAATTAACAAAACGCACACTACCAAAAGTCTCGTGCACCGCGCCGCGATGTATACACTACCAATATGTAGTGCCTATGCCTACTTACGTACTTATATATATATATATATATATATATATATATATATATTTACATATGTTGGGAGTAGGGGACCGGATTTTCTTTCGCATTTGATAAGTTTGTTCGTGATAGTAAGTGTCGGACGCCATAATCCATATAGATAGGTACTTGGGTAATATATATACGTAGGTAACTATGTCTAGGTACTCACCTACTCTCACCTAAGTTAGTACCTAGTAGGTATTAGTCAATACGCAGGTCATGATAGCTATGGTGAGTACCTAATCATTTTAGCAACACTTAGACAATATAAAAAGCTGCATTTGGTTAGATATGGTATGGACGTAGGTAGTCCGCATTCTTTTTAGAATATAGTCTAAGCAGTAATATAGCTACCTTCGAGAAAGTACCTACCTAACACATATGGGGCGTTCGTATAGCCTATCAGTTCCAAAAATAACACTCACAAACGCTAAAAATGATCACACGGGCCGTTCGATTTGAGACTTCGTGAGCAAAAATATCGTTTTCGCTCACCGTTCGGATAGCTTTGAAAACGCTACAAATGACAGAGAAAAGTGATATTTTTGACCCATGTCTTACCGTGAGATCGTTGTGATCGTTTTTTGACAACTGCTGGTTTGACAGTTGTTTATGGCGCGATTGATAGTTTCACAAATTTTCCTTATAGTATTTATATTTTATGTAGTAGGTACCTACTTGTTTTGTTAATTTTAGAGATTGATTCCATTTTTCGTACTGTGCAAAATTGTTAAAATATTGTCGGTTGTCAAAGTATGTTTTAAGCCGTTCGGATAGCATGCAGTAATTGGTGGTCAAATATAGTAAAAGCTTCTATCCGAACGCTAATACACAAATGCCACTTTTGAAACTGCTACAAACGCAATCGAGGCAAAACGAACGCACCTAAAGTAGTAAAGGGTTAGAATTAGAAGCTCAATGGAAGATACCTAATAGAAGGTACTATCTACGATATAATTATCATTTATCATATAGGCCTGCCTAGGCACGCAACTGTCAGCGATGTCAAATCGACATTCGCGGGCGCGCATTACATTGCATACCTATCTACATAGCTATAAAATCACAACAAATAATAAAGTTAGTACTATGTATCTACCTACGTAAATTAGTAGAATAAGTATGTATATTTGTAGTAGGTACTTATACCTAAGGTAGTACGAAAGTTTATATGGTAAACTTAGCGATGATTGTAGGCACTTACCTAATCAAAAATAACCTATGATTAGTTATGTATTGATTTTTATTGGATATAATTTAAATCAGTTACGGGTAGGTAGAGAATTTTTATTCCAAATGTGTTCTACCAGGATTGGTAGATCCATGATGCCATCGTACATTACCGCTTAGAGACAGATTTTGAAATCGGTACGACACACTCTCGTCTCAAAGCTCGCTAGCCGGGCGAGCATTCGCAAAACAACCTTCCACCATGCGGTGAAGTTCATGCCCGCGGCGGGATTCGACCCATAGACCTGTTGCGCGGCAGTCCATTGCTAAGAGCCATCACTGCTTCCCGTTAAGTGTTTAGTGACAGAATTTCTACTTGAGGGTGGTAGCTAGCCAAGCGAGCATTCACAAAATGCCCTTCTACCAAGCGGTGAATTTCAAGCCCGCGGCGGGATTCGAACCATAGATCTGCTGCGTGGCAGTCCAAAGCTAATGCCACTGAGCCATCACTGCTTCCCGTTAGGTGCTTTCTGACAGATTTTCTACTTTAGGGCTATCCAGGCGAGCATTCGCGACATGCTCTTCACCAACGCGGGGAAGCTCAATATCGCGGCTGGATTCGAACCATGGACCTGCTGCGCGGCAGTCACTAGCTAATGCCACTGAGTTCACGTTAGTTGCATGGTGACAGATTTTCTACTTGGGTAGCTATCCCGGCGAGCATTCGCAAAATGCTCTTTTTTTATGCCTGATATGTTAGCCTTTGACCACTATCTCACCTGATGGTAAGTGATGATGTGGTCGAAGATGTTGTTCAGGCTAACCTAGAAGTACTGGCTCTCAAGGACAGCTGCCGGAACACACCGTTAGGTGCTTGGCGACAGATTTTCTACTTGAGGGTGGTAGCTATACAGGCGGGCATTCGCAAAATGCCCTACCACCATGCTATAACGACTGCCATCCTAAGACCACAACCGGGACCAACGGCTTAACGTGCCCTCCGAAGCACGGAAGCGCTCAGTAGTATTGTCCTAGCGGTCACCCATCCAACTCATGACCGCGCGCGACGGTGCTAAACTTTGCTGATCGGTTGAGAACAGCTAAGTAAACTTCGCTACGAACTCTCCACCACGCGGTGAAGCTCAATATCGCGGCGGGATTCAAACTATGGAGCTGCTGCGCAGCTGCAGTCCATAACCAATGCCACTGAGCCATCACTGCTTCCCTTTAGGTGCTTGGCGACCGATTTTTTACTTGAGGGTAGAGTAGCTATCCAAGCGGGCTTCGCAAAATGCTCTTCTACCACGTGGTGAAGATTAAGCCCGCGACGGGATTCGAACCATGGACCTGCTGCGCGGAAGTCCATAACCTATGCCACTGAGCCGTCACTGCTTTACAAAATATGTTGTAGCAAATATGTAGTAACTTGCTAATTATGTAATAAATAATTATTGTAGGTAAATATTTACTACATCAATATGAAAAGAACAAACTAATACATTTAACTTAACATTTACTATGTACCTACAAATAATTGTACCTACTTACTAAATATTTACCTACTATAGGTGAAATAACATCAGTATGTTATTATAAAACGAACGAAAATTATAACAACAGGTACCTACTGTCCGAACCAAAATGTATTCCTCTGTGAATATATAATATTATTTTATAAGAAATACCTACACACGTCGTGACGTAGCTTGAGACACTATCTCCGTCCGTCGTCAAACATCGTAATTCGTTCGGCACGGTTCGGCTTTCATTGATAGATCGCAAACAAGTGTGCGTAATTAGCGTAGATGCAATACGGGTGTGTGATGCGCGAGCACTATCTTCTTACTACTCATCACGGAGTCTTACCCTTTCCCACAAAGGTATAGGTGAAATAGCATGCTTTGTTGCCTCGCCCGCTGATAAGTTCGGGCCGTCGGCAAGTGCATCCTTAAGCAACGTCGTGCGCGGTCATGAGTTGGATGGGTGACCGCTAGTGACATTACTACTGAGCGCTTCCGTGCTTCGGAGGGCACGTTAAGCCGTCGGTCCCGGTTGTTGTCTTAGGATGGCAGTTGGTATAGCTTGGTGGTAGGGCATTTTGTGAATGCCTGCCTGGCTAGCTACCACCCTCAAGTAGAAAAATCTGTCGCCAAGCACCTAACGGTGTGTTCCGGCAGCTGTCCTTGAGAGCCAGTACTTCTAGGTTAGCCTGAACAACATCTTCGACCACATCAACACTTACCATCAGGTGAGATATTGGTCAAAGGCTAACCTATCAGGCATAAAAAAAAGAAAAAAAAAAGAATAATATGGAATTTTCTCGTATAGCCAAGGATGCATCTTTCCGAAAAAGCCGGGAGGCCGGTTTGGGCAGATTTGGGGTATAACTATTCCGAAAATGCTTATATCACCACAGACCACATACATACGCTCCGCCAGATTATACAGAAGACTGAGGAGTATAACCGGCCATTGTGTCTAGCGTTTGTAGACTATGAAAAGCCTTCGATTCAATCGAAACCGAAAATATGAGGAATTCAAAACAAACATCATGTGATGCAGTGACATCGCCCAGGCCCAGGTGCCAACTGGTGTCGTATTCACGCACTTCGGACTGCAATCAAGTTTGCGCGATCAGCGTATTGAGCAGCCCACTAACTATTTGTGCACTTTCAAAGACAGTTACGAACACAAAGTAATGAAATCTGATACCATGCCCAGTGAACCATGACATAGTTACATTTGAAGAGTGTTGTTTCACAGTTGATTAAGAAAATATATGAAAATGTCGTTTTATTCTACAATGTCTAAGGAATATAAAAAAAAAATACTGATTTGACAGTTTTGAGTTCTTCTAATATAAAACCTCGCTCGAGATATAGCCTCGAGATAGCTTATTACAAATCTTCAGTAATAAGCTATCTCGAACAGTGTAAGGAAGAATCATGTGATGTGTAAATAAAGACGAAGAAAAACGTAATACGAATTACGACAAATTTAATAAGGATTTTTTCACTAATGGAAAGGTATTACAGATAAAATTTAACTTTTTTTTTTCCCGAGGTCCACCTGATGTTAAGTGGACTAACCTCTGCCTATAACAGACGCATTTCGTCAACGACGAATTGCACTGCGCCCGTCACACTGAGACGTCCAGTTGTCAGGTCTCATTAGGCGGTAATTTTTCTGGCTCTCAAGGACTGCTGCCGGAACACACTGTTGGTGGTGCGTGAGGTGCTTGGCGACAGATTTTCTACTTGAGGGTGGTAGCTAGCCAGGCGGGCATTCACAAAATGGCCTTCCACCATGCGGTAAAGCTCAAGCCCGTGGCGGGATTTGGTCCATGGACCTGCTGCACGGCAGTCCATAGCCAATGCCTCTGAGCCATGACTGCTTATTTATTGTGAAAAAAGGATTAATTTTCATTAATCTATAGTGTGAATATAGGATTAAAAATGAACTATGATAACGAATTACTAAAAGACAGCTAATTAATAAATAACTGTGACGAAATTTGTGTCAAAAAAGGAGGGTTAGCTTGTTGTAATAATAATAATTTTGTTAGTTTTATAAGTAAATAAAGGTTTGACGAACGTTCAGTATAACTTAGAAGCAGATAAACTACCAAAAATAATGCCCATTTGCTTTACAAACCAAATTATTACATTGTAAGCAGGGAAATAAATCTTTCGAACATAATTAAGGTCATTAATTTAGGAGATAATCCCTATAAATGAGAAAAAGGCTAAAATGTTTTCCGATGTCTTATACTTACTAGAATCAATTTAATTATTCAAGTTAATAGTTTAGGAGTCATAATGACCTACTGTAGCTATACAATGTGCATTTAAAATGCAATTAAAATGTAGTCGTAATCAATATTTATATATATAGTAATAATGGCTACTGGAGCCACCATAAAAAAAGTAATGTGTTTTGTTTTTTTTGTGAAATTGGTATTATTATAAGTATTATATTATATGTAGTAAAAATAATAATACTAATTTTATTTTTCCAAATACACTGTTTAACAATTATTAGGCTTCTCACTAGGATTCCCTGTTTTGGGCTATTGTGAAGTATATTTACTTCCTAATATACAAATTTATATGATTGAGATTAAATGTACACAAGCCAAAATTTATTATAGTCGCTAACTTGTAGTAACTATAAAAAAAAACGGCACTGTCTCTCTATTGAGAACCTACCTTGGACCGAGTTTACTACGTTAGAATTTTTGCGTGGGCAACTAGCCCATACCTTCGGCCCAGCTTACCACTACTAAGACCACAGTGTGTAAACTGGGCCGCGGCCCAGAGGCCAGTTTTCCACTAAGCCCCCCATACAACACATCGCTCTTAACAGTACCTACCTTCCTTATACCGTTTTATCGAGATATGGCTATCTGTAGCACTGGGTAGATTACATCTATACTTATAATAAAACTGTAACGGATCAAATTCTGTACATGGCAGATTTTTGAAAAAAAAAATTGAGATCAATCTGTAGCTGACACTGATGCCAAAATTGTATTATTTTTTATTTTTGTCTGTCTGTCTGTCTGTATCCCGGCCGCGCATCACTCCAAAACTACTGAATGGAATTCTATGAAACTTAACACGATTGGAGTTCATTACTACGAAGAAGGTTATTGTATACTTTTATCCCGAAATTCAGCTCGGTTTCCTTGGGAAAGGGGATGAAAGTAAAAATGTACACAAAGTTGTAATTTATTAATGCGTAGTCCGATTTCAATTATTCCTTTTTGTTAGAATAGTGACGAGTGCGTCCGGCACCCCACGGGCAGCCCGGCACCCCACGAGCAGCCTGGCACACCACAGACAGCCCAGCACCCCATGGGCAGCCTGGCAACCCACGGGCAGCTCGGCACCCCACGGGCAGGCCGGCACTCTTATTTAGTTTTGCAAGCTTGCTAAGATAAAACTCCGCCGTAAAACTTTAGACTTTTGCCGGATAAAATTGGAGACTGCGCAATAGCTAAGTACACAATCTAATATATATTCGTTCTACCGCCTAACAAGGAGAACCTCCTTGAAAAGAGACCCGCAAAAAGACGCCGTATCCACGACGACGATGGAAATTACAAAGAAACGCACAAAGTACTTTGCTTCAACATTTATTGTGTGAACCGCGAAGGATCTCTCTGAGTAACTTAACTACTGTCTTCTAGAAAATACAACCGGGAACAATGGGAATTTAGGTACAAACCCAAAGTAAAAAGCTCTTTTCAGAGCTAAGCTTTACTAAGAGTGCTTCATCGAAGACCACAGCGATGCTTAATATGGGATAAACAGTGCTCAAATGTTAATAATTAGTCTGCAGCTTTGGCAATCGCGAACGAAGTCGCAGGTACAGCTAGTTTTGAATATAATTTTATTTTAAATGTAGTCAAAAATTTAAATTGAAATATATTAGAATGTTACTTATTGTAATATATTAAAATTTTAATTGTAATATTAATATAACAAATTTAATTTGACAGCTGATATTATAGGCGTGCGTTTTTCTTACCTTATGACATTTGTTCAAGCACTCCCTTTCTATTTCTTAACGTGTCTGTGCACAGTTTTCGAGATAGTTTTACTCACAGAAAAGATAAAGCAATAGAGAGGTGATAGGGGCATAGAACATATAATAATACTACATACGTGGTACGCATGCCAAGCATATTCCTCAACAGGAGTATTTACGTCAACGAACTATAATGCTACTGACAGTCGTTCCGCAGATAGCTCACTGCATGCAGCTCTATCAAATTAATTGAAAATGCCGCGGTGTGCTGTTATAATTTGCAGATTAAATAGCGATGTCGCAAATTTAAAGAAAATAGAAATATCCTATCACTAGTAAGCGTAAAAAAATGTTCAAAATGTTTTACATTTCGCCGATGAATAAAGTCAGTGGAATCTGGCATATACCTAGTGATTCCCGATGTTTTTATCGACAGTTATTATCGATAAATTGTTAGTCACCAAATGTCATCTCATTCCAATATCTAATTTGCAGCTTTCCGAGTGATCCCTCTGCTAGACAGAAATGGACTGACGCAACAGGAACACCAGAGTGGATTCCAACGAAAACAAGCACTTAAACAATTTAACACACAAATACAATTAATTATTGTGTGACCTTAGAATGTAAAAAATAACCTTTATTAAAGTTTAACTACCTTAACTTGCGAGGCCGAATCGGGACTTCATTATTCTATTAGAGTTGAAGATATTTTTTTAATGTTCAAGGAGTTTTAATATATTACTATATATAACAGGATATATAATATATTACAGGAGTTTTAATTGCTAAAGAACTAAAAAAAAGCACACTACCCAGCATATAAGTATTTTTTATAATGCTGATATAATAAGTATCTACTGTTTTCAGAATATACTGTGTTAAAAAACCCGTTTTAACAATTATTAGGGCCTTAAAATGTATTCTTACATGTTTATATACCTACCTATCTACAGCACACATAACCTAAATATTTGCTAAATTAATAATATAGATTAATATCTTACAGATATTGCAAAAGGACGTCATGAACCGGCAATTGCAGCCACAAAACATCCCGGGCCCTATACCGGTACGTATGCATACATAGTTTATACGACGAAGCCAACGGGTTGACGCTAGTGTTAAAAAAAGGCACCGCTGGCCCAGCCCTATGTTGTTAAGATGAAGCCAGTCCTTCCTGGATTTGTCATATAGTGTAAACAAGTTTCACGTTAACAAAAATGAATTCAGGAATATCCAGCTGTTGAAAAAGAAATGTTTAAAGAACATCTCTGCACTATAATATTATTGTCAGTCAATCCTTGTAGGCATGTACATTCCTTAACAAAGTTCTTTTAGTGCCGAAACGCGATTTTTTTATATTGTATGCATTACAACGCTTAGCTCACAAACGTTCGTATTTTCCATAACACTGAACTTCCGTTTAATTGATTTTACAGATTCCTCTGAGCAGGTTGTAGGTACCTAGATTTTTTGTATAAAGGAATGAAATAAAGAACTTAGAACTTTGTTTTGCTATTCTGGCAGCTGTCCTTGAGAGCCACAAATTTTAAGTTTACGTGATCTTGACTTAGACTAACCTATAAGCCATATTATAAAAAGTCTTCATAGTAATATAGATACTATATTAATATCTCGATAATAAGCGTGGAAATGTGCAGCTTTAAAATCACGAGATCGTGGGTTCGATCCCCGGGTCATAAAAGTTATTGTATTTTTCTTACAAAAAGTTTTCAGTACTATACTTATTATAACTAACGGGATATTTACCGTGTTTTTTATTGTTTATGAGCTCTCGATATTTCAGCTGTATAGACTTCAGTTTACTCGTGATCATGGCGCTTGCAACAGTGCCGAAATATATCGAGAGCTCATAAACAATCAAAAACACGGTAAATATCCCGTTAGTTATAATAAGTATAGTGTTAATGACCGTGACAGTTTAAAAAGTTTTCAGTAGCTGTCCAGAGTCTGAATCTGTGCCCTGTACATGGTAATAGGCTCGTTCCTTATTGAACGGGATGAAACATACTTGTCGAAACGTTGGTGTTTACCTTAAACACTATTTGTCTTCGGGGAAAAAGGCGTGACGATATATATATGTGTAAATAACCTTAACCGTACCTTTAGCTACCGCTTTAAATAGATATTGATATTGGGTATATAAATTTGTGTAGTTCTGAAGTAGGACAGGGTTACTTACTATTTATTTATGCCAATTTACAGAGTCGAAATAAGTTAGGAAAATGGTGACGAATAGAGCGAAAATACAAACACTAAACTCGATACTTCGCGTCGTCCAGTCGTTATGCTTTCACATGACTTCTAGGGAAATTAATCTACAGGTTCTTGGAATATTTTTCTTAACATTTTGCGGGATAAGGGTGAAAAAGGCATTTCAACCTCATATGAAAATGTAACATTCAATACACTTTTTTATGTTATTGTGACGGAACAAGACCGAAGCCCACCTGATGTTAAGTGGACTAACCTCTGCCTATAACAGATGCATTTCGTCAAAAACGAATAGCACTGCGCCCATCACCTTGAGACATACCTAGTTGTTAAGTTTCATGTGCCTATGTAATCTCACTGGCTCTCAAGGACTGCTGCCGGAACACACCGTTAGGTGCTTGGCGACAGATTTTCTACTTGAGGGTGCATGGTCGCTATCCAGGCGGCCATTAGCAAAATGCCCTTCCACCATGCGGTGAAGCCATAGAGATCTAGTTTTTGTCTGGGTGAAGCTCAAGCCCGCGGCGGGATTCGAACCATGGACCTGCAGCACGGCAGTCCATAGCCAATGCCACTGAGCCATCACTGCTTCATAATCATAATACACGCTCATAAAATATCTAAAGACACCGCCCTTGCTGATATTGGTGTCCTCAGCTGATACCAGGGTCTCTTAGTGTTTCTAACTGTCCGCTAAGTGCAGTTTGGTCACTTTTGTTGTCCACGAAATTGATTCTTAGTTGCAGTTTGGTTACAACTGGGACCACGCAAATTGTTCAGCGCCATGCTGATAAAAACTACCTGTTTTCTTCTTACTCATGCGAAATCTCATATATCTAACCTACCTACATGTATTTTGTATCTCGTTCCCACTAAAAGTAGCTTTATTTTCATACCTGACAACCTTACGAATCATTAACACTATACATAAAACAATTAAAAAATAAATTTCGTCATTCATATTTTGTGATAATAATGAAGTTTTTATGTGTATTGTCATTGTGCTGTTTGTCGTTAGATTTATCATCTATTTCGACAAAAAACTTTACGTGATATTCTATGGGTGTGGTAGTGGACGTTTTTTTTTATTTTATAATATTGTTTGATAACTAAAAATATAAATGCGTTTAAGTACTAAACACGCTATCATATGCAACTAATATTTCAATTACAAATGATATAGGATTGTAGAGATTAATAATACAATTTCAACATAAAACTTCCACCCGCGCCGAGTACCTATTTGAACAGAGCTTTGAAAAAAATATTGTAAATAAATATTTTGATTTAGAGAAAGTGTGTATTTTTGTATCATAACCCAGCTTGTACTTACGGTGATCGCTTTAGTTTAAAAAATAAAAAATCCTGAAACAAATGCTACTGTACATTCTCTCAATGTCTATGTTCGAACTGTTTACGAATATCACATCTAAATAAACCTTACACTGCTTGAAAGCTTAATTCAATAACATTAAACACTCAATATTCTATGCATTTGAGAACCCAAGCCAAAAATATCGTTTGTTTGTAAAAACACTTAGTGCGCGCCCACTTGAGGCCCTTTCGCAGGTATTACGCAAACGTATCAAGCGGTTTTTTTATGATTTTTTTTAAATAAATAGATTAGATTTGTTTAATAAATAGTTCAGCACTTGAGAACACACCAAAGTTGAGGTCAGTTTATGTGTGTTTGTTTGTTACCACGCGCCTCCGCAATGGCTGAATGGATTTTGATGAAATGTTTTAATAACGTTTCCAATTACAATATTATTTATAGTTTTATTATGTGTTTCCAAGGCAACGCAATAAAACCAAACTGCAGGCGGGCAAGGAAGCACAAACACAAATTTTATAAAATAAGCAATGTATTATCTCGATTGTGTAGCTTTTGAGAGATGGCGACATAATCGATTTTTTTTATTTATGGGACAGGTGGGCAATCTTGCAGGTGGCTCATCTGGTGGTAAGTGATCACCGTCAACCACCAACATCCGCTGCACCAGAGGACTTGAGGATGCGTTGCCGTTGTTTGAGGTTTTCGTATAGGTTTGGCAACATTGTAAAATTTATGTATAACTTTATTTCTAATAACTTAAAATATTAGTTAATGCAAACGAAAGTTGAGCACTCGTTTAAGGACATTGTGCAAGTATGTTTTATGCCAAATTTAGATGTTGTTCCAAAGAGAGCGCGACATACCTACTAATATATATATCTAAATATTTTCCAGTTGGTGCTATTGGGTCCTAAAAATACGGTGACAGTGTGTCCTTTCTGCCACGCTTCCATCATAACTGTCGTTAAATACACCAGCACTACGCGCACTCACGTCGCTGCAGCTCTCTGCTTTTTTGCGTGAGTAAAGAAAACTCAATCAGTTCACTGGTACTGCGTAAAAGGATGCCTTATTACATTTATATAACTACAGTAGTTATAGATATGCAATGCAAGACGTTTGCGAAGAAAGGTTCTCGAGTAGTTACCACACTACACCGGAAGACGTTTTTTTTTTTTTATGCCTGATAGGTTAGCCTTTGACCACTATCTCACCTGATAGTAAGTGATGATGTGGTCGAAGATGTTGTTCAGGCTAACCTAGAAGTACTGTACGTAGAGTTGGTAGGCCTCCCACTAGGTGGACTGACGACATCGTAAAAGTCGCGGGTAGCCAATGGTTACAAGCGGCTAATAGCCGTTCTTTGTGGCGCTCTGTGGGGGAGGCCTTTGTTCAACAGTGCACGTCTTCCGGCTGATGATGATGATGAATGCAAGACGTAAGCTTCTTGATAATGTTACCCATTAACATATACATATAATTATATGTATATGTTATTATACATATAATTATATTCATACGATGAGTTTTTGTGTTAAAACACATTACCTATTATTATATGTATACATATAATTATATGTATATGTTATTATACATATAATTATATTCATACGATGAGCTTTTGTGTTAAAACACATTACCTATTAAAATTTACGTGTTCTTATGTAATGATTTAAACGCAGAATAATAGCGCAATGGAAACATATATTTCTCATTGCAATGCACTGAAATGTTACATATGTCCCAGTTAAACATTACATACTGTGGACAGCCGACTCGTCCACTGCTGAACACAGCCTCCCCTATAAACGGGGGTATTTGCCATAAGCCTCACGCTTGGCAGGCGGCTTGGGGATCGCAGTGTAAGATGGCAGTTGTTTAGAAGATTTAGGCGCTGCTGCCCACCTTCCAATATTTTTCCCTTAGTCGCGTCTTACGACACCCACGGGATGATATGGGGAAGTGCAATTCTAACCCGGCACCCCACGGGGTTACATAACATTACATACATAGGAATAAATAATCCATAATCCCCATGCTCTGTTTTGGAGTGTAAGTTGGCAATTCTCAGAAGGTACTGTTGCACACCTTCTGGTATTATCTTATACCATTCTTATTATTTGTGTCTTTCGACTCCATTAGAGATACATATAATGATATACTTATATATGTCGCATGAGAATCCAGAGACTGTTACGTAGTAAATATTATAATTGTTTAGACTCGTGTTTGAATTCGGACTGTACATAAGAAATAGCAACTCGATATGAAAATACATATAACAATAAATACTGCAGAGAAAAACAATTTCAGAAAATATATCACATTGGGCGGTAGATTATTCTCCGTTATAAGGGACTAAAAGAGCTTTTTAATCCCTAAGGGACTGTAAGTAATTTGAATTTAGAATGTGGATATTTTTCAATATAGTTCCAATCCCCAAAGAGATTAATCACAAACTTTGTATGAACAAGTTACTGTCTGCTTTTTTGTTTAGTTTTCTTTTTATTAAATATTTATATTTTTTTTGCAACATAAATAATAATATAGTTTCTCAAAAACTACATCGTGGGACAACGTTTTTTGAGACGACTTCTAATTCTCAAGCTGTAAATAAATCGACAACTGTAACGGATGGTAGTGGTAAAATTGTTACAATGCACTTCCCTATTTGTTCAAACATAAACATTAGCCTCTAAATATTTCTGTGCTATATCTTATTTTACCTATTATATCTAAATAATTAAACGTAATATTCTTATTCATAACTTGTTTATAACAATTGTTTATTTTCTCATAGAGGGTGATTAAAAGTAGAGTGTCCACCTCGGGAGCCCCCAGCTATTTTAAGCTCGAGTCATTTTGAAGCAAACACTTTCGCCTTTAAAATGGTTGTTTGCTCCTTTGGTAAACAATCTACTGTTTCGTTTTGCAGATGCTGCTGTTGCTGCATTCCATACTCAAGGGACTCTGCTAAGAACACAGACCACTATTGCTCCAACTGCCAATGTTACCTTGGGACTTACGAGAAGTAAATTCAGCTGGTATTAACAGAAAAGTGTTTGAAAATCCAAGCGGACTTGCGATAATTATACTATACGACTATACATACCAACTAGCTATACGATTGCTCAAGACATTGTCAGTATATTCTAGATAGATTTCGATTGTTCCGCAAGTGCCTTATATATAAACGTGATAATAATGTCCAAATCATCACAGAACGACAACGATGTATATCTGACCTTGTGTACGATGTCATAAATTAATACCCAATGTCCACGTGAAAGTTCTTGACTTCCACTTTACACCGTAAGTTATATTAACGATTATATTGAACATAAATCCTTTTATACGTACTCATACTCTTTCTCGAGTTTAATTGAGGATGCGTTCTTCAGCGAATGACGTCAGTAGCGGGAAATTCCAAATTATTAATTAATATTGTTTTTGTTCTTGTATCTTGTTTGGTAATGATTGTACATTAGGGTGAACGTCAAATTTTATATTTTGCGTTTACTATTTAATGACACTTTAAATATTGTAACCTATTTTTAGACGTGCTCCCATCCTCCCCGATTCCGTCGTCTCGTTTAAGGGGCAGATGAGGTGAAACGTTTCATCGACCTCTTTAATCACAGTGTCAGTCTAACGCCCTCTAATGCTGTTTAAAGATTATGAAAAATCATCGAATCAAGCTATTTATAAGACATCATATAATATAAAAAAAACGTAAATTTTATTATTATTATTATAAATCAAAAGTCCCTAAGGGTCTGTTTCAGAATGTTCGAGTAAGTTCCAGTTATACCTACTACCCAGAACATATAATAACTGAATGATAAAAATTACATGCAGCGCATTCCAAGCTTTAACCGATGGATATAGGCTAAATCGATGACTGTGAAACGCAAAGATAGTGTTGTTATTATTAGTTAGTATTTATTGTTATTATTAGTTATTTTATATATGTTCTGGGTAGTAGTAGGAGCCGGTAGTGGTAGGAACCGGAACTTTCTAGAACATTCTGAAACAGGCCCTAAGTATAATAAATTATTTATTTAAAAGGCTACGAATTAATATTATTTGTAGATAATACTGATACACGTATAAAAAGTTATATACGACGTCAAAGTGAACAAAATAAACAAACATCGCGGGTATCTTTGTAAGTAAAGTTCTTTACTTTGGTTGTATTATTTTAATTTCTTTCACATTTCATACCAACACATTTCTTTAATGATGGTGCCAGGATTCAGGCCATTTATTAGTTTTTATAATAACGAAATAGATTGTAACAAATGGTTGGTTTTTGGGTGCCACGGAACTGCTGCAAACACTGGCTGGAAAAGAGGAGTAATTTTATAGAATTGAAATTAAGCAGATAACTGCAATTGTTCATTTGTCAAATTCACGCGAACGAACTGCCCCTTCGGCATTTGTTTAGATAGTATATCCAGCAGGCCTCAACTTTATTCCGGGCCAAGCGTTGAAAAACTGTACTGATCCCCGTGTCACCGGATTTTCTGCTATCCCGTCAAACATGCCTGTTTTACTGAAGGAATTATTTGAAAGGCTAGAAAACCAATCCAGAAATATTTATACCAGATGTGTCTAGCAGTAAACTGCAGATCATGTGCTGAAATTTGGCTAACAGAAATCCTGGAAAAATGGCTCACTCACGTTGCAACGGCTAGCAGAATCTTTATTTAGTAACACTAAAGTTCACTAAACCCTTCAACTGCATTGTCTTTTATTACTAGTACTGTCTGACACTTTTAAATTCTGTGTCTCGTAGTAAAAGACAATGCTTACTCCGAGCCAAGAGTGCCCGCCGCAGCAAGGCTAGACCGCGCCGCGCTCCCTTTAAATAGGGTTGTGAATATTTACATCCAACAAAGTAATAAAAATATGAAATAATAACTTACAGGCACAAGAGACTTTTAACATCAGGTGGTCCTCGTCCTTATTTCATCAAATACACATAAACAAACACAACAAAAATCATCTCAAAATGTTTATTAGGACTACCAGAAGTCAACCATAAGAGGTTGTTACCATTTTTTCCAATAACCCTGTATAAATAATAATTAACGGAATATCTCATGATTTTTCCACTTTTAGACTATTATTTATTTATATGTCTAATTTTTTATGTTTCAGGCCTCTTACCTAATTAGAAAGATTTAAGTTTAAAACTATATGATTTTAGTGTTATTTGTGCCCTAAAATATATTATACGAGTATCTAAATTTTTGTAACATTCTGTATGTATTTAAGGATGTACCTAATTTAATACAATTATTGCTTTTTTGATCTGATGTAGAGGGCTAATAGGTATATTATAAAAATGCACAAAAATATGTTTACATATGTTTTAGTCAAATGCAACTTTGTGCATCTATTCAAAAGAGATTCGATGACTTTTTTCCATAAATTGACGCTCCACCATATTGTACGTGATCATGGCATTTGCGACACATAAAAATATTGCACATGTGCATTATGTATCTTTAATTATAATTTAAGAGTTAGACTCTTGTCGGTGCAGCTGATGCAATGTTCTCCATTTTGCTCTATTTAAGGCGACCTGTTTGATTTCTTTGTACGACATGACATTGACTTGTTCTTTATTTGGCTCATGTAGCTTATCCGTGGCCTACCCCTTCCTCGCTTTCCTTCTATGATTGGGCCACCTTTTGCGACATGACAACTTTATGTTTTTAATAAAGTTGTCATGTTGCAAAAGGTGGCCAATCATTTTTCCTTGAATATTTACTGAACATTAATGACAATGATAAATCAATTTACCCCACCCCTAAAACAGACAAAAATTTTGAAAATTATGTTTACCCGTACTATAATTACCTATTCAGTTGTATCATAATCATTTAAATTATTATAAAATGTAAAAAAAACTGTAAGATGTCAGTGTTAAACCATGATGTGTTTAAATATTGTTAGCACGTAAGTATAAATTAAAACATTTCCTAAATTTATATTTTAATTATTTCCGAGCTCTTTCAGAACTTGTACCTAACCTACGTGAACTACCTATTCACCGAAATACTCGACACACCTATTTAGTGACAATGATTTAAAAACACAAAACTCCTGACAGTTTTTCTATCAAGTTTTTGATAGAGTACAATTTCTTAAGAACATGTGGACCTAAACTTTTTTGCGTACTTATGGAAAATGCTCTTTGGTATGTAATTCCTTAAACCGAGTTCAAGGTGGCCGGAATATGTCAGACTCGGTACCAAATACTTCCACGGCAAAAAGTGCCCCCACCGACTAAAAACCACACGGTGTCACACCTCGTCCGCATTTATAGGAAATGCTATCGCACACACGCGAACTCGCCACGTCTAGGACTGTCAGTTTCCTGACCCTTGCTTAGGGGAGACACTTCGACATGCCAGGATACATAATGTGCCGCAAACACCCCGGGGGCAAGCCTGCAAACGCGGTAGACGCCAGACTATTAAAAAAAATCCATACCTACATTAGCTACATGCATTTATCAAGATATTTTATCATAGAATACATTTTTGTACAGCTTACTTACGTTGTACTACAACAAGACTAATTTCGCAATTAGTTTTAAACTGTATGTACCTATGTAATCCGCAGATCACGTTATAGCAATAATAAAAATATTAACATTATAGGGTTGCGTCATCATTAGCAAGTTTAAATTGCAAACGAGACCAATGTCTTGTTTGTAGTACTACGTAAGTTGAACTATAGGTGTCGCTCCATCCCAATACGGTTGTTAAAGAACGACAGGAAAAATCAGAGTTATGAGTCTAGGGCCTGTTTCAGAATATTCGAGTAAGTTCCGGTAATATTACCCAGAACATATATAATAAATAAAACACTATCTTTGCGTTTCAGTCATCGATTTAGCCTATCCATCGGTTAAAGCTTGAAACGCGCTGCATGTTAACTGTCATTTTTATCATTCAGTTATTTTATGTGTTGGCACCCGAAACTTTATGAGGACATTCTGAAACGGACCCTAAGGGTTCGTCCGTTCCGTTTCAGTCCGTTATTACGCGAAACAGGTCCTTAGTGTCATGTTGGCTTAAATGGTCAGAGCATGCCTCGGCAATATAGGGGTGCGCGGGTTCGTATCCCGCACATGACTATAATTTTTCCTCTCGTAAATTTGTAATTTTGTAAAATATACCACATGGTAAGTTTCATAAATAGTATTTTAATTAGATGTTATTTGTGAAACTTTTACAAATAATTTATTTAAACAATGATATTATTTATTGAATTTCAAATAAGTAGGTAGACCAGGGGCAACAGTACCATTTTTTTATTTTTCTGTGTTTATATATTTGTTAATTCTTCACGCTCAAACGGCTGAACCAATTTTGATGAAATTTGCTTATGATTAATTTGCAAATGAAGGTAGATAGCACCCTGGAATAACACATAGACTACCTTTTATTCTGAAAAAGTAAAAAAACTAAAAAACCATACAATACTTGGAAAATGTTTTTTATCTACGGCACCTGCGACAGAACCATATCATATATGCGTGTCCTGACACGCACTTTGTTGATTGTTGTTTTCGAAAGTCATCAAAATGTAGGCTTTTGCCCTACAGCAGTGGGACAATTATTCTATACCTTATAAAGTCAAAGTCAATATTATTTATTCAATTTAGGCGTCTACGACGCTCTTATGAAGGTCAATTCAAAATATTCTTCATTGTACTGCCACGTTCAGTAAATAAATTTTATAGAGCCACTGCGAGAAGAACGGGCAAGAAACTCGGGGCCATTCTTTTAAACATCTTTAACAATGTGTTACATACTTACTATATTATAGAGTTATTACAATATTTGTTTAAATTATGTAGGTAACAGGCAATAGCTTGGCAGAGGCGGAATTGTCCAGGCATTTTTGTCGTCAGAAACTGTGTAGTAGGATTTTTTCACATGCAACTTGAATTTCCCTTCAGTGACCGTTGGAATATGTTTGGGAACTTTATTATAAAACCGTACACAATTACTATTATTTTTAGATACATAAAGGCTTATCTGCTGAAGCATCCACCATGAGAGGCTAATAATTACGTAATTGCTAATAAGGACAATGGCGAGACACATGTTACAACAAATAGCATACCTATTTATATTTTAAAAACACAAGACTTAGATGTGTACAACTCTCCATGCATTACGGAAATAACAAAGTCAATTTCTTGTTCAAATAAAGAGAGTAGCATATAAAAGTTGCGTCCACTCTTTCTACTATGGTTGCGTCTCGGGTAGCACTTCATCTAAAGAGCTTAAATAGTCGATACTGTTTAATATAAAATTTCTCCACCAGACAGCAAAAACCTACTTCTGCACACATTTTAAAATAGATTTTTTGTGTTGTCTTTGTTTGTTTCCTTATCGTATGTTATTTTTGTGTTTAGTAAATAGCGGCTGCTCTGGTAGCGGTCCGTTCGACGGACTTTGAATTTCAAGCTAAATAGGTTCAATAGTCGCAAAGTTATTTACAATTTATTGCAAATTTTATTCAAAACATTCGTGTTTTTCCGTTATATAAATTTTATTATCTAAATGTTCTATAGTTCTACGCATCACTACACGCGGGCCGCGATCTCCGATCGTTGCGTTGGTTTGATTGAGCGCGATCGGAGCTATAGTTTTTTTTAAATATTCATAAATCTTTAAAATTTTCAAAATTTTATCTTTACAGTAGATTTTTGGAAACAATTTAAAGACCTAAGTAGATGAAATAAACAGGATAATCAATAGGATAGAATAGAGGAGGAAAAAGGCTTATTATTATATGTTAACAATGCCATTTCCTTATAATTTTAGTCTATACTAACAGGGCTAGGGGCCAACTTGGCATTTGCTGATTTGAAACTCTTTCTTGAGTTTACGCAACATTTTTAAAAATTAAATGTCAGGTTTCATATCTTTGTTCATTGTCTTTTACAGTTGTGATGTCACGAATATATCGATTGCCTATTATTTGTTTCTTTCTCCATTATTTTTTTTCTATGCTTGATAAGCCACCGTTTTTACACACCGTTAGGCGCTTGGCGACAGATTTTCTACTTGAGGGTGGTACTTAGCTAGCCAGGCGGGCATTCGCAAAATGACCTACCACCATGCTATTACGACTGCCATCCTAATACGACAACCGGGACCGACGGTTTAACGTGCCCTCCGAAACACGGAAGTGCTCAGTAGATAATATCACTAGCGGTCACCCATACAACTCCATGACCGCGGTGGACGTTGCTTAACTTTGCTGATCGGTTAAGAACAGCTCAGTAAACTTCGCTACGATCGCTTCGATACATACTACTAAATAAGAGACAGATCTTCTCATAACATTGGGTATTTCATCATCGATTCTTTGCTTACGATCTTGTTCTAGTACGGTCGGGCGGGACGTAAATGCGTGTGTTTAATTTCAAAACAGTGGTATATCAATGGGGATAAGTCAATGGGGACAGCGGGAACACACCG
Organism: Plagodis pulveraria; assembly: GCA_963890685.1. Lineage (NCBI taxonomy): Eukaryota > Metazoa > Arthropoda > Insecta > Lepidoptera > Geometridae > Plagodis > Plagodis pulveraria. The sequence continues at coordinate 19,746,519 of OY982950.1, read as the reverse complement.
GCCGCCGCGCCTTACCGCTCTCTCCTGAGTGGCACAATGTGGCACCAAGTGACCAAGTCTTTTCTACGGCCCCAGCAATGAGCACTCGCGCGCGTACAATACTTGTAGCTACAGAGACAGCAGCATGCAAGCCTACATTCAAATATCTATATAATTTAGAAATTATATCAATAGACCAAATCCTAAATAGTATGTGTTATGTTACCCGTAACTTCTACGCAGTATCTGTTTTAGTTTACATTTAATACAAAGCTATTAATTAGAAATTGCATGTCGATCCGGTTTCATATAAAGCTTTGGCGTCACCGAGTCAACGGGTAGCTGCTCCGCGCTCCCGCGTCTTGCAGGCCCCTCAATGCTCTTATCGGATCGGCGTGTCCGGCAGATGCGATTCGAACCAGTCCTCAGTCATCACGTTGATCTATCCACTACCTAAACACTCGAACGGGTACGTACCTACCTATTTAGAATAATTATTGTAGTAATCGAAGTAACTGAATAGCCGTTTTGTTTGAACATCCTGTTCGAGTAGATGGTGTTTTTTGGTGTGAGCTCGAAAAGCTTGCTCGTGTGTGCAAATCTAGTAACTAATAACCTTATCAACATCATGCTAGGTACCTAAAATGTTGTTATATTGTGTTAGAACTTGATTGGTATAACGTCACCATTCAAATGTTTAAAACTTATTTCGGTAGATTGACCTTGTAACCAAAACTGTATAATATCCAATTCTGTAGGTATATATTTTTAGGTAAGTAACAGAATCGGTAATTTTTAATGTTGAAAACTGTTAAGGTACCTACTTACTGCAAAACTTAAATAACAGTAGGCATTTCTGCCCGAAAAATACATAAGTGGCTAGTGTTTTCCCAAAAATGTTGATTTATATTAGGTACTTGATTTCCTAAAAATTTTAATCAGTAGTTTCAAATATGTATCAAAAACAGTTAAAATACGTGGGTAATACGATAAAACCTTACAACTTTGCACGAGTACAATTTGAGAGTGGAACAAATTTTGAGAACTTTAGGTATAAGTACAGTTAAGTACTAACAGTTTTGCCCTTTTTAAAAATATAACATACGTTGAAAAGTGTAATATTGGTTTAATTACATATAATATAAGTCCTTTTTATTCTGTCGTTAAACGTTTAACTGCTTCCCACCTAAGGGCGGGAACAACTCATACCTAGTAAATGTATCCTTCTCTAGGGACGGAATGACTTGTAACCATGGCAACCATTGTTGTAAACAAATTTCGATGTCTATGTTTTTTCGTTCTATGTTGTTCTTTTACTAATCACACTCCATCTTTTTGAAACTTTAAAAATTATGTAGCGATAGCTTATATCACGATTTTTTATGTGTACCAATTATTTTTATAAGTTACTTAATAATTTTGCTTTGAAATGATTTCAAAGTTGCGCAAATTAGGTGTTTCGCGTCAACTTTGTAAGACTGCAGCCTTAAATTCAAATAAATTCGCATTCATTTCAATTTTATGCAAAAACAAAACATAATCGAAAAGTTTACAACCAGCCAGTATGTCGTCAAAAACAAAAAAGTTTACATACCTACGCACCTTGCGGAGTAAAAACTTAAAAATTGATTAATTATAATTGGTAAAATTTGTAACATGATGCATGTTGCTTAGACTTTTTTGATGTGTGTACCTATATTTAAAATAGTTTCGGTTATGTATCGTAGAATAATATGAAAAATTTTCCCCTATAGCCAAGGATGCATCCATTTGAAAACCGTTTGAATTATGAAAATTGGACTTACGTAACTCTTAGGGTAATTAATTATTGACCGCCGACCGGGATCCCGGTTTGCACAGACGATGCTGCGAACTGGATTTCAAGGAGAGTAGCTGGAACTCACCGTATGATTTGTAAACGATCTATCATGTTAACTAGCCAGGCCACGTCAGGCGGGAATTCACAAAATACCCTACCACCATGTAAAAAGTAAAAGGCACCAACAAAATTTAAATATACGAAGATTTTTTTATTACAAAGGTTTAAAGTAGGTACAGCTACCACACTAAACTATTTCCTTAGCATTAAGTTGGATGATATTTTTTTAGTCTATTATATTTATTCCTCAAAACTATCTATCTATACAGAAGTGTTTGTAATTTAAGAATAATTTAGACATTAAATTATTTTCAGGGGAAAAATGGATCATGACAGTTTGCCGCTGTATCCCCAAACTCACTCACAACCACAGGTAAATATCAGTAGGTAATTAATTACCTACTTTTATTATATATTACATGCTTCCACCACGTCACAAAAATTATATAATTAAATCATGCGCATCATAGATAATGTTAACAATTTAATTCCATTCATAAAAGCACGAATTCAGTTGCGGTGATGATAACTGGTAAGAAATACTTACTATACCTACTTCAAATTAAACAAAACCACTTTCATAACAGGCCCCTTACGTGAAAATTACAAAACGTTGGCTAAGTGCAGATTGGTCCTAGCTCTTTTATATAGTTGTACAAAGCGAGGAAAAAAAATTATGATTTTGTTCATATATTCCAATCTACAGTAAAAATCGAAAAAATCCAGTATTTGTTGGTTAAATAGAGGTTTTGGTCCATAATGTCCCAAAATCCCATTTTTCTAAATACAGTGTAAACTCCATGTAACGTCACTCTATTTAACGACAAACTCCCTTAAGCGTCGAAATCAATTGGCTTTGGTTGGTTTAGCTTGTCTTTCATACAATGTTTCACTCTACATAGCATTACACCCACTCTCAATAACGACAACAATTGAGTAATAAAAACTACCTAAAAGGTACTTTTGCTAAAATTAGTAAAAACTGCGCAGCTGTGTACGATCTATTGTCGCTTTATTATCCTAGCCCGCAATAAACTCGACTGTCGGCATCATGCATACCGAACTTTCTAAGAAATTCGTTCTTTTGTTTATAAATTGTGATTGCTTGTACCTACGTGTAGACTGTTGTTGACCATGACTCATAAGTAGGAGTCATGGATTATCTATACCTTATCATATTCTTAGTTGCTCACAAACTTTCAAACTGTAAACATGACTAATAAAAGAAAATCACTGTGTATTGACGAAAAAGTTTTACTGATACGCGCAATAGAAACGGGAGAGAAGATAAGTGATGTTGGCAAACGCTTTGGATTTAGTCGCTCTACCGTTTCCACAATATGGAAAAACAAAGAAAAAATCCTCCACGCTGAAGGCGAGGGAAAATCTTCCAAAAAATTAAAGAAACCTATATAGGTACGAAGATTTAATTTTTCGTTCAAATAACATTCTTTTTTATGCACATAACTACTAACAATAGTCGGAAATAAACTTTTTCTTTTTCTAATTCTGACGTTTCTTCTCTCCATTTAACGACAACTCTCTATAACGCCATAAAATGCACAGTCCCTTCAGTGTCGCTATATAGAGTTTACACTGTAGTTTAGTTTTTAGGGTTCTGTACCCAAAGGGTAAAAACGGGACCCTATTACTGAGACTTCGCAGTCCGTCCGTCTGTCACCAGGCAGTATCTCAAGAACGGTGATAGCTAGACAGTTGAAAGTTGCATAGATGATGTATTTCTGTTGCCGGTATAACAACATATACTAAAAATAAAATAAAATAAATATTTAAGGAGGGCTCCCATACAACAAACTTGTTTTTTTTACCGTTTCTTGCTCGATACTAATAACGGTGACAGGTAGACGCTTTAAGTATTCACAGAATATTTAGTTTTATGTTCTTTTTAAATATAATTAATTAAAATAAAGTAAATAATTAAGGGGGCTCTCATAAAATAAAAGAGGTTTTTTTATGCCTGATTGGTCCGTTAGAGGCTTGGACAGATTTTCTACTTGAGGGTGGTAGCTAGCCAGGCAGGCATTCGCAAAATGCCCTACCACCATGCTATAACGACTGCCATCCTAAGACACAACCGGGACCGACGGCTTAACGTGCCCTCCGAAGCACGGAAGCGCTCAGTAGTAATGTTACTAGCGGTCACCTATCCAACTCATGACCACGCGCGACGTTGCTTAACTTTGCTGATCGGTTGAGAACAGCTAAGTAAACTTCGCTACGAGCGCTTCGCTGGGTAAGTACGGTTTTCGCCGTACCTACCCAGCTCAATCGGACACTGCGAAAAGTGTCTGTAACTTGCAAGATTAGGTTACAGATAATGGTATGGAACCCTTCGTGCGCGAGTCCCACTCGCACTTGGCCGGTTTTTAAGATAGCCTAATACCTCGTAGATAACAAAAATATTCGAAAAAGAGAATCCCAAACATATCCCATTCGTTTTATTTTTCGATATCGAAATAGTCCCAGAGACCTTATGAAACTGCTGAAATAAAATTTCATATAATTAATGAAACTAAACGTTTTTCATTACTCTGTGCCTAGCGGGGATCATAAACTATTTATAATCAGTACTTTACGTCATCCATGTTTCTCCTTGCTAATCTATACACAACTGTTTTATCCTTATTCTTAGTGTTGTAATCGTAGTTTTCAGCGTTTATTAAATTTACTTTTTTCAAGCAAACATTCTATTTTCAATATTAAAACTCGGTAAAGTTGAAATGACAATTTCTCAGAAATTCACAAGAATCCATTCCATATAACTCACGAATTACCAGCGTTTGCACGATAAACATGGTCTCTATATCGACTGCTGCTCCCCACAACAACTCACCTTAAGATATTATTCTGAGGAAATACACGATATAAACCAGCCACTATATACACACTGTAGCTATGTCCGTCAAGTGGTTTATCTTACAAACGGCATATACAGCAGAACTAAGGCTCCCATACATGTATATGAGGACCCCATTGCAAATTTAAATTCATTTTAATTCCCAAGAAGACTTACTTTATTGACGTTACGATTTAATTACTAATGTTATATATTCTATAATTATCATTATTCTTGTTTCCCACATTCATCTTTAAAACTAGTCCGGAAGCTTGTTATCGATACTCTGCCTTTTTATCAACGACGTTTGTGGAAATGTCATCCTAAACTAGGCCAGTTCAGGCCGCCCATCTTTTCAAAATCAGACATTTTGAGGATGAAAAAGTTTATCTTTGAGGAGGAGTTCCAAAAAATATCTCAAAATAGCTTCAAATCGATTATTTTAAGCCCATAAATTTAACAGTAAATAAAAAATTAACAACACGGTGGCATTAAAAAGTTATAAGTAAAACACGTGTAAAGCGTTCTCTTCAAGCTAACCTTATGATGGAAAAATATACAGAATGTCCTAAGAAGTAGTGATATACTGAAGCTGGGAGGTAGAGGACCTAAAGGGCTATCTGAATCACCCCCATGTATGTTCCGCGATTTTTCGTATTTTCGGTGTTTTGACTTTTTTTTAAATTTTTCTCCTATCGCCGAGTACGATGAGATATTTATTTATGGTGACGTGAATTATTGCGGTAGATGCTTGATTTTTTTTGTATGCTAAGCTGAAAGATATGCCAACTCAGTATGGTAACATTTACTATACTTAGATCTTTGAATGGAACAAAAAAATATTTAATGCCAAGAAAGATAAAATTACCCAGTATGTTCACAACTTCAAGGGCCCTTAAAAAAATAAAATCACATAAAAAAATCCGTTTGGCTTTTAAAAACTTGCTCTATCAGGTAGCTACCCTGAATATTTAATTTTATTGTTCATAAGGATTCAATCAAAAAATTTAAATCTAAATGTATGGTAAGTGCAAAATTTTAATTTACAGGATAATTAATGCAAGATAAGTAAAACCAATTACAAGGTGTTTAATTACAATAAATTTTCAAAATGGCCCCCCTGTTGCTCAATGCAAGTGCGGCCTAGTATCAGTAGTCCGATAATTTAGTCCGATCATCGGACTAATTTTACTATTTCGTCTCAGTAGTCCGGTGATACAGACAATCGGACTTTTGAGCTCTTTAGTCCGATGTTCATAATATTTATAGTTCGATGATCGGACTTTTCGTCTCAGTAGTCCAATGTTACGTAAGTAGGACTGCTAAGCCTTTTAATTCGATTGCTCTAGAATTCCTTCAGAGGCTAACTTTTCTACTACGATACTCAATATAAATATAGAAATAACTCTCACCTATTTTCACAGTTAATGAAGAAACATACATGGGGGTGATTCTGATAGTCCTCTAGGTACTCTACCTCCCAGCTTCAGTATATCACTACTTCTTGGGACAACCTGTATATATCCACTTACATGATTTACACTAATATTATAATGAGAAAAGATATGTATTTTTGTATATAACGAATATACTTAAAAACTACTGGACCGATTAGAAAAAATAATTTACCATTAGAATCCTTTTTTTTTTTTTTTTTTTTTTAACGTGTGAAAAATGCATTTACGCGTTCCCGTCCACCCCGGGGAAGGTGGCCGGGATATGTCGGGCTCGACACCAACTACTCCCACAGCAGCAAGTGCCCCTACCGACTAAATAACACACGGTGTTCCATCTCTACCGCTTCTCGGCGGGATCGCAGGGTCGCTTTAGCACTCAACCACGAACCCGCCACGGTTGTCCGTTGCCGGACCCCTCCTGGGGTGCTACCCCTCACGACGCACCAGAACACATGGCACGTCGCTACCACCCGGGGACCTAGTCCGCAAATGGGCGTCAGACGACCCCGCTTCCGACGCCCAAGGTCCCCCTGCGACGGGTTAGATGAGTAGCCCCGTCGCCTGCTACTTCGGCCGCAGAGGATAGGGAGAGCGGCGCCTCGCTATACCAACACTCCTCCTCCCCTGCGGCCCCTCCGCGTCCGCCATCCAACGGTGGCGGCCCCGCAGTGGCCACGGAAGGTAGGGAGAGCGGCGCACCGTGATACCGGCACTCCTCTCCCGCCGTGGCCCCTCACCGTCAGCTGTGGTGTCGCCCATACAACACCACAGCCCGCCTCAGATGCGGTGCTGCCCATACAGCACCGGAGCCTACCCGTTGCCGCTCCGGACTTAGAGGCAAAGCCCAGTGGAGCGGCCCCTCTGGGGCCCGCCGCCTGCTCAAGCCAGCACGGCCCCTGGTTCCTCTTCGCTTCACCGTGGGTGACGAAGCCACGGCTACTAAGCCCCACCGCCACGACAAGGCGGGAACCCTTCGGGGGGGGGGGGGGGGGGGGGACCATTAGAATCCTACATTATCCTTGATGAACGTACACTATAGAATATTTTCGATTTTTTTATTTTGAAAGTTTTGCTAAATACCCATGGGAAGCCGCAGCTTGCCACTAGTAAGGAATAAAAACAGGTAAGTGGTATAAATGATGTAGCTAATATCCATTAATTATTTCGGAAGAGAAGCTGCAGAATACTAAAACATATACGTATAGTTGTTTGCATCTGAACTAAAAAAGAGGACTCCGTAAAAATTAAGCATATTTATCCTGTTTTGTAACATGGTTTTCCATGTATGCCTAGTCATGGTGATAAATAGGTACCTACTATTAAAATTTATTTGCTTAAAAGCACTTGCAATTAACCCTACTCGTACATAAATATGAAAGGAAGGAGGAAAATACGTTCATTAAAGTCGTTAGTTTTACTTCGGCGTCCCATCGTCCTGGTGCAAAATTTATGCAGCTCAGAGCAACAGTGACTTGTGGTATTTCATAAAATATAGAAAAGGTTAGTAGCATCTTTTGAAATAGAAAATTCATGAGTGTCTACATGATTAATTACTTATCTATTTTTACACCACCTGCTCGAAAATGTCCGAAGATGAGGTCGAAAGTCGAACTTTCGACATTGCGAGGCTGAAGGATAAAACGCGATCCCGAAGGGCGTGGTAGGTACCACGTCTGATGCTCGCCTTTATACCCTAAAGCTGAGATGTGTTGTAACTTGTGTGTAGTAAGTAACTTGCAAAAATAAAGTTCTGATTAGTGTTTCTCCAAATAGTCACAGAGTTCTTTTCTGTAGGGCCACTCTCAACGGTACAACACTGCAGTTGTACCGGGACAGTTAGTTCCAATCCAACCGCGGCTGTCTCTACGTCAATGTCTCTCGGCAGCGACTCAAGCCGAGGTCCGTACCACAATGGTGCCCTTGAATTCGCTGTCAACCTCTCCTATACTAGCGGTGCGTGTTCGGCGACCGCAGGAGACGGAGGTAGAAAGTGCTTTTCGCCTTCTACGTCTCGTTAGAAGTGCCTTCAGTACTTCCCCCTAGAGGGCTATAAGAGTCTTATCTCGCTTAAAGTCCGGTGGAGTTGGACGGCCGACAGAGGTAGCCAACATCTATACCCTCCATAAAAAAAACTTGCTAAACTGAAGGCCTACGGTTTACTACCGTATTAAGAGTTTGTATGAGACGTCATACTTCTATTAGAGTTTTGAACATATTTTTTTTATTATATCTATGGAGTTTTCATAAATTGATCATCTGTAATACGATAAATGCGGGCCGACCCATGTATCTACTTTTGTCAGTATACAGATTTCAAAATACTGATAACTTATTCTTATCTGCCTACCTGAAGCACACACGGCTGATACGTAGTTAATAACCTAAATGTTTGCTAAATACCTAAATAATATAAATATTTTACAGATAATGCAAAAGGACGCCATGAACCAGCCACTGCAGCCACAAAACAACCCGGGCCCTAAACCGGTACGCAAGCATGCATAGTTTATACGACGCCAGTGGATAGTCTTAAAGAAAACCGCTGGCACAGCCCGTGATTTCTTGGATAATCCAGAATGCCTGGATTTTTCTTATAGCGCAGACACGTTTCACGATGACAAAAATTAATTCGAGACAAATTAAGAATTTTTTTTTTAAAGAGTAATCAACTAAACTAATTTAATAATCTACACTGTAATATGATTGTCAGTCAGTCCTTGTATATAAATTCCTGCACGAAGTTGTTTTTATAGGCTCAAAGGCCGCCAAAACGCGGCCTTTGAGAGCCAGTAATTCTAGATGGCTTGATCTGGTCTAAAACAATCTCGTTAGCGAGCATGGAAAAGTGCTGCTTTGGAATCAAGAGATTCTGGGTTCGATCCCAGATCGAAAAGTTAATGGATTTTTCTTAAAAAGAAGTTTTAAGTAGTTGACAAGAATCTGAATCTGTACCCTGTATATGGCAATAGGCTTGCTCCTTATAATACGCTTGATGAAACATGGGTGTTTACTGATCATCAAGGTCGTTGGCGTGATCCTAACCCTTAAACACCTTTGCCTATCCCTTCGGGAAAGGCGTAACCATATGTATGTGTAAAAAACCTCAAGCCGTACCTTTAGGTACCGCTTTAAAGGGATTTTTATCACATCTATTCGAAAAGAGCTAGTTTCTTCTTCGTAAACAGGGACTAAAATAGCTTTTTAATCGCTGAGGGACTGAAAGTGATTTGAATTTAGATATTTTTAGTTAAAGTTCCAATCCCCAATGATATATCAATCACAAACATTGTATGAACAAGGTTTTTTTTGTTATAACCTAAACAATAATATGGTATAAAACTCCATCCTGAGACGAAGTTTTCTGATAGGTACTATTTTCTAGTTCTCAAGCTGTAAGTAAATCGACAACTGTTAAATGTAACGGAGAACTGACAATAATACTTGACATCGTATCTAGTCTTTATGCTTTCGCGACTTCTAGTTAAATATCGCTCTTGGTACCTTTTTGTTTAGCGGGATAAGGGTGAAAAAGGCATCTCAACCTCATGTGAAAATGTAACCTTCAATACACGCTCATAAAATGTCTAAAGACACCGCCGTTGCTGCATGTCCTCAGCTGATGCCGGGGTCTCTAAAGATATTAAATAGTTCAGCACTTGAGACCACACCAAAAGTGAGATCAGTTTATGTGTGTATGTTGGTTACCACTGGCCTCCGCAATGGCTCAACGGCTTTCATCTGATGAAATATTTTACTAACGTTTCAAATGACAATATTACTTTATAGTTTTATTGTGTGTTTCAAAAAAGCCAAACTGCACTCAGGAACCAAAAATTTTATTAAATAAGCAATGTAGCATCTCGATTGAGTTGCTTTTGAGGGATGGCGACATAATCGAGTTTTTTATTTATGGTAAAGGAGGGCAAAAGAGCAGATGGCTCATCTGGTGGTAAGTGATCACCGTCGTCCACCGACATCCACAACACCAGATGTCTCGAAGATGCGTTGCCGATGTTTTAGAAGTCTTTTCTTTCATCTTCAAGGCTCTTAAGTCGTATAGGTTCGGAAATACTATAAAATATATGTAAAAGTTTCATATAATTTGAAATATCAGTTAAGGCAAGTGATTCAACGGCCAGTTGAGCACTCTTATTATGACAGTGTGCATGTTAATAAAATAGGTAAATACACACATCAAAAAAGTCTAAGCAACATGTACTAATTCAAATTTTAGGATGGTTCTTCACATTATAACAAAAAATACAAAATGTTATGAATTAAATATTTGTTAATATTTGGTCTTAATGATGTAAAAATAACAGCTCTTTTCTTCAATAGTTCTTTTAATAACATAAATTAACAATATTGAATATGTACAAACAGTACAATACTGTACAAACTAAGATACCTACATAAGAAACTATAATAAAATTTTTTATAGCTTGCAGTCGGTTGTATATACCGGTCTTGCCGAGAAGCGCTGCCAAAGACGACAAATAACGCTTCTATGAATACCAAAATGCCGAGATACCTGAGATTGATTTATTCCCGCTTGCAACATCCCTACAGCTCTTTGCATTTGATCTGCCGTGAAATGATATCGCTCCATTATGTAAAGAATGTCTCACGATCTAATTTTGTCGCTAACTTTATTCAATTTGTTGGTAAAATTATAAAATCAAGACTAAACGTACCAATAAAAACGCACTTAAATTCAAAGAAATTCGCATTCGTTTCAACTTTATGAAAAAACAAAACATAATCGAAAAGTTTTTTTTACAACCAGCCAGTACCTATGTCATCAAAAACAAAAAAGTTTACATACCTACGCACCTTGAGTGAGTAAAGACTTAAAAATTTATTGGTAAAATCTTATATATAAAATTCTTGTGTCACAGTTTTCGTTGCCATACTCCTCCGAAAGGCTTGACCGATTTTGATGAAATTTTTTGTGCTTAGCCGGTATCTATGAGAATCGGCCAACATCTATTTTTCATCCCCCTAAATGTTAGGGGTAGTCCACCCCTAAATTTTTTATTTTATTTTTTAGACAAAATTTTTAATTTCTATTTTTTTATGATAAAACATACAAAAATACATACAATCCTCAATTTTCACCCTTCTACGATCAACCCTTATTTTTTAAATTATTTATATGGCAGAACAACGTTTGCCGGGTCAGCTAGTTGGTATATAATTTGTGATTGTTGCTTATACTTTGATGTATGTTATATCATATCCCAAATTTAGAAGTGGTTCCATAATTACCAGCGTGACATAATTGGTAAACCAACTAATTTAAGTATCCTAATATTTTTCAGTTGGTGCTATTGGGTCCTGAAAACACGGTGACGATGTGTCCTTTCTGCCACGCGTCCATCAAAACTGCCGTTAAATACACCAGCACTACGCGCACTCACATCGCTGCCGCTCTCTGCGGTTTAGCGTGAGTAAAGAAAACTCAGTTAATTCACTGGTACTTGTAAGTCCATCGGATGCCAAATTAGAACATTTTTATAACTACAGTAGTTATAGATATGCATACATAACATAAATCTAATATATAATTAAATTACATTCATATGATGTGTCTCGTGTTAAGCACATTACAATTTTTTTTATTAAAATGTGTGTATTCGACTGTTCATATGCTATTTTAAAATGATTTATATGCGAAAATCAGAATAATAGTGCCATGGGAAACACATATTTTTATTGCACTGAAAGTTTGCATATAAGTACCTAACTAAATAAAACATTACTTAAATAGGAATAAATAATCCAATCATGGATTATTGTAGCTTGGGAATTATCCCACGCTCTGTTTCGGACTGTAAGATGGCAATTTTCAGAAGGTACTGATGCACACCTTCTGGTATGGTTAACCATTCTTCGCCTCTTTCGACTCCATTACAGATCCATAATAATGATATAATTAGGTGTCGCATGATATTTAAGAGAATTTTAAGTACGTAGTAAATATTATACAATCTGTGCTTAAACCATACTTATTTAGACTCGTGTTCGGATTCGGACCATGCATAAAAAATGGCAACTCAATATGGAAATATAACATAAAATACTATAGATGAAAACAATTTTAGACAATTTATCCCGATCTATAGACAAAGAAATAGACGAATATGAAACTGAAAACTGCAACATCAACTGTCACTTTGACAGCTGTCACATCTAAGTCCTTTCTTCAGAGTTAATCCAACAGCAAAAGTATTATTTGTAATATCGATGAAGCAGTTGATTTGGTTCCAACTCTATTGCAGTGAGGGGGAAACTTGAATTCCCCGTCCAACAGTGGGAAAGTACATTGGGTGGACGGAGCATCGCCCATATAATCATTTTATGCTTAGACCAATGTGTAAATATTAATTTTCGTTCTGCAGATGCTGCTGTTGCTGCCTTCCATACTCAATGGACTCTGCTAAGAACGCAGACCACTATTGCCCCAACTGCCAGCGGTACATTGGGACTTACGAGAAGTAAACTCAGCTAGTATACACAAAGGTTCAAACATCCACGTGGACTTGTGATAACTATACTATACTGACTATACAATAATTGATATCGTAAGTTTATTCTAGATAGATTTCGACTGTTCCGCAAGTGCCTTATATTAACGCAGAACGACAACTATGTATTCAGTGTGTTCGAAGACATAAAATTAATATGCTATGTCCACGTGGAAGTTCCTTCCACTTTACATCCTACTTTTCATCGTTCGTTATATTATCGATTATATGTAGGTACCTAAGTCCTGTTTTATTTTGAAAGTTTTAGTTGTAGATATACATTCTTCAGCGAATGTTTCAATTGTTAAGATAGAAACTCACATCAGTACGGAAATTCAAAATCATGTTATGGTTTTGTTTTAGTATCTTGTTTTGGTAACGATTGGACATGGTCATGGGATTCGCAACTCTAAAAATTATTGCACATAGTATATTGATATTACGTGCGATGTTTTTGAAAATTCAATGAACATGATTTATTAAGTAACCCCTAACCTAGTCCGGTCAAAATTATTGAAAATTATTTTTACCCGTACTAAAATTATTCAATTGGTCTATCATTTATTAAAATTATTAGAGAATATAAAAAATATTTTCTGAAACGCGCGTGTCACATGATTAAGTACTTAAAAAACGTAGAAAACGTCTACCTGACTATAAAAAAAAAAATTGATTTTCCCAGTATAGATTTCAGTGTTGACTGAAACGTAAGTACATTTCAAAACCTTGATATGTGTTTAAATAAGGTTAGCACATAAGTATAAAATTAAAACATTTCCTAAATATATATTTTAATATTTCCGAGCTCTTTCATTACCTATCCTATATGAACTACCTACTCCCCAAAATACTCTACATACCTACCTATGTACCTAGTTAACTATTAAGTTTTGAAAACTCAGAACTCCTGACTCTAGGTGGATAAAGTTTTTATATCGAGTACCTATTTGATAGAGTACAATTTTAAAGAACATGTGGACCTAAACTTTTTTGGCTGTGGAAAATGCTCTTATATAGGTATGTAATCCTGTAAACCCCGATGAAGGTAGCCGGTATATGTCAGACTCGGCACCAACTACTCTTCCAGTAAAAAGTGCCCCCACCGACTAAAAACCACACATTGTCACACCTCGTCTGCATTTGTCGGAAAAGCTTTCGCACACACGTGAACTCGCCACGACGCGCGACGCTCTTCCCGACCCTTGCTTAGGGGAGACACTGCGACATGGCAGGATACATGATGTGCCACAAATACACCGGGGGCAAGGGCAACCCCCGACTTCTGTAAAATTTCCATACATTAGCCACTCGCATTTATCGATCTATTTTAGTAGCAGGCTATACTTAAAACTGAATTAGTATCTAAACGGTTGATAAGATTTTTATCACATCTATGAAGAAAATCAATGAAAGTAAATATGTTACGAACCAATTGAACCGGAGGAACTCTACCCGTGTATCGTTCAATCGAAACGTATGTGCCGGTCGGCAGACTCAGTGGTCAGTTTTGGAGACTCTGTGTTCTTTGGTCATTCTTTTAGCCTCGATGGCTTGGAGTGTGGTCTTGGAGTGGAGCTAGCCAGGCGAGCATACGCAAAATGTCCTTTCACCTTCCGGTGAATCTGGAGCCAGCGGTGGGGCAATCCACAGCTATTAGATACCTCTCGGCTTCAAAACTATATTTTCGTGTCAGTCGTCGTCGTTTTTATACATTTCTCCTTAGGGCGAGCACTAAGCCTACAACAGCTAATGCGTCGTCCGTCGTAGTCATCGTGGAACGAAATAAAGATCGTTCTCGATCTGTTGGTATGAGGGGTGGAAGCAAAACTGTACCGTATTGAAAGGAATCTGTGATCGCATTCGATATCGTAAGGTTTGTGGGACCCGTTACATGCGTAGCTTTTCCTAAGCTGCTCCCGAGTCAACTAGTATGAGAAATGTTTGAATAAAACCATAAATAAACCTTGACCAGAATATGGTTCCACCAGTTGAAGGTATAAGGTGACGTGAATCTCAAAAAGGCAAATTCTGAGTATGATTTTTAGAAAGATTATACGCCTTACACATATGAATCAATTATATTTTATTCCCGAATTCTCAAGATTAAAAAAAAAAAACTGAAAAATCTTTCATATTAATCTATCTGTATATCACATGGTTGCTACGTAATAATAAGAAATAAAATTTGTATTGATATTCATGATTAATTCTATCAAGAGAAATATATGGAAACATGTTTTCAGGTAAGGCATAGTATTTGTCATATCCTCTAGAATATTATATATTGTACGCATATATTTCATTCATATATCTGTAAAGCGTCTCTTTCTAATAAACATGCTCATAATTTGCTTTTATGAAACTCACTTCACCTTAAAATTAAATATGTTTTATTTATCAATATTATTTACTTTTAATTAACTTCTTGTTTAGAGAAAAAATACCACATATTAAGTTTCTTATAGAGCATATAATTTACATCTAAAAATTTAATTATTTTACAAATAAATTATTTACACAATAATATTATCCCCTATATTAAAAATAAGTAGAAATAAGATTGGCGTTGTTATCATACAATAAGTAACATATCTTGGTTACTAACCTTCACGTTAACGGCTAACATAGAAACACTGGCTCACAACAACAGATTTTGAAATTGCGGGTAGTAGCTAGCCAGGCGAGCAATCGCAAAATTCCCTTCCACATACAAAAGTTGCATGATTAAAATTGTAACTTCACAGCGAGGGTATTCTTAAAATTTCCGAAGGCACTCTGCAAACCACCGCGGTTTATCTTATAGTACCACCAACTTAACTGTGCAGTTTTCGAGGGCGCTGCTGGTCAAGGAAATCAACTACAAACTGTCACAATTTGAAGGAATGTTGTAGTTCTTTTTTTTGCCACCTGAACTGATAAGTTGGTGGGAATGTATTTATATTCATTATTAGAGATCCCCCGTGGGGTGCCGGGTTAGAATTGCACCTCCCCATATCATCCCGTGGGTGTCGTAAGAGGCGACTAAGGGAATAATACTGGAAGGGCAGCAGCGCCTTCTAAAGAACTGCCATCTTATACTGCGATCCCCAAGCCGCCTGCCAAGCGTGGGGATTATGGCAAATACCCCAGTTAATAGGGAGGCTGTGTTCAGCAGTGGACGAGTCGGCTGTTATAGTAGTATAGTAGTATTAGAGATCAATGTCAAGTTAGAACTGTCACTTCACTGTATGCACTACGCGACGTATTGGTTGGTGAGAGCCCGCAACAACCGTGCCCGCCTGGTGGCGGCGGCTTCTCGCTGTATGTCCTCACTGTTGTTAGCGTTAAGTTCAAGCGCCCCGGCCGCCTTGACGGCGCGCGCTCGCCGCCCGCCCTCGCCGCGGCTGGTGTGCTTAGCCACGCACACTTCCAGCAGTGTCCCGTCCCACAGGCAGCCGTAGTACCCATCCATCGCGTCTTCTGTCATGGCCATCTGCGGAAGTAATGCGCGGTTAACAAAACGAATTATTATTAACTCGAAGCAGTGATGGCTCAGTGGCATTGGCTATGGACTGCCGCGCAGCAGGTCCATGGTTCGAATCCCGCCCAGAGCTTGAGCTTCACCGCATGGTGGAAGGGCATTTTGCGAATGCCCGCCTGGCAAAATGAGACTTCACAGCTATGTCTCAAGGTGATGGGCGCAGTGCAGTTCGTCGCTTGTGATGAAATGCATCTGTTATAGGCAGAGGATACCGCTTAATATCAGGTGGGCATCGCGCTTGTTCCATCACAATAAGATAAAAAAAAAAAAAAAAAAAAAAAAAAAAAAAAAATTAATGTAGTACATATTTCCTGTCGATTCCAATTTTGGTTAGTATCAGTGTCTATATTAATTAGTCGAATCTTTCAGCAAATGCCTTGAGAATACCACTAGGGATGGCCTGGGCCCTGCGCACCAGGCATGAGCACCGTTACCGCATGGCTGTCGAATACAGTAAAAGCTCCTTATCCACGGTTCCCTCATTCGCGATTGCGCTATTCGCGGGTAAAACAATTGCGACTCGTTTTCTGTATTCGCTGATAAATATCTCGCTATTCGCGGATCCAATCGGTACAGTAAATCGAAATAGGTGTCCTTTTTAACACGTCGGCATTTTTAAGTACTACCGGCACGTGCCGATGCGGCATTTACAGAGGGTATTGCGGTTACACCGAAAGAAAAATATAAAAAGAAAAATAATTCTTATTGCCACTATGCCTAAAGTTCTTTGCCAAATGAGGCTGCCGCCGCGCGCTATCGCACGTAGTATTGCACATCTATTATGCATGCCGCTGTCCTATATCAAAAACCGCATTTGCTATGTTCAGTGTGTTATAGTTCCAATTTGTAAACATTGACCGATCTACGTAAAGAAGTCTTATTTTCAAAAGGAAAAATGCTAACACCTCTGCCAAATTGAAGGACCTTTTAATAGTGGTAAAACAAGAGAAAATTACTACTTCTTAAACTTTTGTCTAAGCCAGATCTAAGAATAATTGGTAGGTATTGTTAAAAAAACGAGTTACATTATGTGATTAAAGAGATTACTGTATCCCCTAAGTTCTTATACAAATTACCGTTCCTTACCCACGGTTTCTGTATTCGCGGCATATTGGCGGAACATATACCCCGCGAAAAAGGAACTTTTACTGTATTTGTATATGTCCGGCCACTACGCTTATTATGTGATTGTACCACATGTACCTTGTCTGTGAAGCACTTGAAGGCGTTGGTGTAGTCGGGCTCGGCGGGCAGCTGGCAGAGGGCGGCGGAGGTTGTGTACGCGTGCAGCTGGAGGGCAGCCCGAGCGGCGCGACGAGCGATGTTCGCCTCGTCAGCCGCGCGCTTCCCGAAGTGCCCCGGGGCAGCTGCCAACGCGCACAAGTACCGCTGCATTGCGCCGCCCCATCTACCCGCCGCACACTCAACGTCACCGTACAGACGAAGCCTGAACAAGGATCAATACTTTAAAGATACCAGGACCTTCATGACATTTTTATAATACTAACTAGCTGACCCGGCAAACGTTGCTTTGCCATATAAATAATTTTGGCTATTAAAAAATAATGGTTGAACGTAGAAGGGTGAAAATTGAGGATTGTATGTATTTTGTATGTTGTATCATAAAAAATTGAAATTAAAAATGTTGTCTACAAAATAAAAAAATAATTTAGTGGTGGACTACCCCTAACATTTAGGGGGATGAAAAATAGATGTTGGCCGATTCTCATAGATACCGGATAAGCACAAAAAATTTTATCAAAATCGGTCAAGCCGTTTCGGAGGAGTATGGCAACGAAAACTGTGACACGATCAATCATGTAATTATTATATATTTTTAAACCATAATATGACATTTTTATAATACTTTTATCCATTTTGAATGACATTTTTGTATTTGTATTTTTGTAAACAAATCTTATTAAAATTTAGATTAAAAGGTAATTGAAGTAATTTTTGTTGGTACGTACTTGATTTGCATTATAAGTGATAACTAAATTTAATAATATATTATAATATTGTATGTCCGAAAAGGACGAAACTGTTGAGACTCAATGAAAAATTGTTATAACACCAATTTCTGTACAGCTTATGCAATAAATGATTCTGATTCTGTGCTACGATTACGAGGCGGTTTAGTTTACATATTATAGTCGCCAGCCCAAACTAGGAAGTTAACGGTTGATTATTATTACCTCTAATAATATAGACAGTAGCCTCAATTTTGCTGTTATATAAGTGAGTATAATAATAAAAAAAAGTTTTATGATCTTCCTGTTATAATGGTAGCAATTCTGTTGGAAAACAACTAACTAAAATTTAGTAAAATTAGATTTAGAAATGTCAAATGAACATTCCTTATTCTGTTGGCGCCATATTTTAGTTCATTCACTAAGCTATGTATATATATTTATATAAACTTACTAAAATTTGAATATTTGCTATTCTGTTGTACCATAATTTAGCCAGATTAGGTGGAATCATAGAAAATTTAAGCTTAAATTAATCAACATGTAAATTGGTGTTGACTAAAGTTATAATGTTTTCCAATTAATATATTTTTGCGGATTTTATCATAATCACGGCTTTCTTAGTCGGATAAACAATGGAGCATGCAGCTTTGTGGTTGCTAGACTTCTGGGTTCTCCGGAAAGGATTGTATTTTTCGGTAATTCTAAAGCTAGAATAAAAAATAAAAAACATAACTAGAGAAAAAAGCTAGTAGGCTAACTTGGATTTATAAAATCTTTGCTCACCTGTAATACGCAGAGGGGTGGCAGATGTCTTATGTGTAATAACACATCACACTGTTATTAGATAGACTTCGGACAGCTATATGCTTTGTTATTTTTTTTTTATATGAAATCACCAGTAGATTCTGTTACTGAAACTAGGCTTTCGAGATTGCGAAGCGACCTTTTGAAGCTGCTCTGCCAAGCACCGTGGCAAAATCATTATTTTTGGGCTTTATCACAGGTTTCGATAGTTTCGAAAACAAACAAAGTTCCATAGGTAAAAACAAGGTATCAACGAATAACTATTTTTACAAAACAACTTGAATCGTGGGCTATCTAGCGTAGAGTAGCGGCAAAGTGAATTATATTTAGTATTGATAATTTGCTGTTTTAAATTTAGTTCCAGGTAACAGCAGAATGACATTTAGATATCCTAAAACTAAAATTAGAACTTTATACCTAATTAGTTAGTATAGATAATGAGCGTACAACAGAATGGCTGCCAATGTCAGTTTTAAATTAAATTCACTTGGTCGCTACTCGACGCTAGATGGCGCATAACTCAAGTTGTTTTATTAGTCTTGGGTATATTTTATGCCGCGCAACTTTAACAGTGACATTGCCATCTCGAAGTCCTAAGCGAAAAATACAATCCTTTCAGAAGAATGTGCAAGCGTAGCAACCATGTGGCCGCATACTCCTTATTTCATCCAACTGAGAAAGTCGCAGTTAAGATAATATTACCAAAATATATTAATGCAAACCACTAAAGTTTAGTCAAAGCCAATGTTACGTGTTGAGTAATATTAAGTCTATTTCCACCTGATCTGCCTACATAATTGTATAACAGAATATATAAACTGTAGATTTTATTAAGTAACTAAACTAATTTAATAACTGTCACACTAAAATTACTAATAATAAGACGTCAACAGAATAAGAATTGTTCGTTTGACATAAGAGAAAAACTACTGTTATAACACCAGTCTATAAAAAGGAAACAGAGAAAAAATTGTTTTATATACCTATTTACTGTGGTATATATAATATCAAATATTTTCGAAAAATACATTCACATAATATGTTCAATAATGAACAAAAAGGGTTTAGTAGAAATAAAACCATTAATATAGCGGTTTACGAGTTTGTCAAAGTAACCCTTTTAAGTGTCGATAAACATCACTTATTTCTTCTGCAATATGACATAGATCTATGATATAGATTACGTAGATCCGAAAACCCTAAAAAGTAAACTTGAAGTTTACGTGATTCGAGGAAATGTCTTAGCTCTTATATCAAATTATGTTTCACTAAAAGAAAACAAATAACTGATATATTTAAAATAAAGTTTAAAATTTAATTTCATATCAATATTCCTTACATATATGTGGTTGTTCCATCTCTTAAAAAATGTAGGCCTCCACAGGCAAAACATGGTGAAACTAAGTATATAAATATATACAAATGTGCACAAAATTTTATTTATGTACCTTGGGTACAAGGTACATAAATAAAATTTTATGTTTGAGGAATAAATAAACCTTTATCTTTGACAGTCCTAAACATAATTTGACTAAATTTATAATAAGTTTCAAGACATCACAATTGCGACCAGTGTGTTTTTTTTTTATGTTTGGAAACATCAGAATTGCGGACAAATATATATGAATTAATATTGTAACTGTATATAAATTGACCATTTAACAGCATTTTCAACTGGCAACACTTAGAGTGACGGAATTGCATAATGATGCACTTTATAAGTAATATGACTTTTTTACTTTCCCAAGCGTTGTTGGGTTCTGTTTCGGGTAGTGTACTCATGAACTCTTTAATGAGCTTGAATGCGATGGGGTGTGTGCAAACAAATACATACACCTGATATAAGGCTGTTCTTCAGGCTAACCTAGAATTACTGGCTTTCAAGGACAGCTGCTGGAACACACCGTTAGGTGCTTGACGACAGATTTTCTACTTAAGGGTGGTAGTTAGCCAGGCGGGCATTCGCAAAATGCCCTACCACAGGTATAATAGTAATATGACGTGATTATATTGGGTTTTTATTCGACGATTGTAGACGG
Source organism: Plagodis pulveraria (assembly GCA_963890685.1). Classification (NCBI taxonomy): domain Eukaryota; kingdom Metazoa; phylum Arthropoda; class Insecta; order Lepidoptera; family Geometridae; genus Plagodis; species Plagodis pulveraria. Next base: position 19,725,484 of record OY982950.1, on the reverse strand, counting down.
CTAGAATTTTGAGTATTTCACTACTAGATCAAGCATGTGTAAACGAGTGTGGAAACAGTGGATTGAGTATTTTAGCAAACACAATATAGTTAGATTGTATGTTATAGGAGAAATTATCAAAAATACACTTACCAGGAAACATTGTATGGATACAGCCTCAAGCTTCTCTCCAACATCGCTGTGAGAGATTCCAGCACAAATTTCGCATTGTAGTTGTTGCTATTTGATATAGTAGACGGCCAGAGGCTCGTGTATTCCACTACTAGCTCTAGTGATGCATCGTCAACTAGTAAATTGTATATTTTTGCGAGTAGAGACAAGACCACGCTGACGGCGATGGGTTCGCGAACTGTCGACAGGAAGGCGTTGAAAGCGTGTCGCGCGTCAGATGATGTTGTGTCGCGGTTGTGCGGCATTCCTGAGGCGTTGCGTTTCGTCGCACCGGATGGAGGGTGGGTGTAGACCACAAGGGCTGGGAAAACAAAACAAAAATTATAAGTAGAAATTTTGAACAAGATATTGAATTAGTATGTATAATATTATGTCCTCTATACCAACACAAGAACATAATTGTAAAAAACACTATGGCCTATACCACACGCAAATCCTCCTTGGAATGCTCTCGTTAGCAGTACCGCTAAAATTCGGGGAGAACTATGAAGCGCTTGTAGCGAAGTTTGCTTAGCTGTTCTTCACCGATTAGCAAAGTTAGGCACCGTCCGCCGCGGTCATGACTTGGGTGGGTGACCGCTAGTGTAAAGTCACTAGCGGTCACCCAACCAAGTAGTAATTCAATAGTAATAAAAGTATTACTATTGAATTACTACTGAGCGCTTCCGTGCTTCGGAGGACACGTTAAGCCGTCGTTAACGGTTGTTGTCTTAGGAAGGCAGTCGTTATAGCATGATAGTAGAGCATATTGCGAATGGGCGCTTGGTTAGCTACCACCCTCAAGTAGAAAATCTATCGCCAAACACCTAGCGGTGTGCTCCGGCAGCTGTCTTGAGAGCCAGTAATTCTAGGTAAGCCTGAACAACATCTTCGACCACAACATCACTACCAAGTCTCCAATACACTCTACTACATGAACATAGCACACATGATCTGATCGTACCAAAGTCCCAGAGTGGCCTCGCGAACTTCCTGTTCCCCTTCCCGCGCTGTAGCTCTGCACAGGCGGCGCAGAGTGCGGCCGCTAGCTCTCCTGCTCCTATCCCGGCCACTGAACCTCCACCTTCCCACTCGCACGCATTAACCAACAAACTCCAGCACACTTCTACAACCTAATCAACATAGAATAATAGTGATATTTTATATTTTGCAAAGAAGCACACTCCGCGGATAACATTAGAAAATTACGAGAGGAAAAATTACAGTCACATGCGGGAATCGAACCCGCGCCATCCACCCCTATAGCCGGGGTATCCTGTAATTTTTGCAATTGGATTTAAACTTGTATATGATGACGTAACCCTTCTTATGCTTATTCTATTTGGGGGCGATATGTCCTGCACTGACTTCCCGCTTGGGGTGCGTACTTTGCATTTCCCCCGCCAGCTTCTACCCAAGCCATCCCAACTCCTTAACGTAGCGGAGAAGGACTTTGGGTCGCTGGCATAGCTGCTCCAGTGGCGTATGTGGTGGTGGTAAGGATTTTGTTGGTGAGAATGACTCACATAGTCCCGTTTCAACTCTTCGTAATCCTATAATTTTAATTATTTTCTTTTTGCAATGACTCATGCTTCGCGGGTAACATTTTCAAATTAGTCTTATTTGTAGTACGACGTAAGTTGAACTATATATGTTGCTCCATCCCCATACGATGGTTAAGAACGAGAGGAAAAATTACAGTTATGAGTCATATTTGGTCATATTAGCTTAGCGGTCAGAGCATACCCTGGCTATAGGGGTGGAAGGCGCTGGTTCGAATCCCGCACATGACTTTATTTTTTCTCGTTGTGTATGAAATAAAATAATCTTCATTTCATTATATCACGCAAACTCTAACTATATTGTAAATTTAGTTTTCTACTTTTTAGACTTATTTATATCTTTGGAAGAGTCCTTCTTCTCATAATACGGGCCTCGAGCCTAGTGTGGGAATCAGGTGCTCAACCATTTCATTTAAACTGTGCTCTTACTTATCAGAATAAACATTTTTCATTTTCATATACAGATATACAAGTTCAGAGAACAATTAAGTGGCGTTTTATATCAATACATAATACGAGTAAGTACATACACAATAAAAGTGCGAAATATAAGTTGTATGATCTACACATATTTACTAATTTTATGCTCTAAAACTAATATCAGATTAACAGGCGATAGTGCTAGAGTATTTTACAATAGGTTTACCTGCGGTCTGGGTATGATTCCGTCGCCTGCGCTTACAGCCGCTATGCAAGCCTTGCATTTGTTGGCGATACTCTTTAAGTTGAGCCGGTGATGCGGCCACTCACTTAGCACCACATTGATTTGTAGCAACAACACTTCCCAAGATAACAGGCGACAAAGGCGGTAGAGATTGGGGTCGTTGCCCGCACCGAGCTGACTGCGTGCTTCTCCTTCTAACACTGAAAGGAGGGATAGGGCAGCGCGTGAACACCCAGCTTCAGCCCTCGCTCGAGCCGCTCCCGATACTACATAACCGAAATCTTGCAAAAACCCTCTTGGCAAAGAAACTATTGCATTCCCCAGCGAACCAGCCGGCTTCCACGAAGGGCTCAATTTCCACAGCGGCGACGGCGCCTTCATCATCGCTAACTTCACCAAGCACATTCGAACATCATCCGCAGTTGAGGATTCAATCAAACGCTTTTTGAGTTTCCCCATCTCCAATTCTGGTACCGGTGGAAACTCGAATTCGGGCGTGTCCCAGTCCTCGGTGAGTAGTTCGGAAGGCATCTCCATGCTTTCGTCGTCTTGATTGATAGGATCATTCATGATCCTGTGCAACTGTTCGTCGGAAATTAATTTCCTCCTGATCCTTTCCGCTTGATCGCCAACATGCTTCCTCAGGTATTCCTCGATTCTTTCGATGGGAAGGCGGCACTGAGATGTGGCTAAATGAAGAAAGAACATTTTTAAGTTGGACCAATCCTTCTCTGATAAGTTCGACATAAGAACTGGTCCCAGAGCCCAGAAAAGCAAGTCGAAGAATTTTATTCCAACTGTTTTAAATTTGTTTAGAAAATCGGGATGTGTTGATGGAATGCCACCTTCTAGGGCATACCTCACTGCATTCAAAGCCGACACCCTGTTCAGAAGGTCTCTAGCTACTGTAAATGCTCCACTTGAAGAGGAACCTTGGATATCGAGCTCAGCGACTTGCCTGTGAATAATCGGGATTTCCCTGCTTATGTTATCAGCTTGCAGCACAGCAATGATTCCGGCGTAATGATTTGCAATAGATTCTTGTAGTTTTAATAACAGAGACGGCTCTTCGTTTAGTAGTTCATATCCCAAATTTAAAGCTCTGATATAGCCAACGATGTCTTCATTGGTCATGCTAGCATAGTAAAAGTTGCCCCACGGTACTTGCCTTTGTGGTCCATATCCATGGATAGCAACATGTCGTTCCAATAATATTGAGTTTTCTCTACACCCAAGAATATGTTTCCTGGCTAAATCATTTTGTCCATAAAAGAAGTAATTGTAACAGAGATCAAAATGAATTTGCATTGCCAGTTCGTATTGGCATATGGAGTTACCAACATTCCAATCATGGTTCATATCATCCGAGTCCTCTGTGAGGTGGATGAAGGTTTCCATAGGAGGAATTATAATATTTTTTGGATCCTTACGTCGACTTTCATAAACAACTAATATGTCTTCCAAAAATTTTATGCTGTGCATACGGGATGCTTCGCACATTCGTAAAATCTTTTCAAAACTTGGATTTAATGTCGAAAAAGTACCATCTCCTTGCAGGCCAGGTCTGAAAAAAACGGAATGGATTTTCAAATAATTTTGACACAATTATGTTGGTAATTTCTTAGTAAGTATCATGCTTGCCCAGTACTCCCGAGACCTGAGTTCTTTAGTATCGTTTGCTTAGTAATTTCACTTACTATATTGCCATTCACGATATAACGGACAGAGCAGAAGTAAAGCTTTGGCAAAGTATTATTAAAAATCCCTTACAACCAGAGTAAAGGAAAGCTGCGTAAGATACGCCACGAGAGGAGCAAACATTCGTTTCAGGTTTTATAATCACACCTCTGCAGGGAAATAATATAAATTCATAAACGAATAATGTCAATTCGGCTGCTATTATAGAGTATGTTCCATTAGTCGCTAAGAACGTTATTTTCATTAATTTTGATCACATTCTGCGTCTATGGTTGTGATCACGTGATCGTATGTAACTGTCATCCCCGTTCCATTTTTGGATAAAAACGCTAAGAATGCCACTAAAATTTGCCACTTCTGTCACTTTTGACATTAGATGTAGCGTTTAAAGCGAAAATAACGCCAAGGCCCATGTGGAACAACTTTTTGGGAGTGTGATCGTTTTTAGCGTTTTTAGCGAATCTCACTCAAATGGTACGCACCCATAATAGTAGAACACAAAATTAGTGATGGTGATATTAAAAGCGCAGCACGCATCCAGTTTTCGAGTGAATCTATCGCCACATTTACATCTGTTACTAATGTAACAGATGTAAAAGTATGTTACTAATGTAACAGATATACAATATTGTAGAGAATTTAGTCATGCTTATTTCATTCATTTTCTCCACATGTCCAAACCATCTAAACATACCCTTCTCGATTTTTGACACTACATCCTCATTCACACAACATCGATTAATCTCACTATTCCTTATCCTGTCACTCCGTTTGACTTGAATTCCAATCAATTTTGATTATTGAATCCGACTGTCATCAATTCTAAACCTGAGAAATTGATTTATTAAGTAGGTAATCTTGAGGTAAACAAGGGCAAAAAAAGAAATGTTAGTTTGTATGTAGGCGTAGTAGTAAATTATAAAGGTAGTTTCACGTCCTTTAGTTTTATGTAATTAACTTTTGTTCAGATTTTTGTTTTGAAAGCCATCTTACGCTGCAATATGCAATAGATGAAGTGGTTATAAAATAATCAATTATGCCGGCAATAATTTAAGTGGTGCGGTACCCGCCCGAACAAGCGCGTCACAACGGACTGAATTTTCATTCCTTGAATAATCGAGCAAATGAGCTTGCACGAATGACGGTTTCATGCTTAAGGCACCTAAAATATTTAAGTATAGATATGGATCAGTTACTATATTGGTCAAATTAGCTTAGAAAATGACTAATTATTCATCGAAATTAATTGGATTAAGTGGGTTAGTAGTAGGTATGTGATCTGAAAGCGATGAGCAATTGAACCCCAATGTATCTCGCTCTTCCATGATCAAAGACTAAATCTGGCGCTGAACTGTATTACAACAGGATAGAAGAACATACAAATTATGATTCACAATGTTAGTAAAATATTATTTCAAATCAAATCAATCATTTATTTACAAGAATACATAGTCATAAAAAGATCTTTAAACACTATGGCGATTCATTCTTGTATTCTGCCTGCATGCAGGCGTGAAAATATTAAAAAGTATTTTTGTCACTTAGGTGTATAAACTCATTTAAACTATAAAAACATTTACATAATAGCCAGTCACATAATCTGTTATAATATAATTAAATCACCTTTCATAGCTTTAATTTCTTCGTGAATCCTATTATAAATATTAATACAATTAATATATATTTTTTTTTGTAGATATCTTTTTTTTTGTAGATATTTATGGCTATACGTAGTAAAAAAAGCAGGAGCAGTGATGGCTCTGTGGCATTGGCTATGGACTGCCGCGCAGCAGGTCCAATGTTCGAATCCCGCCACGGGCTTGAACTTCACCGCATGGTGGAAGGGCATTTTGCGAATGTCCGCCTGGTAAGCGACCACCCTCAAGTAGAAAATATGTCGCCAAGCACCTAACAGTGAGTTCCGGCAGCTGTCCTTGAGAGCCATTAATTCTAGGTTAAGCCTGTTAACACCTTCGACCACATCATCACTTACCATCAGGTGAAATTATGGTCAATGGCTTATCTATCAGCAATAAAATATAAATCTGTAATAAATGCCACCTCTAATCTTGAACAGGTATGTATGGTTGGTAAATCACAACATAATGTATACTGCTGAGAGCAGTTGTTTACAAACACTACTATTTAAGGCTATAAAGGCACTGTAGCAAGTGAATTCTTAGGTGAAAGAGACATAAGAACTAAACTTTTGCTGTGACAACTGCAGAAATACTAGGCATGCAGCAAAGGTTGGCAAAGGCTGGGCACATGGTCGCATCGTTGTTGTGTTTGAGAATTTTATTAGAATTTTATGTTTACTAATTCCTTAATCATTATAAAAATAAACTTACAAATGCATATAGGACATCTTTGATGATTTAGCATACAGTGCAGTTTTGACTGGGAATCTAACTATCCACCTGTGGTACAGTGTTAATGCGAACTGCACTTGAGGCAGCGCCAGCATGTCAGGGGAAACTTCCTGAAAATATAGAAAATAAATTCATTAACATTGCGCTGATCCTTTCTTTGTAAACTTCAAAGCAGGCCTGGCTCAGTCCGCACTTTAAATACAATACATTACATTGGCGTATCCGTCCGGACGGGATTATTCTACGGTGCGAGCCGCGTCAGAAGAGATCAGAGCGATGCGTGGCTATGCGCTAGAAAGAGAGATGTCTTGTAGGTGAATATATATTATATATAAGTTACTCAGCGCTTTGCGAGCAGATGTGTACTTTATTGCTTCGTAGCTAGAGTTACTTATTTATTGGAATGGCTTTGCGGACTGATCTTTCTGGTCCTTTTTAGGGTTCCGTACCCAAAGGGTAAAAACGGGACCCTATTACTGAGACTTCGCTGCCCGTCCGTCCGTCCGTCTGTCACCAGGCTGTATCTCAAGAACGGTGATAGCCAGACAGTAGAAATTTTCACAGATGATGTATTTCTATAGCCGCTATAACAACAAATACTAAAGCTAAAATAAAACCGTTTCTTGCTCGATACTAATAACGGTGACAGGTAGACGCTGTAACTATTCACAGAATATTCAGTTTTGTGTTCTCTTTAAATATAATTAGTTAAAATAAATTAAATAATTAAGGGGGCTCCCATACAATAAAAGAGGTTTTCGCCGTACCTACCCAGCTCAAATGGACACTGCGAAAAGTGTCTGTAACACTCGCACATGGCTGGTTTTTATTATTATGTGGCGTAAGGTAATTTCATATCTTCCTTGGATAAAAAGCCAATAGCTAAGTCTTGGAAGTTGTACGAGGGGTGATAATATTCATAGTGCTAATATCAAGATGATGCTTCAAATATAATTAATATGTAGTTAAACTACATATTATTAAAAAATTAAGGCGTAGCGTGATGAATGACAACTACGATTCACATTGCAATATTTAAGTTTTACTTAAAAAAAAACTTTACTAAAGTCAACTGAGCGCTAACCCTATTACTGTACAGCTATCAAAAGGTTTTTACGATACAGACTTAAACGTCTAAGACCACCAGCAATACATAAGTTTGAAAAAGTGTTAATTGGCTTAAATAAAGATTTTTATTATTTTATTATTATTTTATAGGTATTTTAATACTTCTATAGAAGTACATATTACATTGATTTGTTAATAAGTCAATGATTTAAAACCCGCGTTAAGATGCCGACATGCCGGCATGTCAACTTCAATTTGACCATCATAATGCTGCCTTTTCATAAAACCTTTAAACTGCCTACCTGCCAACAAAAATCAGCTTTATAGTAGTTTTGAGCTAAAACGTAAGACTTTCATATCAATTTTTATTCCCTATTTATGTCTATTAATACGTCCTTACCATGAAAATTTCGGTAATATGCTTAATATAGCAATCATGCTTCTAACTAAAAACTTTAATCTAAAAACTTTACTCAACCTACTTTCAACCAAAACAGCATTACACCTTCCAGCTCTTTAAATGCTGACACTTTACACACTATTAATATAAAAGTAGAATTCGTTAAAAAACTTCTTAAAAGCTTTGATCCCAACAAAGGTGCTGGCAGTGACAAAATTCCCCCTTTATTTTATATTAATTGCGCTGAATCTCTTGCCGCGCCCATTGCATTTATATTCAACAGATGTTTTCGTGAAGGCTATTGTCCAAATATTCTTAAGACTGCACATATTATTCCTATTCATAAAAAAGGCACAAAAACATCTATTGAAAATTACCGTCCAATTTCAATTTTAAATACACTTAGTAAGTTAATGGAAAAAGTCGTACATTTCAACCTTTATGCATTTATACACCAGAATATTCCCTCTCAACAACATGGTTTTATAAAGGGTCGTTCTACAAATACAAACCTAGCTATATTTACAAACGCTATTCTACGTGGTATGGATGGTGGTAAGCAGGTTGATGTTATCTATACGGATTTTGAAAAGGCTTTCGACCGCGTCGATCACAACATCCTGCTCCGCAAAATGCAAGAACTTGGCATATGTGGAGATCTTTTAAGATGGTTAGAATCTTATCTGCGCAATCGCTGTCAAGCTGTTATCGTGGGTGGACATCGTTCGGATTTTATAAATGTCCCTTCAGGCGTCCCGCAAGGATCGATTCTCTCTCCTTTGCTCTACGCGGCGTACCTATATGATATTGGAAAATGTTTTAAATTTGCTAACTACCTTATGTACGCAGATGATACAAAAATTTACTTTCCGATCAAAAACCATGCTGACTGCATAAAGCTACAGCAAGATTTAAATAGATTAAACGAATATTACAATGATAATAAAATAACTATAAATATTAATAAATGTATGTTCATGTCATTTACAAGAAAGAAAATACCATTTGTTTTTCAGTACAAGTTAAACAACACTTCTATCCAAAAAACACAGTTGGTTAGGGATTTAGGAGTTCTCTTGGACAACAAACTAATATATAATGAGCATATTTCGGATATAATCAATAGATCCTACAAAAACCTAGGTTTTATTATAAGAGCTAGTAGACCGTTCTCTGATATCAAATGTTTAAAAATATTATATTTTGCATATGTCAGAAGTGCTCTTGAGTATTGCAGTAACATTTGGTCACCACAATATATAACTTATACACAAGATCTAGAAAAAATTCAATGTAAATTTATTAAATATATTAACTATCGAGCAGGCCATAAATACATTGACTATGAAGAATCGTGTAAATTTCATAATGTAATGACTCTCAAAGATAGACGCAAAATGTTAGACATGTTATTTCTCCATAAAGTGTGCCACGGCGATATTAACAGCATAGAACTCACAGAACTTTTCCTGCAGCTCGGAGTCCCCACGTTCCGTACCAGACACACTAGCTTGTTCCACATACCACGCTCATATACTAATTATTCAGCGAATTCAGTAATCCTTCGAACACAGAAATGCTATAATAATAATTTTAGCTCAACAGACCTTTTCAACAGCTCGAAAGGTGTATTCAAAACAGACATTATTAACATTATAATTGATGAATAAAGTGAATATAGTATGTTTTCACCTGTTATTAACCCACCACTTACTTTTTTATCTTCTTTAATTAAATAAGTATTTATTTACCTGTTGCAATTGTTTGTGTAACTTTTATGAACAATGCATATTTTGTACTTCTGCTCTCTTTGTTATAAAATAATATAATTAGAAAGTAAATCCGTCATTGGATGTAAGAATTAATATTTTTTATAAACTATTGTAAATTAAGTTAAGATCTGTGGATTTTGTGAACTCAATAAATAAAATAAATAAAAACTATGAAAAATATAGGACTTTCATAAAAAAATTAAGCGTTCATTTGAACTCATTAATACTGTCCTTTTATAAAAGGATTAACGTCTCTTACCTATAAAATACCTACATACTCAATTTCAGCTTCATGGGTCAAGTCCATTTCGAGATATATTTATCAATATTTTTTTTATTCCCTTCTACATCCCCTCCAAGCTTGACTCTTTTCACCCAGCCTTTTGATAATTCATTTCTTAGCAATCCGTGCCTGTCGAATTTCATATATAATATAACCGGCCAAGTGCGAGTCGAACTCGCTCACTAATCGTTTTGTACCAATTTTTTTGCTGAGTGTATTTTACCTTACTTGACTTATTATTTTAACATTCAGTTCTGTATTTTTTGCGCGACTTTAATTTTTAGTCGTTTTTTTATTTTATTTCTATAGACTTTAGATATTGTGCAACACCACATCTAGTGATCCTAGCAACCTTTATGAAGCAGTGATGGCTCAGTGGCATTGGCTATGGACTGCCGCGCAGCAGGTCGAATCCCGCCGCGGGCTTGTGCTTCACCGTATGGTGGAAGGGCATTTTGCGAATGCCCGCCTGGCTAGCGACCACCCTATCTTTCGCCAAGCACCTAACGGTGTGTTTCGGCAGCTGTCCTTGAGAGCCAGTCATTCTAGGTTAAAACTGTTAACACCTTCGACCACATCATCAGTTACCATCAGGTGAGATTGTGGTCAAAGGCTTACCAAGAAGCAACAAACAAAAAAAACCTTTCATCTGGTGAAACGGGGAGAAGTTGCGGTGCAAAAGATGCAGAGAAAACTAAATACGAAGATGTTAGCTTAGTACTACTGTCTAGTTTTCTTGTCAGTATCCCTTAAAATGTTTGTCTAAGAACGTTTTTTTTAATAAGTTAGTTTTTTCGTTACCTGTGGTGGGAGACCAAATGCTGCATCAGTAGCCATGTAGACCAGATCTTGCATCAGCTGCTGCTGAGATGGAGGCGCCAGCTTTACTTCGAATATATCTGAAACATATATACAGAAAGATAACCTTACAAGTATAAGTCATTCTATTTAGCTTCATTATTCAGAGATTCTCATCTAAACTCCTTTTATATCAAGCCTTTTTTTATCAAATTACTGTTAAGTTATTCTTTGACTACTGATATTATCTGAGGGTGGATGATGATTGTAGAGCTCCGATGGTTTCTTTAATTTCATTACAAAATTTGTAGTTGTTGTATATCAAAGCTTTTTTAACCTTGCTTATTGGTTGTTGCTATCTTCCTACCAAGAAATTTAATACCAAGAAATTTAAATAGCAAAGATTCAGCAATTGTGGAAGCACATTCTCCTCATATCAAGAGTCCTGGATCATAAGAGGCAAATTTATTTCGTCTACCCAGACACAGACCGTGGCATTTACTTGGTTTTGTTCTCAATTCTTTCACAGAACATGCACAGAACTCATCCACTTCACGTGAAAGTTCCTGACATTGTTTTGGATTATGTGTCAGTATTGCAAGGTCGTCAGCAAAAGCTAAGATGGACTTTGTGCATCTGTTATTGATTTTAAACCGATAGCCCCACTTTTTTTCATGGCTAATCAGCTTGTCAATGAAAATATTAATTACTATATTAAATGCTATTGGTGACAAGCAGCAACCTTGGAACAAACCCATATTGTATGTCCCTGTTTGGATAATATAACGAATTTTAATTGGGAGTAATATGATGCGATGATGTCGCTGACTACAAAGTTATACCATTGAAAACAACAGCAGTTTGTGCTGCATAGAACCAAACGCATTCTCTAAGTCTATCTAGCACACTGTTAATAAACTAAATAAGTTCTTATTCTAGGTTAGTCTGAGCAACATCTTCACCACATCATAACTTACCATCAGGTGAGAAAGTGGTCAAAGGCTAACCTATCCAGCATAAAAAAAATGTTATCTGCTGGAATGGCAGCTAGACACCAAAATGATGTGAAATTTGAATGATGAAAATGAAATTTTCATTAAACAGTATTTCAGTTTATTTATTATATCAGATATGTATATTTTATTGTTAAATTTTCATTAAACTTATTTCATTTAAGACCATCCCAGAACCTTGTTTGGCATGTATTTGTGCCATAAAATTGTTGCTTTAAGTAGCAACCAATATTGTAGGTTTTTTCAATTGTCTTACATTTAAATATTTATTTTTGTTTCATTTTCTAACATCCATATAACTAATACATTTTCATTTCAATAAATTCTCCATATGAAAATGCCTAATTAAACACATGACTTAGTATTAAAATTTAAATATATGCATGTTATCAAAACTCCAGACATGGGTGTGAACTTTTTACGGAACACTACACCATGCCCTCTACAGGCTTAGTAATAAAAATCCCCCTTAAGATTTTTTGCAAATATATTGCCATACTAGCTTTCCCGCTGCATCTCCACCCGCGGGTATATCGGTTATTGTGCTATTAACCTCTTTTTGCGCAGTTGGATAAAAACTATCCTATGTCCTGCCCCGTGTCTCAAATTATTTCCATACCAAATTTCATCCTAATCGGTCCAGTAGTTTCAGAGCAATACAAACATACAATCAACTCTTTCCTCTTTATTATAGTTTAGATATAAATTGACACATAGAGATTATAAATTCTAATACTTAATAAACCACCTGTACCTTTTGAACATAATATGAAACATACCTAAATTCCAGTGAAGTGAAGCTGCCACTCTGAGTGCAAGGATTTTTAATGCAAGCTGTTTCCTTGTGTATTGAGCTGGAGAAGGTGTGCCAGATGATGGCGGAGTAGGAGGAGCATCCAAATCTACTACACGTTCACTGGTAGGCTTGGAATTGCCATTTTTATTGTCCACTGACATGAACTCTTCAATTAGCTCACATGCTGTTGGTTCTGTAAAAATATGTATTCAAAAGCACTTTTTAATCTGGTGTACTTATATTTTACAATTTTTTTTTGAAGTAAATTGCTTACAGCATGTAAATATGAATGATAAAGTGTTGGATCATATTGCGTTGTTTTTACTGCTTTAAACTCGATTGTTGTACCTACAATCAATACAATAAAGTTGACAAAGTTTAAAAATGCTCCTATCTCCAGTCACACAAGTGGCTAATTTATATTGATATGAGTAGGACATTAAAGATTTAAATTATTAATTCAGTTATATGGATATTCTGCTATATAATGTACTGCTTTGGGAATGGTAAATTTACTTGAGGCTGTTCTCAAAACTGTTCTAAAAACAAACCTGGGTTCGGTCTAGATAGATGGTTCTTCAGAAGATTCGGATCGAGGAGGAACTCGAACCACAATATTGTGTCAGGAGATATGGGCACAGTGCCCGGTCGTAGTAAATCTACGTCCATTACAGACGGAGAGTTGTAGATTTCAGGTTAAATTGACTGCCAGCTTCCGTCTCGCCCGGTAATAATACCTGGAAGAATCCAGGTATGTATGCAACGATACTTTAATTACGAGAAATGTGTGTCCTAAGTATACAAACTAGCCTGTTGTTTAGAAAACTCTACTAAATTAAATAATATTTTAAAAGAACACAACTTTGATAATTTTTTTTTTTTCTTTTTTCCTCTAAATTGTGAGGAATTGGCGTCGCACATTGTGCATTTGCCAGAGTCATGTTTTTATTTTTTCAATTTAAAACGGGGAAACTGATCGGTATTTATAAACAAGGATTAGATACGGATAAAAGGATAGGGTCAGGAGAGTTAAGGAATAAAATTGAGACAATTATGCTACATAAAATCATTACAAAAAAGCATACAATATATACATTTTTACAACTTAATGTCATTAACTTCAATAAATGAAGCAATGACTTTATATATAGAAATAGAATTAGAAGATAATAAACATAGTATATTAGTGGGAAGAGGTATATTAAATTCTATCAGACTTTGGTATAAGAAAGAGTAATCGTATCGTGGGCAGTTTAGGAAGATGTGATTAGCATCACCCACATCCTGCCCACATTCACAAATATTCGAATCTTTTACACGAATACGAGCAAGGTGTGCTGGACTGCACATGTGTCCTAATCTCATTCTTATAAGCACGGATGTAGCTCTCTTATTTAGTTTAGCAATGTAAAACCAGGGTTTTACTGGAATGTTGGGTTGAATGCAGTAGTAATACTTGCCCTTCAATCTAGCACCGTTTTTCCATACTTCACTCCAAGATTTTTGAAGATAAAGCTTGGAAAGAGCGGCAATGTCTTCACTATAATTTTTGTAAGGATACAAGTCACCACATTGTACGGCGCTATTAGCGAGTTCGTCGGCTTTTTCGTTACCGATTATACCGCTGTGACTGGGAATCCAAGCAAAAGAAACAGAGAGGCCCTTATTCACACATTTCAAAAGCATTTCTCGACAAGCTACAATAATCGGGGAGTATGCATTTCTTTTAAAAGGAAATCTTTCAAGTGCCTGTATTGCACTTTTTGAGTCAGAAAATATAACCGTTTTAGAAAGTTTCATTAAATTAATGTATTCTAAAGCTTTATAAATACCAAAACATTCAGCTGTAAAAATTGAAGTTTGGGGAGGAAATTTTACTTTCTGGACAATTTTGTATTGCTTATGAAATAATCCCACACCAACACAGTCGTTGTTAGAATGTTTGGAGGCATCACAATAAATTTGATGCCATCCCTGCCAATTATCATCAACTACTGAATTAAAAAAAATATTTGCCAACAAATCACCTTTATGGATCCCTAAATCAAGGTGAACGGTTGGTGAAATAATTAATGCTTGGTAGTCAGATTCAAAAAGGGACAGATTACGAGAACAGTGTGTTTGTGCATTTATTGTTTTATAATTATTGTGGGCTTGGATTAAACACGGTAGGGATTTATGTTTCCAATAAGGAGAAGAATCGATTTGCTCTATAAGGAGAAGAAGTTTTGACAAAAGTGTGTGTTCAGAAAACTGCAACATTTTACTAAAGAATCTATCGGCCAAATATTGTCTTCGTAGGTGAAGTGGAGGATCAACACATTCGACGATTTGCAGCTTTCTTTTTAATAATTTTATGCTGACATTATCATAGGCGGATTTAATATCCAGGAAAACGGCTACAACTGATTCATTTTTAGAAAACGCCAATCGTATATCTGACATAAGTATGCCGATATTGTCGTATGTACTTTTTCCTTTTCGGAATCCGAATTGTGACTTTGAAAGCAAATTTTTATTTTCTATAAACCATTCTAATCTATTTTTAACTAAGTGTTCGGCAAGTTTAGCGATAACCGGCGATAACGCTATGGGACGGTAAGATGAAGGTTCAGAAGGATTTTTATTTGGCTTTAAAATTGGCAACACTATCTGTGATTTCCATGTCAATGGTATGTCAGTGTCGCTTGTCATAATTATTGAATTTATCAGTTGTAAATAATAATCTAATGTATTATCTCCAAGATTTGAAAAAAAGGAATATGGAATGCCATCTTCGCCCGGAGC
Source organism: Plagodis pulveraria (assembly GCA_963890685.1). NCBI lineage: Eukaryota > Metazoa > Arthropoda > Insecta > Lepidoptera > Geometridae > Plagodis > Plagodis pulveraria. Next base: position 19,710,121 of record OY982950.1, on the reverse strand, counting down.
TGAATCCCGAACGCTAGAAAGCACACCTTTGAGTTCATTAATAGTAAAAGGAGAATAAAGGAAGTCATTATCATTGCGGAATGGCGATTGTAAAGGTTGGAACAATTCTTGTTCCGGTACAAATGGAGGCGCTAAATGGTTGAGGAATTCTTCAGACATGGATGGTGGAATTGTGCTAAAGGTGGAATCGGAAACACCTAGCCGGAAACGTTTAATTTTGGTCCACATCACTGAAGGAGGCGTTTTAGGCGAAATAGAAGTGCAGTTTTGTCTCCAACCTAAAAACTTTTTTTCTCTTAAAAATGTTTTTGTGTTAGCAATTATGTCTATTAAAATATTGAAATTTTCGTCAGTCATATTTGTATTGTATTCTATCTCTGCTTCTTTCCTTTTTTTTACTGCCTCAGTACATTCACTGTCCCACCATGGAAGAGATGGTAATCTACCAGTAGAAGCATTCTTAAGGGGAAAAGAAGCATCAGCTGCTTCTGTAATCAATTGACATAAGGCTGTACTACATTCCTGTTTACAGTTATTAGCTATGTCAGGTAAACGTTGACATTTATCCTCAGTATATTCTTTGAATATTGGCCAATTATCTTTTATTAATCTATATTTCATTCGTGGTTTAGGTGGAATAGTTTTAACTTTGTTACCGGGGAAACATATAATTATGGGATAGTGGTCACTGCCAAAAGTAGATGAAAGAGTTTTCCATGATAGTGCAGAAGCTAAAGTTGGAGAGGTAATAGAAAGATCTACAGCACTAAGGTTTTCATGTGGTTTTGTGCGTCTAGTTGGAATACCAGTATTTAGTAAACAAAGACTGTGTTGGTCCAATAAATCTATCAGTTCTCCACTGTAACGTCCTGAGATTGAACTGCCCCATGATCTATGATGGCAATTAAAATCACCTAATAGAAGAAGTGGTTTTGGCAGAGAATGTAATATATGGTTAAGTTCTTGTAGAATTGAGGAAGATAGATAAGGAATATAAATAGATACAAAGCATATATTAATGACAACAGCTGCTACTATAAAAAAATCATTATGATCAGGAAGAGGAATATGGTTTATAACTAAATTGTTCTTGACGAGCAGAGCTGCTCCGTCATGCCCGTCATTTCTGTCTTGGCGAAGACAGGTGTAACCTCTGATTTTGAAAGGAGAGTTTGGCTTTAACCATGTCTCTCCCAAAGCAATAACAGATGGTTCATATTTATTGATTAGGTTAATTAATTCTGATTTTTTGTCAATCACACTTCGGCAGTTCCACTGCAGCACCACATGAGGGTATTGCAGTGGAACTGCCAAAGAATGATTACAATTGTTCATCATTTGATGGTGTATATCCATTATGGATATTCATTATATTTTTGAGAAGGTCTAATATAGGGGCAGCGTGGTTCGGTTTTAAAAGGTTGGACTGAGAAAGGGTGCTTATTAACATGATAATGATTTCAGTTAAAGTTTGATTATTATTAATAGTATTGGATGAAAAAGCACATCCATTTGGTGGAGCCGGCATATCATACTCTTTTATAATTTCTTGGTGAGTAGCACGATCATATCCTACAGAAGGCTGACGTGCCTGCCGTGGTTTCGATGCTACAGATTTTTTATAGGAGGTGGTGGATGATGATGAAAATTTGGTGGATGAAATTTTTCTTTCTGTAGGAATTGATTGGTTTGTGGACAGAATTTCTGCATAAGATTTTGAGACAGGTGGATAATATTTAGAGGCTTCAGAGTATGATATGCAGGATTCAGCCATGGATTGCTTAATTTTTCTCTGTCTGTCATGCTCTGGGCAACTCTTGCTGGTAGCAAAGTGAGAACCAGAACAGAGACAGCAGGATGCACCTTGTTCTACTATATTGCAACTATCAGCTGTGTGTGCCTGGCCACACTTGTAACAATGAGGTTTAGACCTACATTGTACTTTGGTATGTCCAAAGCGACAGCAGCTATAGCATTGAATTGTTGGATAAGTATAAAGCTCAACTGGTAATGCATTATAACAGATGTATATTCTCTTTGGTAATACCTGACCATCAAAAGTAACTACCACGGTCTGTGATGGTTTCCATGTTGGTGTTCCTGCTACAGTAGTTTTGTAATTTAACCTTCGAATTTTCAAGATCTTTCCACAACCTAAAGGAACAGTAGTATTCTCCATCACCTCTTCAGGGGTCCACTCAGCTGGGACTCCTCTGACAAGGCCCATCCGCGTTAAATTGAATGTAGGAACAAATGCTTTTAGTTTATTCTTAATTAAACTGTCATGCACTAAAAATGCGTTAGCATTTTCGAAGTGTGTGAATGCTAGGGAAATTCTGTTTCGACCGATCCGTTTGAGACTGCCATTTACAATGTTGTTGAAACATTGCTTTTGCAAAAATTTACCGAAGGCAATAGGGTGTAAAGAAGTGTTGTCGTCTGGATTTGTCTGTTCTCTTTGAACATGTACAATAAAGGGAGCTACATCCGTGGGTTCATACAAAGTCCTACCAATGGGTGGAGGACGAGGATGGGTGTCAGTTGTCTTGGCAATTAAGGTTTCATTATTAGGCAGTGTTAATTTAGGTTTAGGCATTATGGAATCTGGTTTCATAATTTCATTTACGACCGTTGCTTTTTCAGGGATTATTTCGACATGATCGCAAACGCAATCAATTTCTTTGGGTTCAGAATTAGAATTACGTTTACGTCTACGTTTATTGCAATGTCTGCACACCTTGCTTGGACGGCTTCTTTTCAAATTTTTAGCAGAAACCCATGAACCATCGGTTTCCATGCCAGATTCATTGGAAGCTACAGTAATAAATGACGCAGCCGGAGGAACTGAGCCCCCTGGGTCAGGGGGCTCCTCCATTCCGAAAATTACACAAAATGGACTTACCTACAGATTATGTACACTAAAAAATAAACTATACAAACAATTAATAAAAGATATGTACAAATACTACTCTACTGACCACTATTTACAATTAAAATTTAATTTAAAAAATATGCAAAATTTTACGCTCCCGCCAAGTTGAACGTTTCCCGCGCTTTCAACTTTGATAATTGTTACAAAAACAAATCACAGTGTTGCCACTTTCCAGTCCAGCCAATAAACAAGAAATCAACACCAGTGTGACCAGATTTAAATTGAACATTATGCTAGCTACTCGCCTAAATGCTGCTAAAGTCTGCTAACTTTATTTTTGATTAATGACAAAATTCTGCTATTGACGCGAAAAAATGAAAGTAATGTACTCCAGAAAAAAAAATGATTAAAAAAACATATATAATGATAAAAATATAAAATTTACGCATCTACCCTGTTTTTTTATTGCCTGGTTCACATGTAGAATTTTAGTAACATGTTAATTTTTATATTTATTCCGCAGGTAATTTTTTATATCGCTCATTTCCGAAAATACTGGCTCACACACTTTATTGGACTTATGTAAAATCAGAATGGCCTTTGAGAAATTGACTAAGTGCGGGTACCTGCTTATTGATTCCATTGGCATTAGTATTTTTTTGGAATATGACTCCAAAACCTTTAGTGTTCATGTGTTTGGGATTAGCAGAACTCTCTCCCTTTCCTACGAAATCTGCTACTTGTTTTATCCAATTTAACTCCGTACGTTCGGAGTCAATTGCTTGTACGTCAGATTCGTATACCAAATTTGAAAATTGAGAAACTGTTTTGGCCAAACTTGTGAAATCCTTGTACACAACGATTTGTGAATAAAAAAATTGCACTAACTCAAATAGATCATTAAGAGGTAGATAAGATTTTAGTTAGATCATAATGACTGCATTCTGGGAATTTCCCTATATTGGTAGCAATTCTGTTGCCAAAAAACTAACTAAAATTTAGTAAAATTAGATTTAGAAATGTCAAATGAACATTCCTTATTCTGTTGGGGTCATAGTTTAGTTAATTCACTCTAAAATTATTAAAGTTACTAAACTTAGTAAAATTTGCATATTTGCTATTCTGTTGTACCATAATTTAGTCAGATTAGGTGGAACCATAGATAATTAAACCTAAAATTAATCAACGAGTAAACTGGTGTTGACTAATGCTGTCATGTTCTCCAATTAATTTATTTTGGCGTATTTTATCATAATCACGGCTTTCTTGCTCGGATAAACAATGGAGCATGGTAGTATATGGTTGCTAGACTTGTGGGTTTTCCAAAAAGGATTGTAATTTTCGGCAATTCAAAAGCATAACTAGTGACAAAAGCTTGTAGGTGAACTTGGATTAATAAAATCTTTGCACACCTGTAATAGACTTTGGACAGCTATGTGCTTTGCTATTTTTTTATATGTAATCACCAGTAGATTCTGTTACTGAACCTCGGCTTTCGAGATTATGAAGCGACCAGTTGAAGCGGCTCTGCCGTGTCAAAATCATTATTTTTTGGCTTTATCACAGGTTTCGAATATAAACAAAGTTCCATAGGTAAATAGGAAGTATACCATTTGACGCTCTATTCGTTATTTTCGATAGACCATAGACACAAGATATAATCAAAATTATCGAAAATAACTCAAATGGAATACGGCCAGACTAAAAAATGTTATAAAACAACTTGACTTGTGCGCCATCTAGCGTAGAGTAGCGGCAAAGTGAATTATATTTAGTATTGATAATTTGCTGTATTAAATTTAGTTCGAGGTAACAGCAGAATGACTTTTAGAAATCCTAAAACTAAAATTAGAACTTTTTAATTAGTTAGTATAGTTAGTGAGTGTTCAACAGAATTGCTACCATTGTCTGCCAGAATAAGAAAGTAAGAAGAAATCGTATATTATTCATGAACTTTTAAATATTTTTAGCGCCACAACCCAAGTGAAAGACAGCTAATTTGCCAGTTCTTCTTAATTTTGATAAGTTTCTGCGGATATATTATAGAATTCTGCCAAAATCTGCCATATTTTCAGATCTGTTACACAATCTGCTAGACCCTAAATTAGAGATCAAATTATGCTAAAATCGCAGAATTTTGCTAAATCTGGTCACACTGATCAACACCGACGACAAATATCTCAGTAATGTAAACCAGTTTAAATTCCCAGAAGGAGTGGAAGATTTTTTATACTTACTGATTGGTTGCCTTTGACTACAATCTCACCTGATGGAAAGTGATGATGTGGTCAAAGGTGGTAAAGCAGGCATAGGTACTTAATACGTAACCTAGCATGGGAACTGGCTCTCAAAGACAGCTGCCGGAAAACACCGTTAGGTACTTGGCAACAAATTATCTACTTGAGGGTGGTAGCCAGCCAGGTGGTCATTCACAAATTGACCTATCACATTATTAACTTATTTATAGAAAATGATAAGTTAAGGGTTTTTTAACATGAAAAATATGGAGTAAATTCAGTTTAAAAAAAAAGTTAATTTTCATATATTCTTTTCTAAAAAATATCTCAGGAACGTGACACATTCGAGATGTGTATCCAAAGGACTACGGATTGTATTTGTATCTTCTATCCATGTATACGTAAAGGTTTTATTGTGCGCTACCGATTAGAGAAAATCAAGATGGCAGGTGACTACTATACCTCTCTCAAAATAAAGTATTTTATGCCCTTTTCCAGTTCACACCAAAATGGACCCGAAATTATGGAAGAAATCTACCCGCTATATGTGTAAAAATACCTGAAATCGAATAAAAATACCCGCACTGGCAATGTACAAGCACAGATTAATGCTAAGAGAGTGCTGAGATATCTGTATCATGGATGTAATAAGTACTACGTACAACGTAAAACCATGGAAGCGTAAAACTTATTACTTCCATGATCTGTATGTACATGGATACAAGGCAAACGTGGATATTGTCATAGTACCACTAACTTAACTGTGCAGTTTTCGAGAGCGCTACTGGTCATGGAAATCAACTACAAACTGTCACAATTTGAAGGAATGTTGTAGTTCTTTTTTCTGCCACCTGAACAGATAAGATGTTTTGAAGCAATGATGGCCGAGCGGTAATATAGCTATGGACTGCCGTGCCGCAGTACCCTGGTTCGATCCCCACCGCCGGCTTGAGTTTCACCGCATGGTGGAAGGGCATTTTGCGATTGCCCGCCTGGCTAGCTACCACCCTCAAGTAGAAAGTCTGTCGCCCAGCACCGAAAGGTGTGTTCCGGCAGTAGTCCTTGAGAGCCAGTGAAATTACAGGCACAATGAGACAACAACTATGTCTCAATGTGACGGGCGCAGTGCAATTCGTGACTTATGATGCAAACGCAACTGTTATAGGCAGAGGTTAGTCTACTTAACATCAGGTGGGCCTCGAGCTTGTTCCGTCATAATACCATAAAAAAAAAAAGTTGGTGGGTTTGTTTGTCAATGTCATGAATTTTTTTTTTTTTCTACTTTCTTCTTGGCCATGACTCGGTTTGCTTGTTGCAGCTTCATGTTTCAACCATGGAAGTAATAAGTACTACGTACAACAGGAATGAGCTGTTGTCGTAAAATTGAAGCCGAACGAGAGCTCAGTAACTGTACCTCTTATCCCTCTCTGGCGATGGTGACTATATTGAAATATGATTTAGGGACAATAATTACAAAAAAAAATGTGTTATGACGTCAGCAGATCATTGCTTCAGATGGATTTTAACCGAAGATGCTAATGATAAACTTGCCCTATGGAGCACTTTACTTACATTTCCTGTTTTAGCTTGCTTTTCACACTCGCGTACTCACACTTTAGGTACAAAGCTACAATACATCGTAATAGGTAGTAAGTAGTACCTATTAGGTAGGTTGGAATGAGGGCAATGCATTTGGCTGCATAAATAACAACACAGGACTGAACCTCAAGATTTTCTCAATTTCAAAAGACATCGAAAAGTAAGGAAACGTACGCTTACATAGGTGTATATATAACCGAGTGTTTCTAATGTTAACTTATTACCTACTATTTTAAGTTTTTTATATATCTAGGTAGTGCCAGTTGTGATTTGATGGGGACAATAAGTATAAAGCACTCAAAGCAAAGTTTACTTGGCCGTTCTTAACAGATCAGCTAAGTTAAGCAACGTCCGCCGTGGTCATGACTTGGATGGGTGACCGCTAGTGACATTACTACTGAACACTTCCGTGCTTTGTAGGGCATGTTAAGCCATCGACCCAATTAGGTAGGGCAATTTTCGAATACCCGCCTGTCTAGCTTCCACCCTCCAGGAGAAAATCTGTCATCAAGCACCTAACGGTGTGTTCCGGCGGCTGTCCTTTAGGGCCAGTAATTCTAGGCTAGCCTGAACAACTTCTTTTACCATATCATCACGTACAATAAGGTGAGTTAGTAGTTGAAGGATAGCCTATCAGCTATAAATAAAATATAAAGCCAGTGTTCAAATGCTAGCCTATTAGCTATAAATAAATAAAAAGTGAATCCAGATTACATAAGCTTGTACGAAACATTATATAATTATGCCTTTTAGATATACGTGTACATAGGTATACACAGTAAAACAGTATTCTGCTAATACCATGCTATGCTATATGATACCTTATGTTTGAAATGTATTTAATTGCTTTAATAATTACTAGCGGCCCGCCCCGGCTTCGCACGGGTATTTAAGAACAGTTTAAAAAAACCTTTTTTTATGAAAATATTCTATTGCTTTTGTTCATCAGGGATAATATAGGATTCTAATGGTGAAATAATTTAGCAAATCGGTTCAGTAGTTTTCGAGTTTATTCGTTACATACAAAAGTACAAATTATTCCTCTTTATAATATTATGTGTAGACCACTGGTCGTTGTGGGACACGACATGCAGCTGGACTGAGATAAAATTACGATAAGCTAGCTATTGTGGTATATTTAATTAATTAGTTAAGAAAAAAACAGTTAAGTTTACATATGAGTTTAATTTTAAATCAGACATTGCTGAATAAAACAGTCTTGTGAAGTTTCTGCCGCAAACCCTTAGCTTATTCCTTATATATATGTTTCATTGATTCTAATTTTTCATTATGAGTTAAACGTAAATTGAGAAATGAATTCGCTAACGCCTTCACAAATTAAATATCACGTGGATCTTCAAATATTGATTGAGGAGGATGTGGTGGATTTTTTCTATAACATTAGGATCTTTAGGAAATCTGAAATTGAAACGAAGTTATTTTAATAGAGAAAGGAATAAAAAATGCATAGGTATTTGTTCTTGACCTAGGATTGGATAGTCATGCATGGTCACCGTAATTCATCACTAACAAATTATGTATAAAACTATTACCTGGTAAAAGATAAACCACAATCAGGATAATACTCGCTTCCGCAAGCCTCCACGGCACAAAGATTCCTCATTTTAACTAAATTTCTTCAAAAATATCACGAAATCGAGAAACACTCCGCCATTAACGTCGGAGTCTGTGATTTCAAATGGGGTTGTCAGGTCAGGTGTCCGTATTTCATACAGATAAAAGAAAACCTATACGCTAATCGCATTTTTTTTGCGTTAATAAGGCTTTACACGTAGCAACAAATAATATTGCTTTAACATGTCAATAATAAATTATTATTTATATTTAGAAACACTTTAGGAGTAAATGTTTTTACTTCATTACATTACATCAATCACATATTTTTCTAAAAACAACGAAAGGATTGAAATCAACTTAACTGTGGCAACTCTTAGTCACTGTTAGAACGGGACACAGGGTTCAGTGGTTACCTTCTCACTCGGCTTCATTTTTATTTTTCGCGCAACAAGACTCTTACGGCCTTAGCATAAGGTTTTATTTTCTTTATTTTAGCTGCAAGATGTACATATAGAGCTCATTCCTGTTGTACGTAGTACTTATTACTTCCATGGTTTCAACTTAGTTGTTTTCTTGTCAAAATATGGGCGTACTCCATTTGACGCTAGTTTTGTTATTTTCGATAATTTTGACCAAAGCTGCGTCTATGGTTGTGATCACTGTGATCGTTTGTAACTGTTTAGGATAAAAATGAATAATGAACGCTAAGAATGCCACTAAAATTTGCCACTTTTGTCACTTTTGACATTAGATGTAGGTAAATCAAACTGTTCCAGTAGCTTCATAGCGTTTATGGCGAAAATTATGCCAAGACCCAAATGGGACAACATTTTGGGAGTGTGATCGTTTTTATCGTTTTTGGCGAATTTAATTCCAAATGGTACGCACCCTATATATATAAATTCTTTTTTTATGGCTTTTGTTTTATATCTTTGATGTTTTAAAAGACGTTTTATATCTTTGTTTAGTTTACACTAAAATATTATGTGTAAACAACTGAGCAACTAGCTCAGTGTTTTACACATATATAAATAATAAAATGGGGAAACTTGTACTTGTTATTGTGTTGTTTATGTTGATAGTTAGTATTTGTTAAATAATATTTAATAGGAAATAGGAAAATATTTTATGTTAGGTACTTAATATATACAATTTTATCTAGTTATAGTAATAACAGAGGAGGTTACCTAGATACATATCGCATCTCACTAGTAATATAATCTTAACTCCAAATTTTGCACTTTTGTGTTAAGTATTCCATCGAATTGCAGATATTTTTCTCTACAGACCGGTAAAACCGTTGATTTACTACCTTCAATTATCATTCATGATGGCACTTTAACTCTTTATTGACTATTCGTGCGTATTTGAAGCGCTCATAGCGAAGTTAACTTAACTGTTCTCAACCGATCAGCAAAGTTAAGCAACATCGCGCGCGGTCATGAGTTGGATGGGTGACCGCTAGTGACATTACTACTGAGCGTTTCCGTGCTTCGGAGGGCACGTTAAGCCGTCGGTCCCGGTTGTTGTCTTAGGATGGCAGTCGTTATAGCATGGTGGTAGGGCATTTTGCGAATGCCCGCCTGGCTAGCTACCAAGTAGAAAATCAGTCGCCAAGCACCTAACGGTGTGTTCCAGCAGCTGTCCTTGAGAGCCAGTACTTCTAGGTTAGCCTGAATAACATCTTCGACCACATCATCACTTACCATCAGGTGAAATAAATAAATTAATAATTAAGACATGGTGATTTTTAACTTTGCGTACAAAAACATCGTAGTAGAAAAACAGCAATACAGTTTTATTTAAAAAATACGACTCTTGCCTGATAATAAAATAAACCAATTACGTTTTATTTAAGGATAAGACTTGCAACAATTTCTTATTTGAGAATTTAATGAAAATTAATTCTAGTTATGCTTATATTGCTACATTTTTTTTTAATTTAATACTATTTAGCCAATCAAGAGCAACCTTTGAGGGCCTTGTAATATTCTTTATTTATAAATGCGACTGTATGGACTATTTGTATTAGCTAAAAAATGTGTCGGCTTATAGAAACTAGTCCATCCAAAATTATATCATTGAGATATAAACGGGCCATAATAATGGTAATACGTGCACGACAACATTGTTAAACAACAAGTGCAAGTAATGTATTAAATAATGTATGCATATCCCAAAAATCCGTATGCTAGTGGAGACGAAGTTGTTGCTGATCCAAATATATATGTCATCGTTTTATTGTACTAACCGTTAGTTTATAATAAATCTAGTTAGATTATAAACTGTCGATAAATTGTGAATGGAAACTAAAATTTACAATCTAACGTTAAAATTTTCGTAAGATTATAAACTGACACTGATTATAAACAAATTGTAATTATGTGGATCAACAACAATTTACCATAGACCTATGAAAGTATTACAGTGGCCATAAGCAAAATACTTAGGTACAGGTTTTAAATGTATTATTTTTTGGCTTATGTTTAACTTACCACCAGATATAGTAGAGTAACATATAACAGACAAAAATTGTAAATTATCACCAAAATTAAACCCGCATTTTAATGTAATCTTATAACCAAAGTTTTAACATCTCGCTATCCTATTTAAGCAAAATTACTCAAAATAAATCATTGTTAACCCAAAAGTAGTAAATGATCACCAAAAGTAGTATATGAAATTAAATTCTTGTGGCGCATCGACGGCCGCTGCGGCGGCACGCTCGCTTCGCTCGCTCAGCTCACGCGTTGTTGTAGTCACAAGTAACCTGCCACTCCTCCTCGCTTCGCTCGTCGTCACACCTAAATATGACTTTGCCCTAGACTAAATGATATTTAACCCCTCGCTAAAATATAGTGATCATTTACGACATTTGGTGTCCGATTAAATTTTTGGTAAAAGAACTAAGGATACCCTTAGTTCTTTTACCAGCATTTTATGGTGGTCATTGTTATAAATCCCTTAGTTTTTTTAATGTACAAACTCGAAATTAATATGTTTTTTTTGTCTGACTATTCTTTTTGTTCTGAACTCTATGAAATGAAATCGTGGCACCTATAACGGTGACCAATCAGAGGACGGTTCACAATTTCGCGGGCGATTATAGATCGTTGGATTATAAACTGCCAGCTAGACATGGTCAGTTTATAATCTGACGAAAATGTAAGCGTTAGATTGTAAATTTTAATGTTCGTTCACAATCTATCGACAGTTTATAATCTCACTAGATTTTTTTATAAACTAACTTATCGTACAATTATCAGGTGACATATATATAAAAATAATGGTCACAAAGCCAATAAATGTGAATATCTATCTTGCATTTCAGAGGTATGTACCGCTTAAAATAAGCGAATTAAATTCTAGCGTTATATATTTTCAAAACTTAGTGTCCAGATTTACACATTTATAAATATAAAAGCATACATATTTTTCTCTGACATCTTCAGGTAGAGTGTTCAGTATACAATCAAAAGGGGATATATCAAAAGAGTGGAAATATATAGATAATCAATCTGACTAAAGATATATATAGAATCTGCATAAAGACCGCAAAATGTTAAATTAAAATCATAATCACGTGTTATTAAAATCATAATCATGTGGAAAGATGATGCTGTGGATATTTTTAGCAAAACATGTTAAAATGCATTTTAACGCATTGGATTTAGTAAATTTAATTCCCGTTAATGATGGCATTTAACATGCCATCGTATCAACAGTTTGTTGTTATTTTTTTATGCTTATACTTTGAATTTACCGAAGAACATACGTACCAAATTAGTTTTTGTATTTCTAAAAATGTTGATTAGTTATATCTCCTATCTTTTATTAATAAGACTTTAATTTTGTTTATGAGTGAAGTTATCAACTTTTATTGATTGAGTAGAAATTAAGTAGTTGAAGCTAAGTTAATAGTTTCAAGGTACATTTAGATTTGTAGTTACATTGGTTATAAGATTTCTGAAGGCAATTATCATATTGAATGTAAATTATGGAACTGAGTAAGTATGCTTTATCTTGTTTCATCTCTGAAGCAGTCTGGAGCCTGGCATTGTCCCAGGTAGATGACAATAGGTCAGCATGTATTACATAGTGACTAAAATATTTGACAAAGGCTGGAAATTTTTACTTTTCTGCCTACACCTTTAGGAATGTAAAGTTATAACAATGTTCGTATCGTATTTTTAAGATATAATGCAAGATAATAAATATAGCGTAAAATAACTTTCTGAAGACCTTTCTAAGACAGAACCAGGGGTGTATATTCACTAAAACATATCCATGTATTGCTAAATATTCTAAATTCACCAAATGTTCTATGCAATAAGTGGCAAGCATATATGTATTTTCTGGGCGCAGTGCCAGATTTCCGGCTATAACTGAAAATTTTGCTATTGGGCAAACCCAATGACAATAACTGACCGTGGAATTGAAACGGAGGCAGTAAAATTAAATGTTGTTTTTGTTTTTCATAATAAATATTAAAACAAGTACTTTGAACTCCATTATATTTTATGAATATTTTCAATTTCATGTCGACGTCTGGAAGTCCACAACCTTGCGATTTACACGGAATTTTCTATCGCACACTGCCAAAATATGGAACCAGCTGCCAGGTGCAGTATTTCCGAACGGACACGACTGAGGGGCTTTCAAGAAGAGAGCATATTCCCTCCTCAAAGGCTGGCAACACATCCTCGATACCTCTGATGATGCGGATGTTCGTGGGCGACGGTGATCTCTTACCAACAGGTGAGCCGCTAGCACGTTTGCCCTCCTATCCCATAAAAAATTAAGATAACTCTTTATAAGGAAAAATGACTGCAGTTAAAAAAAAACATACCACTTTGTTACGATCATTATGCACAATACTTGTTAAAAAGCAAAATATAGAGTCTTATTTCAAAATATTATTTATATGAGGAGGCAATGTAGTCTTAACTAAAAGTACCTATGATTAAATATAATTATATGTATAACTACCCTAGATATTCATTCAATAATAATAAAAAAAATGTAAGGTCAGATAATATATATATATAAACTGGCATTTAAATATTCGCATATGAATGAATATTGCAGGCTTTATGATTTTTTAAACATTCAAAACGGTTTATCTGAAATTGGTAATTTTTGAGTTAAGACTATATGTTTTTAGATAACAAGTTATGGCCTCAAGGTATTATATTCCGACGCTTCATTAACTTTACGCGAAGCAAAATGAATGGTGAGAACACCGTATTCGGCCTGAAAACAGTTAATAATGGATAATATACTTGATTTTGTTTCTTTCAACTGTAAGAATGTCAAACGCTCCGTAGATAATATAAAGGAATTGTGTCTGACATCAGATTTAATAGCCTTACAAGAAACTTGGTTATTGCCTGATGATATTAATTTTCTGAGCGGTATTGATAAGGAGTACGGATATACCGGGACTTCAGCGGTAGATACGACAGCAGGTATGCTGAAAGGCCGTCCTCATGGGGGAGTGGCACTGCTATGGAAGAAAAGTGTTTTTCAAAACGTGTCGGTCGTTAAGTGCGATAATGCGCGAGTGTGTGCTATAAAGGTGAAAATTGAGCAGAGAACCTTCTTAGTATTCAGTATTTACATGCCTACCGATAAACCAGTGAATTTAACGGAATACACGGATTGTCTTGGGTTGGTAAGCGCTATAATAAATAATGAAGATGTTGAATCTGTCTATATGCTAGGAGATTTTAACGCTAACCCTAGTGCGCCATTTTATGATGAACTAAACTGTTTTTGTTCGGAAGTAAACTGGGTATGCGCGGACGTTGAGATGTTAGGTTTAACGTCTGATACGAGTACTTTCATAAGTGAAGCAAATGGATGTAGAAGCTGGCTAGACCACTGTGTCGTCACAAAGTCTGCCATGCCGACTATTGTTAACGTATATGTAAAGTATGACGTCATGTGGTCCGATCACTTTCCTCTCATAATTCGGGTTAAGTTAGATAATATTGCACCTAAGACATTAAATTACTGTAGCCAATTTTGTAATAAAGTGAAATGGGGGGATAGAAAAGTTGAGCAGATTGATTTGTATACTAATTTATGTAATGAAAAATTGAGATTGTTGGATTTTCCTAGTGAGTTTTGCTCTTGTAGTGACTGTAGTTGTAGTAACCAGGACCACATGCGTATTCTCGACAAAATGTATGAACAAATAGTAAATATTTTAAGTCAATCGGCTTCTGTTAGTCATTCGACTTATCGTAATAGAACCAAAAAAACAGTTGCTGGTTGGAATAAATACGTAAGCGAAGCTCACAGGGACGCTAGGCGTAAGTTTGCGATATGGGTACTGTATAGTAAGCCAAGGTCAGGTCATGCTTGGAGTGAGATGCAAGAAAGTCGCAGAATTTTCAAATCGCGTTTAAAATGGTGTCAGAATAATAGCGAACGCCTAAAAATGTACATTCTGGCATCACACCACTCCAAGCATGATTTCCGTAGTTTTTGGAAGTCTACCGATAAATTAAACAGTAAACCGAGTGTACCTGTGAGCGTTAATGGCATAAATGAGCAAAAAGGTATAGCAGACTTATTTAGGAATCAATTTACTGTTAAGTCACCGTTAGGACCATCACAGTCAGAGAATGTGTGTAAAAGTCAGGGCAGTGAGTTAAGCGCAAGGTTTAAGGCATCAGAAGTGAGAACTGTGATAAAAGCGATGTCGCGTGGCAAGTCACCTGGCCATGATAATCTCAGTATTGAGCATCTCAAGTATGCGGGGAAGCATCTTCCTCGAGTTTTAGCGATGTTCTTTAACCTTTGTGTGGCTCATTCTTACTTACCTACTGAAATGATGCGGACTGTTGTTATACCAATTATTAAGTGTAAAACCGGTGACATAAGTGACAAGAACAATTATAGACCAATATCGTTGGCTACAATTTTAGCTAAGGTACTTGACAGTTTGCTTAACATTCAGCTTGACCAGTACATAAAAACCCACGATAACCAGTTTGGTTTCAAGGCAGGACTATCCACAGAAACCGCAATTTTATGTCTAAAGCAAACTGTCAAGTACTATACTAATAGACAGACACCCATTTACGCCTGTTTTCTTGATTTGTCGAGGGCCTTTGACCTGGTTTCTTATGATATCCTGTGGCAGAAACTAAACAGTATCTCAGTGCCATGTGAACTAGTTGAGATCTTCAAATATTGGTATAAAAACCAGGTCAACGTCGTTCGATGGTCGAGCGCGTATTCGGATCCGTACAGGTTGGAGTGTGGAGTGAGACAAGGTGGGTTGACCTCGCCAAAGCTCTTCAACCTGTACGTGAACGCACTGATTGAGGAGCTCAGTAGCACTCATGTGGGATGTCACATCGACGGAGTGTGTCTCAATAACATTAGTTACGCAGACGATATGGTGCTGCTGAGTGCCTCGGTCTGTGGGCTGTCGAAGTTATTAGGCATCTGTGAAAGATATGTACTGAGTCACGGTTTGGTCTATAATATAAGAAAATCCGAATGCATGGTCTTTCAGGTGGGAGGGAAGTATCTAGATAGAATACCACCTATCAAATTATACGGCACACCGCTTGAAAAAGTTGAACAAGTAAAATATCTTGGTCACTTGATAACCTCTGACCTGAAAGACAATGCGGATATAGAGAGAGAACGTAGGGCGCTGTCTGTAAGAGCTAACATGATTGCCCGCAGGTTTGCTCGTTGTTCGAATGAGGTTAAAATCACTCTTTTCAGAGCTTTTTGTACCTCTTTCTACACGAGCAGCCTGTGGCTAAACTATTCTCAGAAGCAGTACAGCGCCCTACGCGTTCAATATAATAATGCTTTCAGGGTTTTGTTACGGCTGCCACGGTTCTGTAGCGCATCAGGGATGTTTGCCGAATCGCGTGTGGATTGTTTCTATGCAACCATGCGGAAACGGTGCACATCACTGGTGCGCAGGATCCGGGCCAGCCCTAATAGTATCCTGAAGGTATTTGGTGAAAGGTTTGATTGCCAGTACTTGAACCAGTGCTCTAGGATTCACTTATTGACTATAAATAATACATAATTGACTTTGAACTATATTGACATTGAATTGATATTTTTTTTTTATACATTTTTATTTTATTTTATCTTTAATTATTATTTTTATTGACATTTTATTAATGTACCTACATATTTTGAATTTAATTTAATGTATTCGGACTTACAATTTGACATATTATTATTTCAACAATTAGTATCAATGCAATGTCTAATGCTGGTTTATTTATTGACAATCTTATGTGCCTTCTATTATATCTTCTTATATAAATTATTAAAAATATTGTTGATCTGAATTGTGAATATTGTATGATCTGAGTTGGTCGAAATAAAGAATTATTATTATTATTATTCACTTTATTTATTATACAACATAATTTTAAATTTTTTACAACATTATTACAAAAATAAATATTATAAAAAACTTAAAACTAGGGTGCCGCTGGTCGCGGGGCAGAGCCCAAGCGACCAGTGGTTAGGGCTGCAGAGAGAGGAACCTCCGGACAATGCGTGTTGTGTCCAGTATCACTGCCTTTTATTATTATTATTATTATATTAGTTGTGAGGTGCGATATGTTACAATTTTATTTGGTTTATAAAATCAGCCCTGGCTTTATACACCCATGGCTTTTTGCAAGCAAGAAGAAACGAAATGATTATGGGAAAATGAATATCAAGTGATATTAGAGTTTCAAATAAAGAGGAACGATCATGTAATGTCAGGAGAGCATTAGTATTCAGATTGAAGGGAGAAGTAATATTTGGCCTTTCTTTCTGAAGCTTGTCGCCAATTCCTATTCCTAAAATCCTGAAGGTAACGCCTAGGTAAAGTTGCAAGATCATGACACTAGTTAATGTAAGGATGCAAGTCACCACATTCTACAGCTTCATTCGCTGCTTTCTCATTTCCCTTTATGCCACTATGGCTAGTTACCCAAAGGAACGTACGAATACATACCCTTTCAGATAGCATTTATGTAACTTGTTTCTAATCTCGATGATGATCGGCATGAGACAGTTTGATTTAAGTGAAGATCTTTGTGCATGCGAAGTGCACTCATTGGGTCCGAAATAACTAGCGATTTTTATCAGATTTATAAGTAAAATAAAATCTAGTACTTTTACTATTCCCAAACTTTTCCTGTTAATGTAGAAGTTTATATTCGCGATGGAATACCTTCGGCTCCATGCTTGGATGCATCACAATAGAGGTGAGGCCACTGTTACCATCATTAACTTCAGAATTAAAGATTGAATTAGCGTTTATAAATAATTATCCTTATCAATGCCTAAGTTTACACAGACAACGAGTATAAGTGCTTCGTAGTCTGTGTTATAAGGAGCAAAATATTTAGAACGATGTGTCGGAGCTTCCAACGACTTTATTTAAATTAAAGCTTTCATTAAAGCTGTTTAAGCAAGACAAGGTTTTATTTATATTTCCAATATGGACAAGATGAAATGATATGTACTAATGTTAATAATTTAGTAATGAGAGAGTGGTTCTGAGATTGTAGAATACGGAAAAAGAAACGATCAGATAGAAACTGAAGCCTAATAAATAACGGAGGTTCAGCACATTTAATTTGTAATGCATATAGGAGGCTAGACTTCATTGCACCAGACATTATTCTTAGGGCCTCTTTCAATATGTTCGAGTAAGTTCCGGTTATACTACCAGAACATAAAATAATCGAATCAAAAAATTACAGTTAACATGCAGCGCGTTTCAAGCTTTAACCGATGGATATAGGCTAAATCGATGACTGTGAAACGCAAAGATAGTGTTTTATTTATTAAATATCTTCTGGGTAGTATAACCGGAACTTACTCGAACATTCTGAAACAGGCCCATAGCGCCCTAAACTGAATGACATCTAATTTACTCTACGGGGCCCTAGCAAGGAGCTCCCATAATCCATGACACTTCTTATCAGAGCATTGTACACCAGCTTGAGATAAAAGGGATGCGCACCCTAACAAACACCTGCGAGGCATCTTAAATTTAGATTCGATGAAATTACAATGAGAAATGCCAAATAGCTTAGAATCAAGTAGGTACTAATCCTAGAAATTTAGCTTCTTACGCCTGTGGGATCTGTTCACCATCATAGATATCGAGAGGTGGAGGGTCGTGTTGATCTTGTCTGTAAATATTTCTAAGCCATGTTTAGATGGTTTAGGGACACTGTCATTTCATTACACGCATTCATTATTAACGATCTGTTTGTACCTACATATAAATGAGTAAATCATCAGCAAACTGTAGCATCTTAACAGGGTGCGTGAGGTATAATTCAAGGTCATGAGTGTATATGATATAAAGCAGATGATCCCTGTGAGACCTTTCTACAATATTCTAAAACCATCAATTCGTGAGTCCAATTTAACAAAACCTACCACTAAGCATATTTTGTATAAAGGATATGTTCCATTAGTCGCTAAGAACGTTATTTTCGATATTTTTGATCACATTCTGCGTCTATGGTTGTGATCACGTGATTGTTTGTAACTGTCATCCCCGTTCCATTTTTGGATAAGAACGGTAAGAATGCCACTAAAATTTGCCACTTCTGTCACTTTTGACATTAGATGTAGCGTTTAAGGCGAAAATAACGCCAAGACCCATGTGGAAAACTTTTTGGGAGTGTGATCGTTTTTAGCGAATCTCACTCAAATGGTACGCACCCAAAGTTGAAAAGCATATTAGGTCCATATAACTGATCTTACTTTTCGGAAATCCATATTTAATAAAACAAATATTTTAAAAGTATTTTAAGAAAACATCAATTTAATTATTTAATAAAACACTTACAAAAACTGTATAAAAATTATATATACCTATCTAGCAATAATTCCGCCTAATTTCCTTGAAAAGCGCAGCTATGTGCTTTACTGAGAGAACCCGCCCTCGCTATGCGAAGCCACTACCTCTGTTCGATGAACCCATTCCCTGGGTGAGAACAACTAAATACCTTGGAGTAACCCTTGATCGGAATCTCACCTTCAAAGGTCATATCAATACAGTCCGTAACAGGGCGGCCTTTGTCATGGGTCGCCTAAGTCCCTTAATCTGTAAAGCAAGTAGAATATCTCTTAGTAACAAGAAGACACTTTACACTGCTTGCATCCGCCCCATCATGACGTACGCATCAGTAGTATTCAGTCATGCTAGTGAGGCCCACCTACATAAGCTTCAAGTCCTCCAAAACCGGTTTCATCGCAGGGCAACCGGCGCTCCCTGGTACGTCCAGGCGCCGAGTTGCACTGCGACCTAAACCTTCCCTCATTAGCGCAGTTCAATAGGGGCTGCGTTCGCCGACACTTTGATCGAGCCCCCCACCACCCGAACCCTCTGGTTGTCCAGACAGCGAACTACTCGACTGCCTACTTCAAACCTCCCCGTCGCCAGCCACGGCAGGTATTGGACGACCCGGATGACCCCATCGCAGCCATTACGTTGGCAGCTTTAGCGTTGTCCGCAAGTCGTCCCGGTAACATCCCCAGGTGTGCGGTAATCAGAGGTTACACTATCAAACACCGAGCTCGCCGGCGAGCTCGAGGCAAAAACAAAGTCCCGATTAGTGTCTCTCCAAATAGTCACAGAGCAATATTCAGTAGGGCCCATTCTCAACGGTACAACACTGCAGTTGTACCGGGGCAGTTAGTTCAGATTCCCCCTTTGTCTCCCGGCAGCGAGACAAGCCGAGGTCCGAACCACAGTGGTGCCCTTGAGCCCGCTGTCACTCCTCCCGATAGTAGCGGAGCGTTTTCGGCGCCCGCAGGAGACGGAGGTATAAGGCACTTTTCGCCTTATACGCCCGTCTCAGAAGAAGTGCCTTCGGCACTTCTCCTTCCTGGGCTATAGAGGGCCTTCCCTCGCCCAAAACCCGGTGGAGCTGGACGTCCGTATAGTGGTAGTTAGCATCTATGTCCTCCATAAAAAATAAAAATAGTCGCACGTTTAGTCTTATCGTGCGCTCGTAGAGTCAAGACCTCCTGAGGATGCTTCTTTTAGAAGCGAAACGCGTCGAATACTCTTCCGGTTTGGCTGCGTGGCGTTTGTGACGTCACGTTGGCTCCTAGTTGGCTATCAGGAAATTAGGCGGAATTATTACAAGTTATATATAATTTTTATAGAGATTTTTAAAGTGTTTTATAAAATAATTATATTGATGTTTTCTTAAAATACTTTTAAAGTATTCTAATCTATTAGATCTTACTTTTGTATTAGAAATGGTAGAATATCTCTGTAGGCAGATTTTATATCTAAAAATGTTGCTAATATTATTGATTCATTATGTAACAGAGCTAATCGTACCTATATCTGTGGCAAAGATACTTATGCTGTCTACGGTGCTTCTACCTTTTCTGAAACCGTATTGAGTACTAGCCAAAAGATCGTTAGATTCTAAATAGCATTCAACTATTCTTAACCAGTAGTTCTGCAATTTTGGATAGGTACGGCATTTGATAAAGCAATATGACGGTAAGAATTAACATCATTATGTGGTTTGTTTGGATTTAAAATAGGAATGATAATTTGGTATTTCCATAATTTAGGAATATTACCTGACATCATAATGGTATTTATTAGATGTAATAGGTAGTAAAAACCACTGTCCCCAAGGTTTTTGTAAAATGAATAAGGGAGGCCGTCTTCACCTGGTGCTGAATCATTAGTATGTTTTAAAATATGTTAAAGTTCATTTTATGAAAAAGGAGAATTAAGGCCAGTTTGATCGGTGCTCGATGGAAGGGAAACATATAAAAACATAATAAAACGTCTCTGGTCGTGAAAGGCTGATTTAAATTTTCTGATGTTTTGCCACCCTATTGTAGGTGGTATATGGAGTTATTGTAGAACAATAATTTCGGCAGCCAGAGAATTTCTATAGTTTTTTTTTTTGTGTTAGCAATCACATCTTCTAGAGTATGAAAGTTTCAGAAGTCATGTTTAGGTTGTAGAGAAAGGTAGTCTTCTTCTGCTTGGTTTCTATTCTGAATACCAACAGCACAATATTTACCCCACCAAAGAGGAGATGAAATTCTATCGAGAAATATTTTTTTAATATGAAATATTTTATTAGTTTCCTATATAGGTTGTTATTTGTTATTAGTCAACTCAACTGCGCAAGAATTTTCATTGTGCACTGCAGAGAGAAAGAGATGACATTATTTTCTACTATCGCTCTGAAAGTACACCAGCACCAGCTAATCGATATATTAAACGAGGTTTACTCAGGCTCACGTCAATAAACATTTGAACTGGAGTAAGAAATTGTTTCCGGGAAATGATCACTACCATAACTATATGTAGGTACACAAATCAAAAAAGTTTAAGCAACATGTACTGATTTAAATTTTAGGATGGTTCTTCACATTATAACGTTTGTATTTTATTACTTAAATACTTTTTAGGGTTGGCTGGCGTCTTGCAGTCAGTTGTATGTACCGGTCTTGACGAGTGGTTGTACTCCTTCCTGGATGCTGTTCAGTGGGGTCTCCTGTATTATTGTAGCGCTGCCAAAGACGACAAATAACGCTTCTATGAATACCAAAATGCCGAGATACCGGAGATTGATTTCTTCCCGCTTGCAACATCCCTACAGCTTTTGCATTTGATCTGCCGTCAAATGATGTCGCTCCATGATGTAAAGAATGTCCCACAATCCAATTTTGTCGCTAACTTTATTCAAACTGTTGGTAAAATTATAAAATCAAGACTAAACGTAGCAATAATAACGCACTTAAATTTGAAAGAATTCGCATTCGTTTAAATTTTATGAAAAACAAAACTTAATCGTAAAGTTTTTTTACAACCAGCCATGATGTCATCAAAAACAAAAAAGTTTACATACCTACGCACCTTGAGTGAGTTAAGGCTTAAAAATTGATTAATATGATTGGTAAAATTTGTGACATGATGCATGTTGCTTAGACTTTTTGATGTGTGTTTATTCCAATAGAGCTTACTCGCGAGACTAGGTGTACAGATAGACAAATCAACAGCACTAAACCCTTCATTAGGTTTGGCTCTACGTTTAGGAGCCCCGGTATTTATTATACATAGATTTTGTTTGTCTGTTAGATCTACCAACTGTTTACCATTTGAACTAGACGTCGTGCTACCCCAAGATTGGTGTTGACAATTAGACTTAGGAATGAGGTCCAAAACTGAATATTTTTGCAATGCTTGTCGTGTTTTCAAATAAAAAGGAATAAAAATCGCCACTGTTAAAAAAAAATTCAAGCCCTTATATATTGGTAACTATAAGAGATTGGTAGGGTGTTT
Source organism: Plagodis pulveraria (assembly GCA_963890685.1). Classification (NCBI taxonomy): domain Eukaryota; kingdom Metazoa; phylum Arthropoda; class Insecta; order Lepidoptera; family Geometridae; genus Plagodis; species Plagodis pulveraria. Next base: position 19,687,500 of record OY982950.1, on the reverse strand, counting down.
GTTAGGGAGTCGTGGGTGGTAAAGGAACGTATTGCAAAAGCGAAGAAGGAGTTAGACTAATTATAAGGAAAATTCAATAACAGTAAAGTCGTCTGCCAAGTTAAATTAGCTGTCATACCTTGGAACCTATAAGACTTAGGGATGAGTTACAAAACTGAATGACTGTGCTCTTAGACGTTTATCAGCTATAAATAAATAAAAGTGAATCCAGATCAAATAAGTATCGAAACAGATCGAATAAACATTACATATATGCCTTATATATACGTGTACATAGGTCTATAGTCAAACAGTATTCTATAATACCAGATTTGAAATGTATATATATAATTGCTTTAATAGTTATAGATACTATATTTACATACATATAGCTGTAATAGCATTTCAGTACAAGATCACAACCCTTACACCACACGCATACTGCTTCAGAAGAGATATGAGCTACTCGATAAGAAGAGAAGCGCCTTGTAGGTGAATGTAGGTGTGCGATCTGAATTGCTCTTTAATGCGTCTTAGCTTAGCAGTGTTGCTTATTTATTTGAAAGTCTTTACGGAGTGATCATTCTGGTCCTTTTTATTCTGTGACCCCGCTTGAAAAACCTAAGGTATGCAAGAATTAACGTACGTCAGCAAAGCGTTTAATTACAAAACAGAGGTAGGAACTGCGAAACTTTTTGGCTCGTGTTAATAGACTCTGAAGTGCTTATGGAAGACATGCTTCGTTGGATCGAGTTTTTTGGATCGGAATGGCGAAGAAGATATAACATTAATAAAAAAAAACAGAACATTCACCATGAAACAAACAGAAGAGAATTTTTAGATAAGCTATAGTTCTACCCATTTGTATATGTGTTCTAGGTGTTGAGTGCCTACCGTGTCGCCAATAACACACAGACAGGGCGACATTCCTGCCTTTTGAGAGCATCCATAAGGTACCTACTTGGCGGTACCATCCCAAAGGTGGCACAATATTCAACACAAGGGTGCACTTGAGTTTTATTAAGATGATAGCGCTGATCAGATGTGAATAAACTCCTTGCTCTGTTCAGGTTCCCGAATTTACTTAATAATAATCTGTATTTAATCTCACTGGTTCAGGTCACTACGGATATCCATGCCAAAGATGTTTAAGTTTTTTAGTACTGGTAAGATGATATGCTGAAGAGAACGAAGAAAAATAAACGGAGACGTTTTCGCCGAGAACTAAGAACTTGTGTCTTTCTGGCGTTTTCTCGACAAAATTGTACGTACCCCAACGAGTGATGTTGTCAAGCATCCTGGAGAGCTCACCGACGCGGACGTCACTGTCTTTTCTTTGCTGCCTAATCTCGGTCTGTATTGCTTCAGGTTGTGAAAGTACCGTGGTCAATGCACTTTGCATTGGCAACCAAATGGTGTCACAAACGAAGGCTGGCTACTAAAATGTGTTTTATGTAGGTACCTATAACTGCTTTTTTATGCCTTCAATACCATGGGCACACTGAGAAAAATGACTTTCATGATTTCTGATAATTGTAAAGGAATTTTGAAATAAGTATCCGTATTCCTAATAAAAACGGACTAACATTATTTAATTATAATTTGCATGTAAATCACATAATTTGTCATGAATTGATGTTATGATAAAAATCAGGCAACAGCATAAGATTTCTTAGTGCTGAATACCCACATTTTGTCAGTACGCGTCCTGACAAAATATCATGACAATCTCTGAATTACCTCTAACAGTAATGACAAAAAGTCGTGATGGGAATCATAAAATCTTAAGAATGAATGGTATAGTTTCAATAATGAAATGATAAATTGTTGTGAAATTCACGAAAGAAGAATAAATTTTCTAACAACTTAACGGGAATGTTTTGATATCTTTTCGATATCATCATGGCAGTTTTAAAGGGCTTTCTCGTATATTATCGTGGTCTAATAACTTTTAATGTGTATATTCCTGGTGATTCTGCTGCATTAGACTGCCGAGTGTTGCCGATTGCTGCCGATGTCAATATATTTAGTATAATGTTAGCTGAATATCTTTCGGAACCGTCGGGTTATTTCGTTAGCGGGACGCAGGATTTCATACATTCGGACACTTTTTGTATAGGATAAGAGTAAATAGCGATAGCGCCATCTAGGTAGTGCAAAAGGAACTGCCAGTTTGAACTCTTTGCCATTAATATGGCTGAACAGATCCTGGTGAAATTACAAGAAGTGAGTAGTGAGCATTTTGAAGAAATATATATACATTTTTTATGCCTGATAGGTTAGCTTTTGACTACTATCTCATCTGATGGTAAGTGATGATGTGGTCGAAGATGTTGTTCAGGCTAACCTAGAAGTACTGGCTCTCAAGGACAGCTGCCGGAACACACCTTTAGGTGCTTGGCGACAGGTTTTCTACTTGAGGGTGGTAGATAGCCAGGCGGGCATTTGCAAAATGCCCTACCACCATGCTATGATGGTAGCCAGCACGAAAACCCTGATTTGCCCCTCTCTGAGCCAAAAGCTGGGTAGGTACGCCCATGGGGCTAAGTGCTTAGGTAGATCGGTACGTTTATTTTGTTCTCTATTGGTTCATACAGTAGGCATGATGGTTGAGTTTACACCACGAAAGAATTACAGCAACACGAAAGAATTGAAGCAGTGATGGCTAAGTGGCATTGGCTATGGCCTGCCGCGCAGCAGGTCCATGGTTCGAATCTCGCCGCGGGCTTGACCTTCACCGCATGGTACAAGGGCATTTTGCGAATGCCCGCCTGGCTAGCGACCACCCTCAAGTAGAAAATCTGTCGCCAAGCACCTAACGGTGTGTTCCACCTGCTGTCCTTGAGAGCCAATAATTCTAAGTTAAGCCTGTTAACACCTTCGACCACATCATCACTTAACATCAGGTGAGATTGTTTTACGCCTTTGACCACAATCTCCAAATCCAAATCTCAATGGTCTATGAGCAATAAAACTAAAACCTGTAGTAACTACGATACGACATTTTACGTGTGTAAACGAGTAATCACGGCTACTCAAGCAAAATTTGAAGAATTTTAGATTAAGGAGATAACTGGTATTAGGTAGGTATATCATTATCGGCCAAATTCTTACGTATTAGGTTATAATGACAAGACTCAGTAGATAATATATGTAAGTAAAGGTTTAGGTATGGCATACTTGTCATCAGAGTATTAGCATAAAAAATTAACAATTATCTGCCACTGCACTGACACTGAACGAACGGACGTTGTCGTAAGTAATGGCCTAGTATGTTATCAACCCGATAACCAATCATTACCTATCGGTAGTGTGTGCTATCACCTACTCTTAAACACTTGTGCGTCAAATATATTCAACGTAATACATTAATAATTTCAACCAGTTTATATATCTGCGATATATTTAAATACCTTCTAAATATAGACCTTGTTCTGACTGCTATGTAGCTAAGTGATTCGTTAACAATCTTGAGTGAATATCTACATAAGTGTGAATGTATCTTCTGTGACTTGTATAGTTTGGCGTCGATAAACAAGTGGTTTATCGTTCATACATCAACTGAATCAATAAGTTAGTAGAGCCTCGATCAGAGCTCGTGTCACATCACCCACAAGTAAGTTAAGTAATAACTAACTAGTGCTTGCGTCTTCTTACGCGTTGAATTATTTCTAGTAGTAGGTACTTTTTCACTTTTGGTTACGAATAGTGTCATATATTTGAGGGTATGTGCCTTTGGCTATAGGCCTGTATTATACTTATTATATAGCAAATTCATATATATAGCAGCTTAAACAAAACTTTATACATTTTAAAGTACAACTGTTACGGTATTTAGGCCTATAACAGTTGATGTAAGTAACAGTAACACAATCTCTATTTGATGACATACAAGCCACCGCAACGCTACTAAAGTTCCTTTTTGTTACTACTGTGAAAGATTCCATTACTTCACTAATATTTCATTCATTCTCGCCGCTGCAATAATAATATAAAAAGCGAATACGAGGATAATGTGCAGTTAGATATTATATTGTAATTAAATTCCTCTCTAACGGGGAAAATTACGTGCGACTGTAATTGACTATGTACTTATTGGCTTTACAACAATATTATAATGCCCCTCTCGAATTATTTAGTTTATGCTAAAACAATTACGAATTTTAAGTCATAAACATACTTCCAACTTCCTGAACCTAAAGTACCTACTCGTTATGTTATGACGGATTATAAGCACCATTTCATGAAATTAGGGTTCCTTTTGTGCTTCACTCCTTCCTCTTGAGGCAAAAGAACATGCCATAAATGTGATGATGTAAAATGTTTAATTTATAAAAATAATCAGCTCTACTACGAAGTCAGAAGTACGAGTGATACTTATTAGTTGTGTGATAACTAAGTAATTAATAAATAATGAATACCTCGACGTTGCTGTTTCTTCATATAGTCTTTTCACTTCTCGTTGATAAGTCCCACTGCGTTTGATTTTTTTCCAAACTTATTAATCCATTTTTCGTAAATTATAAAAATATTGGTGGTAGCATACTAACACTGAAAAAATATCAATATTGTTGTAGAAGACCGATAGAAATGCCTTTTCTCAAACATGCATGGAAATAATATGTCAGAAGATATTTTACATCAAATTCGTGTCAGGTCAAGAAATCCCGATCTAGAGATGAATGAGGAGATAGATAATCGGGCTTTGCTCTTGATCGAAGACATGTTCCGAGCAGGTGGGTCTTAAAATGTACATGGACGATGGATGGATGAAGACGAAAATTATGTCTAATTGCACCCGTACCAGTGGTTATCGGGTTCGATACTCTTTCAGTTGTTAACCTACATTTACCTGGGACAGACTGTCCAGTTAGGTTAGTCCCATTTTGACAAAGATGTCGCCCGAAGAATCCAGTTCGGATTGCAGCGTTCGGGAAGGTACACGACATTTTCTCGTCAAACATCCCGTAGAGCCTGAAGATGAAAGTATTATACCAATGTGTGTTGTCAGTGATGACATGATGTGAGTTCCATAATTGTGGCCGTCATGGACAAGCTCAGAGTCGCTCAGCGAGCTATGGGGAGAGCTAAGCTCGGAGTTTATTTGCGCTTTAAAATAATTAACGTGTATATCCACGTTTGGTTCTTTTGCTTTTTTTTTATCCTTGATAGGTTAGTTTTTGACCACTATCTCACCTGATGGTAAGTGATGATGTGGTCGAAGATGTTGTTCAGACTAACCTAGAATTACTGGCTCTCAAGGACAGCTGCCGGAATACCGTTAGGTGTTTGGCGACAGATTTTCTACTTGAGGGTGGTAGCTAGCCAGGCGGGCATTCGATAAATTGCCCTACCACCATGCTATAACGACAGCCATCTTCAGATAACAACCGGGACCGAAGGCTTAACGTGCCCTCCGAAGCACGGAAGCGCTCAGTAGTAATGCCACTTGAGCGGTCCCATCCACCCACAATCACCCATCCAACTCATGACCGCGGGCGACGTTGCTTAACTTTGCTAAGTAAACTTCGCTACGAGCGCTTCGAAATCTCGAATCGAATATTCGCAAAAGAACTAAAGTCACCGACATAGCTTTCAGAATTTGCAAGTTGAAGTGACAATGGGGGGGCTACATTGCTCGGCGAACTGATAAGATAACCGATTGAGAAGAAAGGTTCTCGAGTGGTTACCTACCACATTACACCGGTACTGGTAGCCGTTCTTTTTGACATTCTATGTTTGTTCGCCAGTAGACGTCTTCCGGCTGATGATGATGTTCATGAATTATTTTAAAGGAGAATGGATTTCCGTGTAATACAGGGACTAAACAAGTGGCTATGTGATAAGTTTATCACTACGACTATAAAGAGCGTTAACAAACCTTTATATGACAATTTAAGCTGCATAAATGTAATTTCAAACTCAGCTATATCACCAATACACTCCGTTGGAGAATTTTTGTGCCCAATTTGGTAATATGTACTTTACCGGCGATATAAAAACCTACAATACAACAGTATCGCCCTATTCTTGAATTTTCATCTCTACAATAACGAAAGATCCGATATAGATAGATAATAAGTTCGTTCCGAACCTTTCATGCGTGAATCAGGCGTATTAGGGCGACAGCTAATACTGTTATAAAGTTATATTGTTGTACTATACTAGTCATATTGGTGGTAGCTGACTAATAACATCTGACTATAACACTTATACAAAGTTTCGAAGTAAACCTTTACATCAATTCTTAATAGTTTTTTTTTGCTGTATAAGCTTATAGAGCCAAAATGTATTGTCAAACGCTTTTAAACAACAACAAATTACTGCCAAAACCTTTATATTTACTATACATCGCTAACCCAGCTTTTTTGAGGTATAAGATTTAATTATAGGGCAAAATTGCTGGCTGGGCAGAGAGTGGACTGCCTCTTTGCTTCTCTTGGGAACGCTATGGAGTTAACAAATCCTGGTCTAATAAGTATAGTGAAGGCCAATGTATAGGGTAAATGCTACTTTGTTTAAGAGTGAAGAAACTGTAGGAAGTTAAATTATTAGACGAACGAGGTCTAGGCGTGAGGAGCGCAGTTATGTCATATAGTACGAGAACGGTGACACTGGAATTATAATGGACAGAAACGTCATTCGAATACTGAAATAGCTGCTAGAATTTCTGATCTTGCGTAAGGATTTATGCAGGTATTATGGTTAATAGGTGTTTGGATTGCTAAAAATATAACTCTTATGAGTATTTTTTCTAAATAATGAAAATGTAACGCAAGAAACCACCGATAGCACGAGAACTGGAACCCTGATTTAAACTTGCAACAAAAGTTTTGACTATTTATTTAAGAGTAGAGTTCACGGAGCGCTTTACATAAACATTTTCGTCATATTTTAAATATCAAGTGTTCAAACACGGTCAAATTTTGTATGCATATTTTTGAGTAATATATATGCTTCTGGTTTGCCAGTTTTTTGATTTATTATATCCCCAAACGTTATTTATTATTTTAGAAAATACTTAATTTTACGTAAATCGGGCAAATTAGAAGCTTAGATATTAGGCTCAACGATATACACGCAAAGTTTCACCGCGTTTAAACGCTTAATATGTATATTATGACGAAACTACGTTTTTATGTAAAGCGCTCCGTGAACTTTACTCTTAATAGCAAGTGGTACTTATCGATATTTTTTTATTTATACGTATTTTATAATAGTATAGAGCGTGGACGTCATTTGAGCAGATAAGAAAAGATAAGAGCATAAACCGGTGCTATCTAACGTTTGTTTCTTTTGTAAACACCAATAAAACATTTTCAAGTGTTATATTATAACCATTTATAACGATTGGGGCTATGTTACGGTATAACTTGGGATGCAGCAGAGCGCACTGCTAAAACTTTCTACTTTATGATAGGATATTTTTACATCAATTCCACCGAGGCCCAGTGTTACCAGCTGGGGGGCAATTCTCAAAATTGGGATAAATTTATCGATTCTCGATATTTATCCCGTGTCACCTATAGACTATTAATATCCCAAAAATATCGACTTTTCACAAAAATGCTATTCTCGCGAGTGGTAGATATAAAAATATGTCCACAGATGAATTTGTGTTCATGTGTATAGAAAGTATAATGATAATCCCGATATCGCAATGTTGCGTTTCGATCGCTAGGGCTTGATATTTATCGATAGTGATATTGCGAGAATAACACAAAACTACACGACTCGATATTCGCCATGTTTTCTCGATATTTATCTACTATGATATTCATATCACTGCACGAGAATCGCCGTCCTGTTAGTAAGCGACTGAACAGTCCTAACAAGTCTAGTTCTCTAACAACATAATACACTTCATATTGAAAAAATAAATCTTTGTATCTTTACTTACCTTTGGATAGGTACACTTATATTACACCATTGCTATACATATCGCTTAAAACATAAATTAAGTACGAGTAGGTAAGTAGTTAAATGCCCCATCCATACTATATTATTTGTTGATCTCAATGTGTGTTATCAAATTTTGGGGCGCGGTTTATCGATTGTTATTCATATCATACAATAGCGTCGCAGTGTTCAAAACAAAACAATCGCAGGATAAAAATGTTGTATATCTTTGTTGTGAAAAAACGTGCTGACTTACATCATTTGACTTCCTTCCTTACTTAGCGCACGTATAAACATTATGCACAACCATTTTATATTTTATCCAGTGCAAGATGTTGTATACCTACCAACTTTGTTATAATTATTGTTTAGTAATATTTTAACTTTTGTTATAAGTACTACAGAAAAGAGAAAAACGAATAATAGGTCTCAACAGCCGTTGAACAAATGCCTCTTTTAGGAGGGAGAGGGGGGGGGGAGGGATTGCCATAATCCCCACGCTTGGCAGGCGTATTGAGGATCGTAATGCGAGATGGCAGTTCGTGAGAAGTCGCTGTGGCCCACTTTCTGATATTTTTTCTTTCTTCGCTTCTTACGATTCCCCACAGGAAGATATGGGATAGGTATTATAAAATTCCAACGAAAGGAAAAGTTTCAACCACAACCGGGTTTTCATTCGTGACCATCCGTCCCTGGATATTTTAAATAACTCCTATTCTTTAAAAAAAAAACGAAATTTAGTATGGAAATACTTAGATTGAGACCCGGGGAAGGACATATTTTATCCAACTGCGCAAAAAGAGGTTAGTGGTTTTGCGCGAAACTGACATACGGGGCGGGCGGAGCCGCGGCAGAAAACCTAGTAGAGTATATATTAGTATAGGTGTATGGATATTATGTAGATATATACCTATGTGAGAAAATCACAGCGTGAGAGCAAACTGCACCATATTAAGTTATTTCTCGTCATTTATTTACCATGCATAGTTAATATACTGGTAGGTTGTCCAAATTCTAATAGAGTGGGCAAATGTGGCAGAACTAAATAATTCATTCGGTGCTACCAATGTCAGAATAACTGTGAACCCAGTGTGCACTAGTGAAGCGATGATCTTTAACTAAACCATCTACATAAGAACCATGATGTAATTCGCATTTACATGCAGAAAGTTTTATTTCTTGGATTCCACGTAGCCTGTAACCCAATGCCATGTGCTCATTTTATGTTATAGTAAATATAACATACAATAGTCAATAAATGTACAACGACTATGATGGTCATGAAAAAGGGACCCAGCCCTAGAGAGCAGCAAATATTTAGTTCGACAACCAAGTAGTGAAGTCATTTCAAAGCTATCCTATCTATTCGTTTGCGAAGTCATCATCGTATGCTAAATCAAAGACCAGTTATTAGTACATAGCAGTGAAAGTGAGATCTGTTCTGCAACGCGAGGACTGAAGAAGGGGTGAAGGTGAAGGGGGCAACTGTGGGGGATTCAGTTCAGTTCAGCACATTCAGCTTACGATTCCAATACAACCCCCGTAGTATGTCGATATGTTAACAGGTAATCATCACCATCACATCAACTGGAACGTCCACCATTCAGAAAGGTCTCCCCCATTGGTGGGATTTGCCATAGTCCGAACTCTTGGCAGGCGTCTTGAGGATCGCATAGAAGTTGTCAGTTCTTCAGAAGGCGTTGTTTCCCACCTTCCCTTAGTCGCCGCTTACGGCACCCACACGGGAGGAAATGAGGGGGTGATGTTCTAACCCGGCACCTCACGGGATACATTAATATCAAGCTTAATATTATTTTAAATTAAATAAGTGAATACTAATAATATTGGGTTGGAATTAGCTAGATGGTGCACTTATAGCGGAGCTTAAAGCGGTCGTTGCGGAGCTCACCTAGTCGTCTCAATCGTTCAAACAACGTTAGATTGTGCATGACTTGGATGGGTGACCGTCACTGGCATTTAATACAGAGCGCTTTATAGTGCTTCGGAGAGCACCTTCGGTCGGTCCAATTTTGTATTATGGTAGGACCTTTTGCAAATCCCAGCATGGTGAGCTAGCCATCCTCAACTAAATAATCTGTCGCCAAACACTCCATGGTTTATATACGGCATACGGCAGCTGTCTCTTGCCTTCAGGTGGATAGAGGTTAATGGTTAGGTTATCGGCTAAAACGAAAAAGGAAGGTCGTTGGCAATAAAACCGAAACCAAAACTTTATGCAATTATGTCCATGTCCGTTCGAACACAAGATTTATTCAGACATTAAAACTTATGTGATATCTAATGACTTAATTAACAGTAAAGCAACTACACCGTGTTATAGAGCTGGTGTTATAGGAAGTCAGGAAAATACCAGTAGGATGGCAGCAGCGCTTTCTGAAGAACTGCCTCTTACACAGCAATTCCCCAAGCCACCTGCCAAGCTTTGGGGCTATGGCAAATACCCTCCCCCCCACTCCCCTTCCCTTTTAGTTAAGGAAGCTGTTTTCAGCAGTGGACGATCCGCTGAGATTATGTTAGTGTCGTTGTGAGGATTGATGTCAGATGGCCATATTGCATACAATGAAATAGCATTGAATAAAATTGGGAATCTTCAAGTTTGTATGGACTCGATTGCCTCGGCATTTTCAAACTTTCGGCAACATTTTTTTTACTATTTACAGTGGAGGCGAACGAGTACCAGCAGATAACACAAAGCACCGAGAACACAATATGCATCGAGATGGACCTGTTGAAGGTCGGTTCTGAGCCCGTGGGGATGCGCTGCCCGTACTGCCAGGAAGACATGATGACCCAGGCAACTTACAGGAATACCACACTCACGCATGTGATCGCTGTTGTACTTGGGATACTGTTCTGGTATATAAGTTAAATTTAACCTTAAAATCTATATAACCTTACTTAACGGTATAAATATAGCTGTCACCTGGTTTTTTTGCCCTCTTCCAAAAAAAGGGAAGGTCATTTACTGTATTTTTTTCATGTTTGTTACTTCTAAACTCGACGGGGTGAACCGATTTATATGGTTCTTTTTTATTTGAAAGCTGGTGCTTCCCGTGTGGTTCCATTCAATTTCATCAAAATATGTCAAGCCGTTTTTGAGTTACAGTCCGTTAACTGAAAAAGTGTTTCCTTTATTGCTGATATAGTCATTGACATAGAATGACAGTCGATCCCGTAAGAGTCACTAAAAAGGGTGAAAAGAGATGTTTACTTCAAATGACTTTAACACTCATAAGTGTGAATTAAATAACTTGTCAAAGTAGGTACCATGCGCACGATTTTGTGATAATATTTACTTTAAACTACCGTGGTACCTACTTCAATAAGTTATTTATTTCACACTTATGAGTGTTGAAGTCGGTTAAATTTACAAGTAAATTGTTTTTTATGCAATAGCAGAGCTCAACGAGTTTTGGTTTCTCGATGGCAGAGCTAATGATCGGGTGGCTCTTCAGGTGGTAAGTGATCACCGTATCCCAGGAACATTCACAATACCGGTGATCTCGAGGATGCGTTGCCAGTGTTTGAGTTAGGAATATGGTCTATTCTTGAAGGCTCCTTAGTCGCTTCGATTCAGAAACCTCTCACATGGCAGCTGTTTCCACATTGTGGCAGGGCGAGGTAGAAAATGCCGTGAGAATCGCATGCTTGTGGACTATCAGACTTCGACATGAAATTATTTGAAACATTGTGCTCTGTCAGCAAATAACAACAAATACGCATTGAGCTTTTTAAAATTGGACAATCGCATCTTTGTGAAAAGTATTATTTAATTTAATTTTCGCTCATTTTGGACAAATAAAAGGTCGTAGCTACCGGGTCCACCGCGCATTCTGATGGATATGTATATAAATCATGTTTTGTTTTATTTAGCCACATTGTCCACTGCTGAACACAGGCCGCCCCATTTAGGCGGGGTTTGCCATAATCCTCACTCTTGGCAGGCGTATTGGGGATCGTAGTTTAAGATATCAGTTCCTCAGAAGGCGCTTCTGCCCACCTTCCGGTATTTTATCTTTAGTCACAACTTACGACCTCACAGGTAGCAATTTTGGGCTGACGTTCTAAACCGGCACCACACGGGCTTATTTAATTTCTGCTCCTAATATTAATCCTAATATACAAGCTCATAATAAATTATTGATATAAATTGCCCCTTTTTTTGAATAGGTCCTACGCAAATATGCCCTATTTGCACTGCATTCGCCTGATTTGAACCGTAGGGTTATAACGCAACAATATTAGTTTTAGATATACCATACCTAATGAAGTTCTAGTTTTCTCATAATGCGACATAAATTTAAGCACTCACAGCGTACCTAGCTTAGTTGTGTTTAAACTTTAAACGATCAACTAAGTAAAGCAAAGCAACGACCGTTGCGGTTATGGCTTGGATTAGCATCAGTTGAGATAGTGGTCAAAGGCTAGTCTATCAGCTGGGGTACAGGGGTCTATACAGGGTTATTGGTAAATGGCTAACAACCTCTTTGGGTTGACTTCTGCTAATCCTAACAAACATTTTGAGTTTTTTTTTGTTTTGTTTTTTTTAAATTTTTATTGTGTTTTTTATGTGCGTTTTACTGAATAAGCAGTATTCAGTATTCATTTATTTTGTCCAAATGTACATTTCATCAATATATAAAGGTCTTATAGATAGCATTAGGTAAGTACATTTACCCTGTAAGGGTGTCACAAATTAATCACTTACTAACTAACAGGTAGATAATTAAGGTAAGTAATATATATATAATGTCATAAACATAAATAATTTATCTTCAAATTTACAATCCATTATTAATTTTAAACAACCTAATCTCAAAATAAATAAATTATATAATAAACGAATTAACATTCCATTATTCATTAATAAATTATGATTCAAAATTGGTATTAAAATATATATGTCAAGGTCATTAATTAACTATGTGTACATTAAATATTTTTGACGTCTTTTTCAAATTCTTTTACAGAATAGTACGCCTTTTCTATTAAGAATGATTTTAATTTTTTATGAAATATGTGGGTATCTTCTTCTTGCTTAATAATTCTCGGTATTCTATTATAAATATCTAATGACCTACAATACGGACTATTTCTTGTAATTTTTAATTTATTGTTTGCTGATGAAACTAATCTGTCCTTGTTTCTTAGGTGATAGTTTGGGTTAATTTCAAGATTTGACTTGTACAAGGTTCTATTATTACGCACAAATAAAGCAATCTGTAGAATGTAAATTGATGGCAATGTAAGAATTTTCCGTTCTATAAAGTGGGGCTTGCAACTTTCTGGCTGTTTTATGTTTGCTAATATTCTTATACATTTCTTTTGTAAGATGAACAAACTGTCAAATTCTACACTCTCTCCCCATAGGATTATACCATAATTAAATCTCGAATACACGAACGCGTAGTAAGCTGTTAGTGCAGTTTCAAAATTAGTGTTTCTTTTTAAGATACCTAGCGCATAACTAAATTGACTTAGTTTGGATTTTAACTGTTCTATGTGTTTTTTCCAGTTCAAATGTGTATCAAGCGTTAGTCCTAAGAGTTTAAAATTATCTATTTCTTCAATTTTGTTTTTTGTACAGAAAGGTCCAAGGTTTATCGGCGGACGTTGATATGTTCTAAATTGGACTATTTTGGTTTTATTGTAATTAATTTCTAGATTATGTTCGTTAAGCCATCGTTTTGTTTCTAATAGAACTTTGTCAATTTCTGCATAGTTGATATTTACTGGTGTTTTGAATAGAAGCGAAATGTCGTCTGCAAATAGTACGCAAGTTGATTTTATACATTTTGGTAAGTCATTAATGTATAATAAAAAAAATAGACATCCGATCACGCTACCTTGGGGTATGGAACCATTTATTAGTTTTATATTAGATTGGGCATTTTTAATTTCATTTACATTTTCGTCATAATATTCGAATTCTACTAGTTGCGTTCTATTTTGCAAATACGACTTGAGCCAGGTGAAAGCCGTACCTCTTATTCCTGATCCATAGATTTTTGTCAGCAGGATGTCATGTGATACTCGATCATAGGCCTTACTCATATCTAAAAATAGACCTAGGGCGTACTGTCTATCATTTATGCAACTGTAGATTTGCTGTACGTAATTATACACTGCAAGTGTAGTCGAGCATTTTTGGCGGAAACCGAATTGATTGCAGTCTAAAATATTAAATTTTTCAAGGAAGCGATTTATTCTATTTGCCATTGCCTTCTCAAATACTTTTGATAATACAGGCAAAAGGGCGATCGGTCGGTAGTTACTTGGGTCGTTAAGGTTGTTTGATTTTTTGGCAATTGGTCTAATTTTGGCAATTTTTAATGTATCCGGAAAGCAGCCTTCGTTAAATGATTTATTTAATAATGCGGTTAATATGGGTGTAAGTTCATTTACGCATTTTTTTACTAACTTTGGAGGAATGTCGTCCACACCGAAACTTGTTTTGTTATTCATCCTTCGAATGATGTTGTACACTTCATTCTCTGAAACTGGTTCTACGTATAGCGAGTTAACCGGAGGTTTCAGTACTGAGTGGCCACTCGGGCGCAGCGGTCCCGCGTGCGCCGAGTGCCCGTGTATGACGTCATGACTCTTATCAGTCGTGCCTATGGATGCAAAGTAGTCATTAAACGCGTTAGCAACTGTCTGAGGCGAGTTAAACAAGGTATTGTCAATCTGTAGACTAATATTAGTAGGTTTTTTCTGATGATTTCCAGGTTTAGTAATCCTTTTGATTATGGACCACATGGATCTAGTTTTATTTTTAGAAGAATTCATCTCTTTTATGTAATTAGATTTTTTGAAGATTTTAATTGATTTTCTTAGAATTTTGTCGTATAATCTGTAATGTTTTTTAAAAATGTCATTTTTTAACTGGTCAGAAATTATTCTGATAAGTCTTTTATGCTTACATGATTTTTTAATTCCCTTAGTCAGGTTTAATTATGGTAAAGGTATGGTAAAATATTATGGTTTTAATTTTCGGTCAGTGATTTTTATGCGTTTTTTCGGTATGCAGTCATTTAGGATATTTTGCAAAATATTATTAAATTTATTGAAGGTTTCATTTATGTCCAAGTCAAAATTTAATATGTCATTCCACTTTATTTTCTTTAATTGGCGTTTAAATCTATCTACATTATTTGAATTAAATATTCTCTTTGTAATAAATAATGGTCTTTGTATATTTTTAATTTTTAGGTTTTCCTTACAGTAAATTAGACAATTGTGGTCTGAAAGACCATTCTTCTCGATCATTATATTGTGATGTTTATTATTTGAGAATAATAGATCAATGCATGTAGATGTCCTATTGGTTACTCTTGTTGGATATGTTATTGTTTGTATTAAGTTATTTTCTAGCATTAAGTTTTTTAATTTTTGGGAGTTTGGACAGTTAGCAAACATATTCAAATTAAAGTCACCTGTTATTATTACAGTGTTATTAGGCATTTTAGATTTAAGTTTATCCATTAAATTATCCAAAAATTCGAAAAAAATATCTATGTGTCTGTCTGGTCTATATACGTTTACAATAATTGTTTTTTGAGATTTTATTTCTATAGCACTACATTCTACTACATACTCAACTGATAGGCTAGTAATATCAAACAATTCTGTATAGTCTAGTCCTTTTCGTGTAAAGATGGCCGATCCTCCCCCTCGGCGGTCACGTCGGCAGAAAGCTGAGCTAAATTCATATCCATTAATTGTTACCAAGTCTTTGTTCGTTTCTCGGATCCATGTTTCCGTTAGACATATAACGTCATACTTTTTTTCTTCGAGCATGGCTTCTATAAGGTAAATTTTGTTGTTGATACTCTGTACATTTTGAGCGAATATTTTAAATGCGAAATGTATGGTCATTCTGTATATTGCCATCTTTTGTGGTAAGTCCATTATATTCACTGCGCGTGGGTAAGGTAGATGTTTGTGTTATATCTGTTGGGTAGTATATAGATTGGCTCCTTGGTAGTCCTGTTATGGTGTTATTTTGTTTTGTTAGAGTCATTTGTTCTCTCTTCCGTTTTTTTTCTAAAGCATATCTGTCCAAATATTCAGTGACAAATAATCCAGTTGATTTAAAGAAACAAGTGTTATTTAGAATATATTTAGTCATTTTTTTAGTAACTAATTCTACCATTACTGGTCGTCGTGGTCCTCTTTTCCCTATTCTGCGGATGTCCTCGATATACCCACAGAGGTTCACTCCTAAGATATCCATAAAAGCAAACTCTGTTCTCTTCTCAAGTTCGTGTACTGTTTCACCGTAGTTTTCATTTAGGCCGAAAATAACAATTTTTTTTGCATTTTCACTTGTTTGTATATATATTTCTGACTCAGACTTACGTGGTAGTGTTTTTAATTCGCTTATTTCTCTTTTTAAATTACTGTAATCGGTTTCTAAACTTTTAATTCTATTCGTTACGCTAATGATATTTTTTTCCAAATTGTTATGTTTTGTATATAGTTGTTCTGTGTTCTGCAGCATTTCTGCCCTCAGGTTTTGAACGGCGCGATTCACTTCTGTTTGGACGGTATTTTGAATTTCTTGCAGAATAACTTTCCTAGTCAATTCTAATTTTTCATCTAATTTCTGGTCCAATAAATGGCTAAACTGATCTAATGTAATAGTTGCAGTGTTTGCCATTTGATGTAAATTATCAGTATTTTGAGTGGTATGTTGTAATATAGGCTGCAATGTTTCTCCAAATATACTTTGATCTTCGTAAATCTGATCGTCAATTGACATAGTAGTATCATTGTGTGGTAATGGGTGTTGTTTTCTGACAGGGGTATCGTCGTTTCTAACACGCTTTGTTTTTTTCTCGCACGAGGGACATATCCATGAAGTTGTAAGAAATTTCTTATTTTCTGAGTAGTAAGTAGTGTCCATATTTAAGCACCGAAAATGGAACACATTTTTACATAAATTGCAATAAAGGATTTCACGGCGAGAGATTTGTTCACGGCATGCTTCGCAGTTCATTTTGATTAGTTATTTTAATGATCCTTATCTTGTATGTCGTTAGATCCAATATCGTAGTGTAGCTCATTCACTATTGTCAGCTGATAGGCATGAGTCACGATGCGATGGCCACAACTCAAACGTTAACGGTTTGAATAATTTTTATTTTGTATTGACTGTTTATTTCTCATTCGTTGTAGATTTGTAATTAACTTTTTCACTAATACATAGCGTATAAGTCACTTGTCACTTTTATTGTATTCACTTTTATAAACTGGCACTTTTAACTATAGTTTTTGAATTAATTATCACAATAACATAGCAACGATGCGTACTCGTCACGCGCGTCACGCGAAGTATAAGCATACGAGGACCACCTCATGTCAAAAGTATCTTGTGCCTGTAATGTATTATTTCATATTTTGTATTACTTTGCTCGATGTAAATATTCAACACTCTATCCAAATGGAGCACGGCGCGGTCCAGTGTTGCCACGGCGGGTGCTCTTGGCTCGGAGTAGGAGTAGGCTAAACAGTTTTACCAGTGTTTCCATCTGATGCTGTTTATAAGTGATATCGTATCAGAATATTCTAGACTAGAATGGAAACTGCATGGTTCTCATGGATGGAACGTCGTGAGGTGTTTGGTGACAGAGGGTTGTGTGAATAATAAAACTGTGGATCACTACCACATAGCTAACTGTCGCTCCAAAGCTAATATTGTATAAACAATTGTTTAAAAAATAAATTATTATAATAGAAAACCATTAAAAAATAAAACAATTCTTGTGGTGACAACACCGCCCTATTTTCCTGCTAACCCAACTAGACGTCATAAACGCCACGTAATCTGCATTATCACGATGTCTAAGAGTCAAGACTAACTGTTGATTTACTAAGATATAAATTGTTTTCAAAAAAAATAGGTTTTTTTTATATTTACCTATTTGCTATTATTAAACATGGATTTCCGCAAAATAATGCCTGAATATATTTGCTATTACAGTTGCTATTAAATTGAGATAATAAAAAAATTATCGTGGGGTGCCGGGCTAGACTGTCACCCCCCATCTCTACCCGAGGGTGTTGTATCGTAACTTCTTACGACACGAGAAGGTAGGCAGCAGCGCTTTCTGAGGAACTGATATCTTACACTGCGATCCCCCAGACGCCTGCCAAGCCTGGGGGAATGCTCTGATTAGATTTTTGACCTCATACCTCCTTCACACTTTTATTACCGAACTGGCCGCTATCGTCAGAGGGGCCACCCGCACGTTATAGATACGTGGAAGTCTCGTACAACTCGATTTAATCGTCTGTTTCTGCCACGTACCTGTAAATTGTGGAATGCCCTTCCACCTGAGGTTTTTCCTCAGGTGTACAATCTGAACCGCTTCAAAAGAGGCGTAAATAGAGTCCTTTATCGTAATGGTAGGCAACGCACCAGTAATGCTGTGGATATGACAGGTGTTCATAGGCGGCGGTGACCACTTACCATCAGGTGGACCACAGGCTTGTTTGTCACCATATAGTATAAAAAAAAACTCACTCCACATAATAGGGGTGTCTGTGTTCAGCAGTGGACAATCCGGCTGATACAGTAAAGTAATAAAAAAATTATTTTAATTTCAGGTGGTTGTGTTGCTGTTTAATCCCATACGTCACTAAGAGGTGGAAAAACGTAGAGCACTACTGCCCTCACTGTACGAGATATTTGGGTGTCTTTTCAAGAAAATCTATTATATAATACCAAACCACGTATTTCTCTTCACTTATTTAAAAAATAGTCATTGTAATGGTAAAGTTTCCACTTAATTATAATGTTTATAGTTATTGTAGTTTTAAGGTCAATATGGACAAGATTTTTTGAATGATGTACCTTACAATAAAACGTACCTAACTTTTAATTATTTTCCGCCTACCAAAAATTCACGCATAATTGTAAACTAACGAGAAAGTACAATGTAACATGACAATAAATAGTTTGGAAACAGGCAGTAAAAATTGCTGATAAATTATTTAGTTTATCTATCTGAATGTTTGTTTAATTTTTAGCGTAAAGTAGACCACCGTATTTGGCACGGCTTCGAGATAGCGAAAACTAAGAAATTAGAGTGGGATATTTTTTATGTTCATTTATTTAGGTATTCATAACCTACATTATGGTGATAACAACCTAACCTGATACAATAATAATATTGTGACGTTAGGGCCATTCGAGAACATTGACCTATATATACTAGACGCGACATCTCAAACGAAATTAGTCGACCAGTGCAGATACGCCGGCCGGCATACTTTCCCCCACACGCAGCTGGACACTCGTAGAGATTACACGCGCTTTACGTTCGAATATTGTTTATTCAAAATACACAATTGATAATACACAATTTTCGAACGTAAAGCGCGTGTAATCTCTACGAGTGCCCAGCTGCATGTGTGGGAGAGTATGCCGGCCGGCATATCTGCACTGGTCGACGAATTTCGCTTGAGATGTTGCGTCTAGTATATATAGCTCAATGTTCGAGAATTGATGTGTTTTCACTGTTTTATTTTTCAGTAGCTCAGTAACATGAACATATGACATATAGTTGCAGTAGATATATGGAGCTAAAGCAGTACTTTGAATTGTTCTTATTCTTAGCCGTAGTTTGTCTTGGTCTTATCCTTGAAATCAATGACAAATGACGGTCTGAGCGCTAGAGTTATTTTTACTCAACAAAGCGAAGCAGATGCTAAGACAATTTATAAAATAAAATTACGAATCCAATAAAGATCTAAATAAAAGGTACATTCGTTTTATATGTTGGTATTTTAAGATAATATTTCTTTTGTGACCAAGCATGGATTAGGTACCTTTAAACATGAGAATTCACCATTATTTTTTAATATTGTTAGGTTTGCAATAACGTCTGCTATGCGGATTACATTACAAAATCACAAATATACCTACGATAGGAAAAATTTAAGTCCTGTGCGGGATTTGAACCCGCGGCCATCCACCCCTTGAGCCGGGGTATACTCTAACCAATTGAGCTAACATGACATGACATCATAACTCAAATCTTTCCTATTGTTCTTTAACCATCGTATTGGGATGGAGCGACATCTATATATTACCACTTGCGTAGTACTACAAACAAGACCAATTTTGCAATTGGTTTTATACTTGTAAATGATGACGCAACCTTATAATTTTTTAATATTGTTAGATTTGCAATAACGCCTGCTATGCGGATTACATTACAAAACCACAAATATACGATAGAAAAATTTAAGTCATATGCGGGATTCGAACCCGCGTCCATCCACCCCTTGAGCCGGGGTATACTCTAACCAATTGAGCTAACATGACATGACATCATAACTCAAATCTTTCCTATCGTTCTTTAACCATCGTATTGGGATGGATTTTTCACCACAAATTCACCATTATTATCTACACTAATATTAGAAAGAGGAAAGATTTGTATTTTTATATGCAACGAATAAACTTAAAAACTACTGGCCCGATTTGTAAGAAATTTTGGTATGGAAATAGTTTGAAACTCGGGGCGATAACCGAAATACGCGCGGGCAGAGCCGCGGCTGGAAAGCTAGTTATTTATATTTATTGTGGATTGCTTAGGTTGATGATCTTTATATGATGAATTCATTGTGTTTACAAACCTATCTGACTCCTTAATCGATCTTAATCCCAAGGAGGAGATTGCTTTAAGCGATAATAAAAAGTTCGCCCTCTGTACTTTAGATTTAAGTTTTTTGCTTTATTTATATTTTTCTCCTGGTGTACAATAAAGTGTTATATATTGTAATCTTTACAATCTAACCTGATGGTAAGAGATGACGCGTTGGAAGACTTAACAGGCTTAGAAACTAAAAAAACTAGCACTCAAGGATAGATGCTAGCCGACAGATTTTCTTCTTGAGGCCAGACCCCTACCCTTCCACCATGCGGTGAAGCTCAAGCCCGCGGCGGAATTCGAACCAAGGAACTACTGCGTGGTAGTCCAGAGACATTGCCATTACTAGGTATCACTGGGGTATCATTTCTTCAAAAAGTACATTTTCGGATGTTTTTCTTGGTCTATGTTGTTTGTCACAAAATCATATAATACACGTACCTATATCAAACGCTTTCTTTGCTTAGGGCTATTTATAAGTAATAAAATATTAAGAAAGTATGAGCGATAAAGAGAGATTTTTTTAGAATATGTATGAGTTTTCTAGGACATGTTCCTGAATTCACCTTACCAGTTTTTTCAGTCCCTGTATAGAATCCGTTGTTCGAGAAGATTTCTGCGAAAGTTCAGTTCCTAATAATATAACTTTAAAGTTTCAGGTTTAATGTCCGTATTGAAATCGAGCAATTTTACATACGATATCCTAATGGGCTCAGGATAGGGTAATCCCTATCATAAGTCCCGTATAATACCGATGCTCAGCGGGTAGCGTTCTCCCCATGCTTTGTAAGACAAATTTATAATTAAGTATGTTGTATAAGTTTAATACCTAACCGATTTAGAAAATTATCTTTATTGTACAAAGATACAATAATATTAATAATTTTTATAATAAAGTTTCATAAGTAAGGTAATTAAATTTCCTTTTATTTTTATTAAATATTATATGATTTAATATCAAATGCCTGCCAAACCAATTACGCGTGATCAAAATGCTGGCACCTATTTGGCTCAAAGAATAAGCATTGCAATTCAACGGGGCAATGCTGCCAGCATGCTGGGCACGCTGCCAACTGATAGTGGGCTAGAGCATTTGGACTGCCTATATATGAGTCCAAATGCTTTTACTGTAGTAGCTGTAGTAGCTGTAGTGTTGTATATAGTTTGTAGTATTTGTTTAATAAAGGCATACCGCCATTAAAAAAAAAAAAATACGGTTCCATACAATCAATATGACAGATGGACGAATAGAACGAGTCCCAGAGGTTTAGGTCCAGGTGACAAAGTTTCCTCCCCATTTGCACTTCTTCTAATCAACCCTGACAAAAAATGTTATTGTGGCATGTTTTTGTTTTCAAAAGTCTATCCAGATACAAATTTTCATCACTGTCACTTCAAAAACAATGAAATTTCCATACATAGTTTCATCCCCAATTTCACACCCTTTAGTCATCCCTGTCAAAAAATGTTGAACATGTAATTTTTATTTTGAATGATCTATCCAAATACTAATTTTCAGATCTGTAAGTTAAAAGACAAAGAACTTTCATACAAACGTTTTCACCCATTTTTACCTTCTTAGAGGTTGAATTTCAAAAATCCTTTCTTAGTACACCCCTACGCACACAGACAAAATACAACCTCCAAATTTAACAAGTCTCTGCGACCAGCGCTTTAGGCTGTGCGTTGTCTGTCAGTCAGTGAGCAAGGACTTTGATTCTTATATATATAGAAGTAAATCGATGGCATACATAGAAATAAATCGATGGTAATAAATCGACGTAAATCGATTGCATACAGGATTCAGAACAAAACATAAAAGTGGTATATTATATAATATGTCTTTGGTACTCAGACCAATAAAGAAGTTCAGATGGCGGCTTAAAATCAGGTGGGCTTCGTGTTTGTTTCATGACAATCCAATAAAAAACAGTTGGAT
Organism: Plagodis pulveraria; assembly: GCA_963890685.1. Lineage (NCBI taxonomy): Eukaryota > Metazoa > Arthropoda > Insecta > Lepidoptera > Geometridae > Plagodis > Plagodis pulveraria. Next base: position 19,665,000 of record OY982950.1, on the reverse strand, counting down.
AATTATATCTAAATGTTTATTCTGGTTTACGATAATCAAGGAAAAATAAAATCAACACTAAGATAGAAAACATTTTTTATTAATAATATTATTATGTACATTTGTCAAGTAGTATACCTATGCATTCGTGTAAATTCTTGCATTACCCATAATCCAACTACCTATCACAGGAAATAAAAATATAATAAAATTTTATCTAACGACTAATCTATTAAACTAAATAATAATATATATTTTCACATAATTAAACATAACAGGGAACTAAAATCATTATGTAAATACACATGCTCTAAAATCATTATAATATTCACTATCCTGGTATTGGCTGATGTCTACAATAAAATTAGTTGTTACCGGAACAGCTTGGGTGATCCCAAACTCCAGCGGCTTAGTAATTTCGTTGACCCACTGAAGCGAAGTATTTGCGGCAAGTTTGGGGCTTGATGATCAATAATTATTGTAAGTTTGTTCAATAACTATAGAACGCCTTATCTGATCTTCATGAAATTTGGTGGAAAGAATGCTCACCTTAAATCGCTCAGGGAGTTGTTAAAAGAATCGGGTCAGTGTTGAAATTGGAGAGACAAAAAAATTTTATTAAGTAGGAATAGGTACAAAATTTCTTTAGCTTAATATCAAAACTGTTTTGTATAATTTTAAATTTCATAGTTTTATGTGCACACTTCAGTAGGTACCTATTACATATTTACCTATATTTTGTATATGAACGAGTTGGTTAGGTAGGACCTACAGCGTGGGATCGGTTTGCGGCTATCTTCTTGTCTCATAAGCTAAGACATATTCTTTGTAGGAGATAGTACGGGCTGACTGACTATAGTCAGAGTATACTCTGTCCACGGTGCTCAGGCAAGTGTTGCAATTAGTAGATCTTATTCAACAGTTAAAGTGTTATCATTATCACATAAAGTGATGTTATCGCACAAAATGTTTACTTACTCGTACTAGGTACCTACTTATACTAATATTCTAGAGTGTATAAAATGTAGATCCTGTGAATAATAAAGTGCTATTGAAAACACTGAAGTAAATGATAACCAATACAGTCCTTCACTGGAACACGCCTACCTCAGTGTTTCTAAACATCGCGCTTCTCTCCGATTATGAACACTAAGCTCCTTGTTAGGAAGGGCATCTAGCTAGTTTCCTATACTTACTAGATTTCTGTAAAACTTGCTGCATTCGATTTACTATGGACTTTAATATTCATAGCATCAACTCCTACGATACCTACTTCATTATAAAAATTAGATAAATTCGAGAATCGAATAAGTTTGGCCCCGATTATTGCACTATACTACCTTATACGTTTTTCTATATAAGTACACAATATACAATTTTAGTTATGTTACATAAGGCAATAATCCTATATAAACGTAAAAAATCTGAACCATTATCACCTAGGTCTATACTTTTAGCATATAAGTTCAATATCTTATTCGCAATTACTCGATTACTAATATCAAACGTCATTTTTGGTAATGTGACAATCAAGAAAGTTATACACACCTGAAGTTTATATTGGAGTTTGAAATACACCACGCCTTGAAGTAAAAATAATGTAGCATAGAACGACTGCACACTTTTTTTTATTGTGACATCATTAGGTACTGTTTACGTGATATATCAAATTGATAGTGTGAAAGGGATAGAAAACATTACTTATAAAGTTAACGTACCTATAAATATACCTCCAGTGTTTATGTATATAACCATAGACGTAGGATTTTTTCGCTGTACATCCTAAGCCTATGTATATAACGTATTTGGTGCAAGTCAAAACTCGCGTGCGCAATACTAAATGACGTGTGATAAAGTAATAAAACGATCATCATTAAGGGGTAAAGTTTGGTTGTAAAATTTACATTGAATAATGTTTGAATTAAACTATTTGTATATAACTTTTAAAGTTTAACTATTTACTGCCTTCAAACACAAAAAAAACAAAACAATTTTGTCAAGTTTTACACATACTTAATATGTGTAAAACTTGACAAATGTTTTGTAGTAATAGTAGGTATTTTACAAACAATAATATGTTATTATATTTTGCATACTTGAAACTTATAGACATTGTACTTATTTAATAGAATGCGATATTCATACCGAAATAAACCTAGCAATAATATCAAAATCACTGTATACTTTAAAAAAATTCAACAACCAATTAGGAAACATATTAAGAATATAACATGGGTAATATAGAATAAATTCGTATTTTCGAATTCACCACTCTTACTCTTACTCATAACTTGTTATAAGATCAAGTAATTAGGAAAAAATAAGGAATGAAAAAATGACACACTAGCCTATTATTAGGCTAGCTTTTTGCTATAATTAGATCTTTGCATTATTTACTTCTGACATGACATGACAAGAATGATGTAAGTGCGTCTTACTTTCCAATATATATGCTACAAGCAAGATGGACGCGCCAAAATGTAAATGTATTCCATCTATTATTGAAACATAAAATAAAAATTGCTATATTATTTATTACATTACAATATATTATTGGTCCTTCAGATAAATAAAGAACTTCATGTGGAGAACTGCGCACGATACAAGTGTGGCCAAAAATATTATGCCCATAACATACTGTCCCTTTCGTCAGTACAGTATAAACCCGTGGAGCGTGAGAGGGACAGTATGTTAGGAGCATGTTTTTTTACTGCTGCTACAATTAATAATAATAATAATAACACGGGGTTTTACATCATGCAGCAGGTACCTACTCAGAGCATCAATTTGAAATAATTCGGTGATGGAGAGTGGAGACTACCAAAATGGAACCTTATTTCAAAGAGTTACACTATATTAATTGGCCTGCAATTCGAAAAGCTTACATATAGATTGTATCTAGTTTAGTTCATCGGAATCATGAGGGAGTGTAGGAGCCGACGAAGGCGCGGCACTGCGGGCAGTAGTGGTTAGCCGTTTTACAAGACCTCATGCAGTACGGCACGAAGCAGCCACAGCAGCATCTAGAAGACCAAAAATAAAAATAGCTGGATTAATTTATTTTGGATGTACGAGTAAGTATTCCTTAGGGGTATAACCTTCAAACGGACCACCATCTTCGATTCACGCTTGAATATTTTCAGGATTAAGTAATATTAATCACCCGTAGTCTGGGTAGAACTTTTTTGATATCACAAAAGCAAACGACGTGACGTCAAACTACTCAGACAACAATCATATCTGATCCCTGAATTGTTATTATTGCAGTAATTTTTAGAAGTCAATGATCTCCTCAGTGACCGACAATATGGATTTCGCCGAAACCGGTCTACTGGGGATCTTCTAGTGTATGCCACTCACATCTGGAGCGAGACCATCGAGAACTACGGAGAGGCGCTTGCTGTCTCTCTCGACTTCTCGAAGGCTTTCGACAGGGTTTGGCACGATAGCCTTATTAGCAAGCTTCCTTCATACGGCCTTCCCACTGGTTTGTGTGTTTGGATTTCAGATTTCTTGAGGGATAGGTCGATTCGAGTGGTCATCGATGGCTGTTCTTCCGACCAATTGGCCATAAACGCCGGAGTCCCTCAAGGATCAGTACTCTCTGCAACGCTTTTTCTGCTGCATATTAATGATCTGCTTACACCCGGTATTTTTGGGTACGCAGACGACAGCACCGTTGTGGAGAGTTATACATCTAACGCACGAACCAGTGCATTACAAATCCAGTCAAATAGGGAAGCTATGGTTGAGCGCTTGAACTTTTCTTTGAAGGCAGTTTCCGATTGGGGCGATGCCAATCTGGTCAAGTTCAATGCTGCTAAAACCCAGGCGTGTCTTTTCTCCGCCAAACGGAGCCCTTTTCACCTGGCTCCTACTTTCAGGGATGTATCCGTGCCGATAAGTAACCACCTTGAGCTTCTTGGCATCTCATTAACACCGACTCTCAATTTCGGCTCCTATATTGAGTCTAAAGCCCAGCTTGCCTGGTGTTTTGGCCAAGGTGAGACATTACTTCACACCGGGACAGATGCTTAATCTTTATCAAGCTCAAGTCCGGGCGTGTGTGGAGTACTGTTCACACCTTTGGGATGGTTCTGCCAAATACCAGCTGAAGACACTGGAAGCTATTGAGAGGAGAGCCAAGAGACTAATTAACGACGACCAACTTGTAAGCACGAGACTCCAAAGTCTCGAGCATCGCCGCAAAGTCGCCTGTTTATCGGTTTTCTATCGGATGCATTTCGGGGAGTGTGCCACGGAACTGCATGAATAGATTCCGCCATCCCCATTCTATAACCGGACATCCAAGGACACTCAGAAGCGCCACCGCTATATGGTTGATGTTCCATTTTCCCGAACGAAACGATTTGCGTCCTCGTTCATCATACGAACCGCCAGGGAATGGAACACCCTGCCTGAGTCTGTGTTTCCGGTTAAGTACAATATGGGGGTCTTCAAGAAGCGAGTGAATAGATACCTTCTGGGTAAGCGCGCTCCATCATCGATCGCATCATCACTTACCATCAGATGAGATAGTGGCCAAGAGCTACCCAGTTATGTATAAAAGAAAAAAAAAAGTAATTAAACAACTTTAAATGGTTTAATAGGCGTATATTAATCATTATTTTTGTCCCGACGCGGACGTTTCAAACACTTTGCAATGATCGTGGTCACGGGGTGACTGATTTAAACCATTTAAACTTGTTTAATTATTATGTGTAATAGTCGCGAAAACCTAAGGCAACATTATTGTTCTTATTGGTTCAAAACCAAGTTACCTGTTTGGGTTTCAAAATTAATCTGAAATTTACTTCGAAATATGTATTACATGTGACAGCCCTCAAAGTGGCAGTTAAAGTTGTTTTATTTTGGTTTATATACCTTTCTAGAATGTAAGGTTTAGGAATGACAGTTGCAAAAATTTTAAAATGGCTATAGTTACTCGTATCTAGGAAACTATTAGTTAGAAGACGTTTTATGGCCGTTAACATCGAGATATTTATTTTGAATGAAAGCTACCATATTTAAAAATGGCTAATAATATTAGTTATAATCATATAAGTAACACTAGTTTCTTTACAAAAGTGATTGGTGTCAACGATGATAGTTTTTGACCTTAACCGAACTTATCTTAAGGAGGTTATATATTTATCTAGCCTAGTTATTTTAACACAACTGATAGTTTTTTTATGTTATTGTGACGGAACACGCACGAGGCCCACCTCATGGTAAGTAGAAACCTCTGCCTATAAAAGATGCATTTCGTAACAAATGACGAACAGTGCTCGTCACTGAGACACAGGTGTTAAGTCTCCATGTTCCTGTAACTTTACTGGCTCTCAAAGACCGCTGCTGGAACACACTGTTAGGTGCTTGGCGACAGATTTTCTAGTTAAGGGAGGTCGAGGTAACCAGCGAGTATTTACAAAAGGCACTCCCATCATGCGGTGAAGCTCAAGCCGGCGGTGGAAATCGAACCATCGACCTGCGGCACCGCAGTCCATAACTACATAACCGCTCAGCTATCAATGATTCTTATGAGGTCTTTCATTATATATGATTGATAGATATCAAATCTAAAATGACTCGTCTCGTGTTTATTGTTCCACGACCACTAGTTTCTTTACAGAAGTGATTGATATTATCGAGATGTTCATTGCTATTGAGTAATGACATATACTAGTTGTCACACAAAATAGCCATAATATCTCGGAAGCCGTTGATTCTAAAATACTTATACTTTAGAAGATGACAACTGTCATTTTAAACAAAGATCTCAATGTGATCTGTGGCTTTAGAAAATATATACAATCCATAGTTTTGGGGATACTCTTCTGTTGTTATCTATAAGGAGGATATCAATTTGATCTATCACTAAGGAATAAATCCAGTCTTGACTCAATAGTTTTCAAAATGTTCTGTATGTATCTAATGTATGCATGTTAGCATCTGTCATTAAAACGAAGTCTAAACCAAAAATAAAATACGACGTTGACTGTCATTTTGAAAGTTGTCATATCTGAGACATTGACATTTTGAAAGTTGATATACCTAGTTTAAATAATATCATATAAAATGATCATAACTAAAAATATGTTATCAACAGGTACATCCGAAACCTTGTTACGTTACAAGATAAAGCTATTTTAAATTTAATCGCTTAAATTCCAAATATAAGTATGTTTTTTTATGTAATTTTGACGGCAACACGCTTACCTTTCGTCTTTGACAAACTAACCTGAGTTTTTCGTGTAGGTACCTAAATTTTTATGAATCCAATCAAACCAGAAGCATAGATATTAGACTCAAGGATAAACATGCAAATTTTCACCGAGTTTGAACACTTGGGTCCGTTTCAGATTGTCCTAATAATGTTTTGGGTTGCTAACCAACACATAAAATAACAGAATGATAAAAATGACAGTTAACATGCAGCGCGATTCAAGCTTTAACCGATGGATAGGCTAAATCGATGACTGTGAAATGCAAAGATAGTGTTTTATTTATTAAATATGTTCTGGGTACTATAACCGGAACTTACTCGAATATTCTGAAACAGGCCCTTAGTATTTAAAATATGACAAAACTACGTTTGTATGGAAAGCGCTCAGTGAACTAAAACTGTGACATAATTTTGAAAATTATGTAATGTATACATAGTATTATTGCAGGCGACTGTTACCACATAACAATTAATAGTATATTCCAATTGGTAGAGAAAAATGCATTGGTAAGTACCCGTACAAAATTGTTTTGATACAAAAATATATGATTCCCATTCGCTATCTTGCTACAAAGAATTTTTATATTCAATACGCAGCGAAAAACATTCATGCTATTCATATCCGGTTGCACTATTGAACAAACATAATTGCATTATTCATTCAGTTTGGTATTTCACAAATTGGAGGCAGTTCGTGTTTCGTTATTTTTTGAGTAAGTGAACTATATCGTTCGTTATATAAAAGTCTGCAGAGCCACAGAAATAGAGCTTCACTGTACCATGGTTAATATAATGGTACTTATATTGCGTAAGCAGTTTTGTTGCATATGAGTGTATGACATAATATAACAGTTGTCACACAAAATAGCCATAATATCTCGGAAGCCGTTGATTCTAAAATACTTACTTTAGAAGATGACAACTGTCATTTTAAACAAAGATCTCAATGTGATTTGTGGCTTCAGAAAATAGTGTTTAATGCATATATTACTTTTCTCTATGGTTTAATGCCAGAGATTATTTCTTCTTATCTGTGGAACTAGGAATATTTTTGACTGATTGCAAAATAAGGCCGAGGTTCTCAATTCAAATGTATTTTTTTGTGGGTTGTAACTTTATACTGAAATTTTGATGGTATTTGAAAGGTGGTGCTAGTCATGTAGTCTTATTTAAATTTGAATGAGATCTGATGAGTAGGTATAGAGCCTATCTGAGTTATCCCTAATTGTGCGTAACTTCGACTACATTGATGATGTTCACATTTTCACTTGTCGATGTAAAATAAACAATAAAACTGTATACGATGGTTTGGAAGTGCATCGTAGATTTTTCCTTTCTAGTTTGATGATGCTCTGATGAAGTATAGGAAACATACAATGGAACTCTGCAATAAATGACAGCAAATCTATCGTGGTTGCTGCAATAATTTATTTAGTTTTTTTATGTTATTGTGATGGATCAAGCACGAGGTCCACATGATGTTAAGCGGACTAACCTCTGCCTATAACAGTTGCATTTCGTCACAAGTCACGAATTGCACTGCGCCCGTCACCTTGAGACAGTTGTGTGGTCTCATGTGCCTGTAATTTCACTAGCTCTCAAGGACTGCTGCCGGAACACACCGTTAGGTGCTTGGCTACAGACTACTACTTCTACTTGAGGGTGGTCGCTAGCCAGGCGGGCGTTCGCAAAATGCCCTTCCTCCTTGCGGTGAAGCTCAAGCCCGCGGCGGGGTTCGAACCATGGACCTGCGCCACGGCAGTCCATAGCCAATGTCACTGAGCCATCACTGCTTCAAGAATTGTTTTAGAATATTTTCTGATTCGTGTCGGTTTCAATTTTTTTTTATTCTTGTGTCATATTTATAGAAAAATTAACATTTTGTGCTTTGTAATATTAACCATAGCTAACGCGTTACACAATTTTTAATTAATAATGCTGTCGCTATGCTGAAGGCTGACTTGTAGATGACGTAAGATTTAAGATTTGATTTCTTAGTCGTAGATGAATTAGCGTATTATATTGAGCGTGGCTACACTGTAAGTGGATAAAAATTGCAATGCTGTATAATCCTGACCCTACAGCTCTTTAGCAGCTTTAGCTATGACATAACTAAACTTATATATAACGATCTTACTGATTTATTATATAAGATAGATAATAAATCAGTAAGATCGACCTAAAAGTAAAAATACAATCTAAAATAAACAATATGTGTTGGAATTTTAGTCGTTAATTAGCCTCAAGCCACAAAGATACATAAATTAACCTACTATTCATGTTTTACAAACGGGTATATTCAAATCAAAATATGATTTTGACTATTAGCCTCGATGCTACGATCGAGTTAACTTGCTATTACTTTAACCTTCTCGACAGTGTTGTTTGCTACCACAATATTACTTATTTAATGTTCTTAGATCTAATATAAAGTTTGTTTATGGCATATTTTTTGGTAATTAACTATAATTCTTACATAAAGTATGTAGGTATTTAAGCTGTTAGTTTAACAAGCCCTTGAGCCTTATACATCTATGCTTCTAGTTCAAATATCTTTAATTCTATGTTTCTAGCCAAAGCAGAAGCATATATTATATACATACAGTACAGTCTCAAGGACGATGCATGCATTTTCACCCTGTTTACTTTGACCATGGTTTATAAAATATGTCGAATCTACGTTTGTATGGAGAGTGCTTCTTTTACCACATAACTTTTATATTTTTTTATAAAAACCATGATACCGACGTCAACACTCAAACGTGTGAAATAACTTGTTGAAGTCTGTACCATGATAGTTCAAAAGTACCTATTATCACAATATTTTGCGCATGGTACCGACTTCGCCAAGTTATTTCATACTTATGAGTGTAGAAGTCAGTTTATTTATTTTGTGGATAAAGTTTGTTGTCCTTTTTAGTGACCCTTACTACTTACGGTCTGTCATTCAATGTCCATTAACAGTGAATGACAATCGATCCCGTAAAATCTAAGAATAATTTCCCTATCTTGATGATATAGTCATTACTATATCATCAAGAAAACACTTGCAATAAATACTATGAAAATACTTTTCAGTTATTGGACCGGAGCTCAAAAACAGCTGATCCGATTTTGATGACATTTAATTGGTACCACACGGGAAGCACCAGTTTTCAAATAAAAAAAAGAATTAATAACATCAGTTCAGCCAAAAATTATGAGGTAACACATAAAAAAAAATGTGCGTCGAGTTGAGAACTTCCTCTTATGGAAGTCGGTTTAAAATAACGCGCGATTGTGATCAAAGACTGGCCATCAGCAATAAAAAAGCAACTTACGCTGCCACAACACAAAGTGCAGCCGACACGATATGAGTTCTATTGTTGGGTACGTAGTCCACTCTGGTGACGATGGTCTTATTGCACGTGGTGCAGGTGGTGCCCGTTGGTCCCGGGCCCAGTTTCGTGGAAGGCCCGGCGGTCATTGGGGGGTTGGTAATAACTGTGGTCCTTGGGGCGGCTGCGGGAGTCACGAATCCTGGTGGAGGGGGCGGGTTGTCTCCGAAGTAAGACGGAGGTGGCGCTGGATTCGGCAAGTTTTGTTCGTACGGTGGAGGCAGGCCCATTTTATTTTCCACTGAAAATAAGAGTACACATAAATTATTTATTTTATTATAAGTTCGTTAAATATTACGTTAATAAAGTAAAAGCACACAAATACCTAATGCGATGGGTATTATAAAACTGACTTGTTTTTTTTTACGTGATATATTATAGATAGTAGCAGCTGTGTGTGATTCCACCACACGGGAAGACAATGAAATTAAAATGCCGAGGGGTACTTGAAATCTAATAAATAAGTAGGTATACATTATATCCGAGGATCTACCGCCGCTTGCTCATTGTAAATCAAATAAATTGGACAGCGTATCACATCACAAAGGAACAATGTAATTTTCTAATGCCCCGTAAATCAAGAAATATGGAACACAGAAGTGCAGTTCTACAACCATTATGGTATGTCAAAAGTCAAAACCCCGTATTTGGTTTCGTTTCACCAGTTTCAATGACGTTATTGTGTTCACTGACATCTATGGCGGAAATGCGAAACTAACATTCAATGGTTTTAATATTAGGTCGTTTAAATTGTAGTTGGTGCATATTTGATCAAGAAATACGCGAGATTCAGCATTTTTATTTACTTAGTCTAATTTTTTTTGATCATTGGATGTCTTAAAAATCTGTCATTTGTTACGGGTAAATATATTTTTTATATTTTTTACGGTTTTGGAATATATGGAACCACGGACCACGGCGAATTCTATTATCACGTGTAATGGTCCCCAAATGTAGTTAGCGCTATCTAACAAAGCGTGGTAAGACAGTTTTTACAAAATTCTGTATTTCCACCTAGAGGCGTGAATTTCCACCTTTCAATATCATGGATGGAGCGAACAGTCTAAATCTGAATGATTTTCTGTTCTTCACAAGGCATATTCGAGTATGCCCTTTGAAAATCCCCTTGAAAGGGATAATTGGACTCCATCTCCATTTTGTCCAGAAATCCCCTTTGCATACCTTTAGAGTGTATACCTAAAGGGAGTTTTTGTACAAACTCTGTGACTATTTGGAGAGACACTAATCGGTACTTTATTATTTCCTCGAGCTCGCCGGCTGCTGTGTGCTGCTGCTGGGTATTTGATCGAGTAACTTCGGATTACCGCACACCTGGGGATGTTACTGGGACGACTAGCGGATGACGATAAAGTGGCCAACGTAATGACTGCGATGGGGTCATCCGGGTCGTCCAATACCTGCCGTGGTCGGCGACGGGGAGGTTTAAAGTATAGGTCGGAGGAGGCAGTCGAATAGTTCGCTGCCTGGACAACCAGAGGGTTCGGGTTGTGGGGGTTCGATCAAAGTATTCGCGCAGCCCTTATTTAACTGCGCTAAAGAGAGGAGGTGCAACTCGGTGTTCCGTATGTACCACGGAGCAGCGGTTGCCTTGCGAAGAAACCGGTTTTGGATGCCTTGGAGTTTATGTAGGTTGGCCTGATTAGCATGACTACACACTATTGACGCGTTAATCATGATGGGGCGGATGCACATAAGTCCACATATCCCCTTAGATATTTATTTATAACTTTCATCCTCATCATCATCAGCCGGAAGACTTCCACTGTTGAACAAATGCCTTTCCATCGCATCTTCATTTAGGTACCATAGACATTATATCAACTTACCTATGCACTCATTGGATAAAACGGACATTAGGCTGCGAATGTATAATATAAAATACACTCAAGATATTTAAAAACAACACTCCAGTATAAAATACCACTTAATATTTAGATACTAGCTAGGTTACTAGCAGGAAAAAAGAAGAAATGACGTCTATTCATTACAGAGGTTAACAATTTTGTGCATATTTATGACTGTGAACTCATTTGTGGTAAAATTTTATGAATCAGATTGTTACTTTAATATAGAACAATGATATATAGGTATGTAAAAGTACTACGTGACTCGCAGGCACGTAGTACTTTTACATACCTACTCGAAATCAAAACCTACAAATGTAGGTCTTGATTTCCATATGTAAACCCAGAGATGAATTATTGATTATTACAATAATGTAGTATGATTCTATTGCCCAAAAATATGTGTATAAAACAACATGTGAATACAGAGAAGACCTTACAGAACACTGGAAAAAAAAATACATGCTGTGCATATATATACGGATAGATAACACGTCTTCATCTTTAGAAGCGCTCGTAGCGAAGTTTACTTAGCTGTTCTCAACCGATCAGCAAAGTTAAGCAACGTCGCCCGCGGTCATGAGTTGGATGGGTGACCGCTGGTGACATTACTACTGAGCGTTTCCGTGCTTCGGAGGGCACGTTAAGCCGTCGGTCCCGGTTGTCGTCTTAGGATGGCAGTCGTTATAGCATGGTGGTAGGGCATTTTGCGAATTCCCGCCTGGCTAGATACCACCCTCAAGTAGAAAATCTGTCGCCAAGCACCTAACGGTGTGTTCCGGCAGCTGTCCTTGAGAGCCAGTACTTCTAGGTTAGCCTGAACAACATCTTCGACCACATCATCACTTACCATCAGGTGAGATAGTGGTCAAAGGCTAACCTATAAAGAATAAAAAAAAAAAAACTCCATTTTGTGACATTGAATGGTTCCCCTGAGCTAGCATGGCCACTTTCTGGAACCTCGTACGTCGCAACGCAACATACTAACGGACGGCACGCCCGTCACCTTGAGACATAGTTGTTAAGTCTCATGTGCCTGCAATTTCACTGGCTCTCAAGGACTGCTGCCGGAACACACCGTTAGGTGCTTAGTGACATATTTTCTACTTGAGGGTGGTCGCTACCCAGGCGAACATTCGTAAAATGCCCTTCCACCATGCGGTGAAGCTCAAGCCCGCGGCGGGATTCGAACCATGGACCTCTGGCACGGCAGTCCATAGTCAATGCCACTGAGCCATCACTGCTTCTAAAGGTTTTCTAGAACATCTTCACTTGATCAAAATTTTACAGTTTTTCGACTCTTCTGCCTAAAACTATCATCTGTTCTGTTTTTCAGGTGTATATATACATTTTTTTACCTACCATACTACGAATTATTTATTCGTAGCTACCATAACACTTTTATTCAACTTATACGATAACACTAGGAAATACATTACATTTCATTTTAATAAGTAATTAAAATTGAAAATCAGTGATAAAATTATCATAAAGTCCCTCCACAGAGAGAGAGAGAGAGAGCTGAAAAGATGACTGTGTTCAAGAAAGTGGTCCAAATTGCGAGAAAGTGTGTAATTTTATGTTTTAATCTTAACTAACACGACTATAATCCTCCAAGCCATTAGGGTTGGCGTTTTTATTGTGCTAAGAAAGTTGATATTCCGTATCCATAACGATGAGTTTTTAATGATGTCAGCCTGTATAACTGTCTGTGTCGTTATAGTTGCAGAATGGATGAACAGGTTCCTATGCGTATGTTAATTGAAATTTAGTTTTTAGCTTTTTTTGTCATAAATCGGTGGATTATCTGTGGGACCAAGATACTTTTACCAGCAGTTAAATTGTGTCTTCTGCTAGGTACTTTTGGAGTACTTAAATTTTGCTCAGAATTAACTTTTTTATGAAATGGGAAGGCAAACGAGCACGCGGCTCAACTGGTGGTAAGTGATCACCGTCGCCCACGAACATCCGCAACACCAGAGGTCTCGAGGATGCGTTGCCGGCATTTGATGAGGGAATATGCTCTCTTCTTGAAAGCCCCTAAGTCGTATCTGTTCGGAAATACTTCACCAGGCAGCTGGTTCCAAATTATGACAGTGCGAGGTAGGAAATGCCGAGAAAATCGCAAGGTTGTAGACTTCCAGACATCAACATCAAATTGATGAAACATCATGCTTTGTCGGGACGTCTGATGGGGAAATTGAGCTGCAGGTAGTAAATCGAACACTCTTCGTGATAGATACAGTAAAAGACGCAGAAAATTGTATTCAATTCAGTGGTCTATAATAAAACTATTACAAGACCATCATGGTTCTAACTAGAAAACATATTTTTAAGACTTTACTTAAATACTTTTTACAAATATTAGAACCGCATAATCATTGCTTCCAAGGAAGTTTAGGAACAAAAAATGATTTACTGAAAAAAAATGACAAGTAAACAATTTTGTTCATCAAAATAAATACGTACACTTTACTTTTGCCACGCTGTTCCAACCCTATGATCAGTTTGTAGATGTGAAACAATTTATATGTTGCCTACTGTAACTCCATTCAAAATGAAATCATTTTATTTTTAGACATTGTTACATTAATAAGCTAAGCGCGGTGCAAGAAACTCCGGTGCAATTTTGTGGTGATTTTCAGTAATGTGTTATTTCCATCAGCTATTTATTAGCCATTATTAGTATATTGCTTTTGCACGGTTGTCATTTTTTGCATTATACTGGTCACTATGCCACAGTTATCATAAAAAAATTGTTAATTAGAGGTTAAGAATAAAATAACCATAGGCCATCGTGTTATTTCTATGAAGAGTTGCATAAAATTGTGCGAGTTTGCCCATGCCCGTATGCATACTACACTGAGAAAAACTACTTAAAGGCTTTCTCTCTCGTTTCGCTTTCTTTCTCTCTCTCTCTTCTAGTTGTAAGGCGTTTTTGTACGTATTTACGTTTGGTCGGTTTTTCGCCGTAAACCATATAAATTGGCCGTCATTAGGGCGCTTTTGACTTTAGATTTTTCTCAGTGTGAAATAATAAACGTTTAGTGATATAAATTCGCCCTGATTTTCAAAACCTTAAGGTTGAAAACGTTTATTTTTCCAAAATGGGCAATTCAATCAAACAAACAGTCTTCAGCTTAAAATATTAGTACTTATAGATGATTTATTTACACCGGAATTTAAACTAGTCGAAGTTGTCAAACAAAAAAAACTACGTTTTAACAGCATTACTTTGAAGGATTATAGCTTATTTATGGTAATAGAAAAATATTTATGGCAAAAGAACCCCATGGGTTCTTCACATATAATAATATGAGAATATATCTATATATTTATAGTGTATTACCTACAATTATATTCAAAGTGATATCATCTCTATTGGTGGGTGAGCCCAGGCTTCATACTTTTTATGGTATATACGCATAAGTATATTTAAGTGTCCTATATTTACTTACCTGCCTACTACCAATCAAGAACTAACTACCTTTGAGTCAATAATGCGACGCGGTCTGAATATTTACATATAAATGAAGCACCGATGGTCATTACTGGTTCAGCTACTTTAGTAGGTACCTAAAAGAGGACAAAAGATATCGTCGTGGTATTGTATTGTTTGTGAGTGCATGTCTATATAAAGATATACTACGTATATGCGAATTTATAAACATAAACAGGAAGATAAATACAATTCTTAATTATCATCATTAATTATCATCAACAACCATTATCCCAATAATGTAATTTCGGTACATCATGTCTTCTCTAGCAACACAAAGAACATCTTCTAGACCAGGGGATCGACATCTTTTTTTTTTATCTAAGTACGAGTATATACCGTTTTTACTTACGTTGGTTACTCTTTTATTGTTAGTGATACGTTCTTCAATTACCTGATGGTTGTGCTTCTATTATAATCTCTAAATAATCTAATATATCTAACGTAATATGAGTTAGTTAGGTGAGGTTCATTATTATATTTGGGGTGGCCTTGGTGAGCAAGGTCGCCCCTACAAAGGCGCAGAGGCCCGACTGAGTTCGGGCCCATAAAGTAACTTTGTATATACTGTTCGAGCCTACCGCCGGGGCAATGTGAATGCCATGGCGACCTAAGATTTTTTTACCGCAACTCTCTGAACGCGACCCTATCTTGCCACACCTTGGCGGAGGACTGCTCCCGGGGGGTTTTAGACTTTAGTGGGTTCAAGTCCCACACATCCACACTCCATCGCCCCCGTAGTAGAGTGGAAGAACGACGGCATTTCACCTCCCGAAAAATTATGTATTATTATTAATATTATACGACCATTTCTTACAGACCTACGCAGATTATTATCAACTCCAAAGCTGATTTTAATTGGCTGAAAATAATAAGTAATACAGGGTTATTGGAAAAATGTTAATAACCTCTTAGAGTTAACTTCTGTTAGTCCTAACAAACATTTTAGTAAGATGTTTTCATTTTTTAATGCCATTTTTTTTAATAAATAATGAATTACAGGCACAACAGAATTTTAACGTCAGGTGGTCTTCGTGCTTATTCCGTCACAAAAAATATATAAAAAAAAACATTCTACTGAAAATGTTTGTAAGGACTAACAGAAGTCAAATCTAAGAGGTTGTTAGCATTTTTACAATAACCCTGTATACTGATATCTATTTGTATGTATTTTGGTGGTGAAGTCTTCGAAAACAACTAAATTAAATAAAGAAGAACGAAATTGTTAAAGAAAATAGTAGCCAATAAGAAAGTATAACCCCAGCCAAGTAAAAAATGTTTTCTTTACCATATTGGATAACACGGGACGGTAAGGACTCTGACCGCTGTGGCGGCGGTGGCGGTTGACAGGATGGGGAGTCTGACCGTCCGCGACGTCGGCGGTGGTGACGTCTTCTGCGCCACCGACCGCGCGGCCGCTCATCTGCTCCACGAAAATATTGCCAGTCATACAAACTACCCACAATTTTTTAAATATTTTTTGTTTTTAAATTCTTAGACCACAGTCTCACCTGATGGTAGGTGATGTTTTTTTTAATGTTATTGTAACGGAATAAGCTCGAGGCCCACCCGATGTTAAGCGGACTAACCTCTGCCTATAACAGGTGCATTTCGTAACAAGTTACGAATTGCACTGCGCCCGTCACCTTGAGACATAGTTGTTAAGTCTCATATGCCTGTAATTTCACTGGCTCTCAAGGACAGCTGCCGGAACACACCGTTAGGTGCTTGGCGACATATTACCTACGTGAGGGTGGTCGCCAGCCAGGCGGGCATTAGCAAAATGGCCTTCCACCATGCGGTGAAGCTCAAGCGCGCGGCCGGATTCGAACCATGGACATGCTGTGCGGCAGTCCATAGCTAATGCCACTTAGCCATTACTGCTTTAAAAATAGATGCTTGGCATAATAAATTGTGTTACTCGAACACCGTAAATAATAATCACTATCGGGGCATACTTTTTGACCGACTACGAAAAAAAGAAGGAGATACTCAATTCAACTTCTTTGTGTTTTTTATGTTTGTCAACTCATCAGTTTTGACTGGGTGAACCGATTTTATTGATTCTGTTTTTATTTGAAACCTGATGCTTCCTGTGTAATCTCATATGAATTTCATCAAAATCAGTCTTTCCGTTTTTGGGTTACACTCCAATACCTGAAAAGTATTTTCCTATCTTGATGATATAGTAATTGACAGATATCGATCCAGTAAATAGCAAGTCACTAAAATGGGTGATTATTTTACCTTAAAATACTCATATATACTTGTAAAAAGCACTCTTCAAAAACCTGCTGATAAATATTGAACCATCGTCGCTGTGCAAATTAGACTCATAAAACCTGTTTTGTATGTATAGTTTTGAGCGATTAAAATCGGATGTACAGTCCCACCAACTTATCTGTTCAGGCGGCAGAAAAAACAACTACAATATTTCTTCAAATTGTGACAGTTTGTAGTTGATTTACTTGACCAGCAGCGCCCTCGCGAACTGCACAGTTAAGTTGTTGGTACTATAATGTATTATTGGTATGATTCATTCATTGTGATGTGGATTTTGAATCAAGAATATTACTAATATTTGAAGAGATATTTTGAGTGCTGGAATAACGCCTGCGATTCTTTTGAAACAGATTTTATTAAGGCAAAGTGGTCTTTGAAAAATGTCAGACTGAGGGTGAAAGACGGAGATACCTTGTTTTGCATGCGAGTGAGCGTAAAATACTACGCAACATAGACATATTATATGTGTTACAATGGGCGATAAGACCGCCCAATATAACACCGTTTTGTATTGTTTACATTTGATATGTGTATTATTTTTAATTTGGTTTGCAACAAAGAGTTATTGTATTGTATTATGTATATTATAGTGTCAGAAAAATATTTTGCCGAAATTCATATAAAATTGAAGTTTTTAATTACGGAAAAAAACTTTCAACTACGTTATAACATAATTGCTATATAATAATTAGAAATAAATTTTGTACTGATAAGATTTACTGTGTAGACACACAACTTGACCTTGACTTGACACACCTAAGGGAAATTTTAGAGCTGTTTTATGTTTTTTTTCTATCGTTGATAAATATATGGAATTGTGTTTACAGATCAGGCATAGTATCCTCTAGAATACTTTATACTTTATTCATATCTGTAAGGCGTACACTCTTTAATAAATATGTTCAAAACTTGCATTTTTGAGACACTTTACCATGGGCATAAGCTAAGGTAAGTAATTATAATTTACTGGGTGTTTTATTTTCCAAATACGTCATCACTATAAAATTATAGGTAGGTAGGTAGGTACGATATACTAATGTCTCGCCAAAGACGTCATCGTTCACCTTGGTAGTTAAAACAACACACACAACATCCATGTTAATCACCATCATCATTCTTCTTCTTCTTGCCCTTACCCGACTGTGTATTCCGGTCCGATCCCATGAAGAGATACCACATGGTATCAGTTGTATTTTCAGTTAATATATTATTCCGTACTTAATACATTTAGCTCATTTTGTTTTGGGGATTACCCGTAGATATTTCTATTATTTAATTTTAAGTATTGATAATTCCAATTAGGTACATAAGTACCTACATTAATACCTCGGGGCATTAAAAATAATTTTGTATATAACCTTCCTTCTACAGCCAGGTAAACCTATACGTTTAAACAGTAGTTAATTATCTTTTGACCTTAGCAACACAAACATCAGTTGGTTTTGGTGTTGGAAAATAGTAAGCAAAATGTGAATTTGCTGCGAACGTGAGCCAAAGTAATAAGAATTAAGAATACCATGAAAAACAAACTTTCACAAACACATATACTGTACTGTATTAGCCGGAATGTCCACTTCTGAACATAATCCTCATGCTTGGCAGTCGTCTTAGGGATCGCATTGTAAGATAGCAGTTCCTCGGAAGGCGCTGCTACCCACCTTCCAGTGTTTCTGTACTCCCTTAGTCGCCTCTTACGATACCCATGGATAGAAATAGGAGTGTGACATTCTAGCCCGGCACTCTACGGGTAAAATACATACAATTTTGAATTTTTTGGATTACCTATAATTTGAAATTCTAAAGTAAAAAGTCCCTTCTAAAGTAAAAACAATTTTATAACATTTGAAAAGTAATATTTAAATGTTATAAAATTGTTTTTAGTGACTGAAATAATTTTATGATAAATTAAGGAAACATTATAGAAAAATACGCTTCAATGTTTATCATGTACTCTGTGGTAAATTTCAGCAGTTCTCTAGTTATGCAACAAATAATCATACTAAACTAGGTAGGTACACATTTTTCCGTGTTCTGATAAAAAGTATAATGCTCAGACGAAGAAAATATACATGGTTACGAAAATTATGGGGTAACATTCTAGAAAGGACCGAAGCTGTAGGTTACTTATTTTTGTTTCTTTATGGTATTGTGACTGAACAAGCTCGAGGCCCACCTGACTAACCTCTGCCTATAACAGATGCATTTCATCACAAGTCACGAATTGCACTGCGCCCGTCACTTTGAGATTTGACAGTCACTTGGCGATAAATTGTCTACTTGAAGTTGGGTTACTTGGGTGGTAGCTAGCCAGGCGGGAAATCGCAAAATGCTCTTCTACCATGCGGTGAAGCTCAAGGCGGTGTAGAGGTTCGAACCAGGGACCTGCGGAATGGCAGTCCATAGCTATAATTGTTTCAATTTATTTATGCACAGCCTTTCTTGATTTTCCTTAAAATAATTGATTGTACAACAAGTGCATAGAACTAATAATTTTAGCTGAAGCGTTTAACAGTCTTCACGTTTGGCTCGAGCTGTTAAATTTTAGGGGTCGCGGATAGTATACGTTTTATGTACGAGTTATACCCTCGGATTTTCTTTTCAATTCTGAAGAAATCATCAAGATATTGTAAATACAATATATCTTTATTTAAGACTTGAAACCGAAACATATTCTATTTTGAGTGTCATTGTTTTGATCTATGGGTGTTATTAAAGACTCAGGCAAACCTCTTACATGACATCAATTACAAACTGATCCTCTGTGAATAATTTTAAAAGTAATAATATTTTTTATGCACTTGAGCTGAAAATACAGACTTCAAGCTCTAGAGTATAAAATGAAATTTAAGTCCGCTTACACCGTGCAATAAACAAGAACTTTAGAGCATAAGAAGTGAATAAATAGATTTTTCTTCTGCAGTCCGTCCATCAGCACGACGTTGATAATTGCTGAAATTCCAGCTTTTGGGACTGCGTAAGCGTGAAAGAGAGGCAGCTATAGGGAAATCGCCATCATTTTCGATTAAAAACGAAACAGAGCATAATATGACAAGACTAGTAACTAAAACCGAAAATGTGAATTAACTTGTTCCTCATTAAAAGGTTTACTATTTTATTGTTATCTTTTTATACACATACAAAGGTACATAAATAATTAAGACATTTTCGTTACATCGTTATCAAGACCATTTTAATGAAAGTGTTTTTGAAATAACTTGGCCTTGTTTTATATAATAGCATATGATCAAGAAATTTCTTACTGGTACAAACTAAATATATTTTGCCACAAATCTGTACAAATAATTTAAATGGTGCCTTAAATATCTTTGGAATTATATTAACTGTACTTTCCGGTATACCTACCTATGTGCTCCCATGAAGAATACCTCAGAAATAAAAATAATAACAGAAATAAAAAATTAAATAGGGACCATACAAGTAATGTTATTTTAGCGTTATTTGTTTTGATCTATCATAAAAACGGTGACTAATACCGGTTATCACCACGACATCTAAAACGAATAATATCTATATATATAGCAAAAAGCCAGTTTTTTTAACCACCTAAAATGCAAAACGTGTTAGAAGCAACACGTCTAAGCGGAATAATTGCTATTGTGTTAAATTATTCAAATGCAAAATTATTAAAAATCTTAACGTCGCGCGTCGTGCGAATGATCGTGGTCCAAAATGTAATGTATGGCCTACGAATAAATACATCATTTATTCGTAGTGTATGACAATAAACAATAAAAATCTCGCCAATTGTTAGTCGGGTCTCGCTCTTTAAGGGTTCTGCATTGTTAAAGAAGAAATCTTGTTTGCTAGTTTTCCGACTGATCATTTATTTTATTCCCAAATATGAAAACAAGAATTTCCATACAAAACGATTTTTCCGAATGATTTTAAAATACTTAATTTTACTGAAAACTAGCAAGCCAGAAGCATAAATATTAAACTCAGGGATATGCATGCTTCATTTCACCAAGATAAAACACTTGGTATTTAATGTAATATGACGAAACTACATTGGTACCTATACTACTATAGAGCGCTCGCGTGAAGTATTACTAACCGTAATGAGCGCGACGACAGCGAGAAAAATTCGCAACGAGCGGATCCATGAGGTTAGTCTGATATGCACATCTTTTATAGACGTCTCAGATAAAAAAAGAAGTTCCGATGGAACACGGTACACGATACTATCAAAGCAAAAGAAAACATGCTTCCATATCTCTGTCTGTCATCTGACTGAACTCTTATCATATGTCAGTATGGAATTCCCGTTGAGCGTGAAAGGGGCAGTGTCCTAGCACTTCAGTCAGCGCAGTGGTCTAAACTTCTTGTCTAGAGGAAGCCGTATAAGTGCAAGTTTCATAAATTGTACCAACTTCACATAAGGATAAAGGAACGTAGATGGAATCTGACCTAAAGATGAAATAAATAGACAAAGGCGTCTCTATGGTACAGTTAACATAAGTTAAATATATATGATCTCAATCTGTTATCTGAGACTGTGTAGGTATATAAGATGACATTATGACATTTATGACATGATAGCTATGATATAGTAAGTCGTTTCTCTTGGTCTCACTATTAACTGCTCTTTGCACATATCAGTCAAAACATGAGTCACAAATTTTTCAAGATTTTTAAGTTTAGCAATTTGCTGCAAATGAGTCAATAATTAGGGTAGGTTAATTTCGATTACGGATCGGATGGTATTTAAAACCTTGTCCACCATCACCTTTACATCGTTATTCACGTTAGTAGCTGATCTTCCTCAAGGTTTACTTTTCAGGTTGAAGTTTCCGATGCGAAAGTGGTTTAACAAAGCGGTATAACGCACGGTGCGTTTATTAGCCATATCCTCTTCAAATACTGTAGGTATTGCATTACAAGCAGTTTCTGCTCTGATTTTCGCTGTTTCTATTTTTACGTTAAAAGCTGTAGATATGAATTGAAAGAAAAAAATTCCAATGTTTTTTTTAAATATATAATCAGTGTGAAAAATGTTTTATTAAATTCTGAAATCTGACATTTGCAAATTTAAATTATTCAAAGTGGCTAGTGCGTTAAATCGGCCACTTCATATCAAACCCATTTTATGTAAGAATATCCGTAAATTATAGTCCTTAGCTTAAGATTACAATAAAGTTTGTACCATATCTTACTGTTAAATGTCGTCCAAGTGCCAAATAAGCAGCATGCTAATAGTTATTTTGACATGAGAAGGCTGCTGCTGCCCAATAGGCACACGTCAGGACACTATACGATCTAAACAGCTTCATAAGCGAAAGGTTTACAATATACCGACAAAAGCATCTTGAAGGCACGTTACACTAAGATTTACTAACAACAAAACTGTTGGGTTGTGGCTTCGTATTGTATAGTTATTTGTGTTGTTTGAGAATAGTTATTTGTGCAACAAGAGAGTAGTTTGTTGCTGCGAGTGCTGATTTTGAATCCTGAGCAAGCGAAGGATTCAATGATTCTAAAGGTGAATCCTTAGCGTGGCGAAATAAAATTTATTAAATAATTACTTTGTCTCACTCAGAGAGCAAAATCACATTTTGCTGATACTGATTACTGATTTCAGGCAGCAAAACCTCCATGTTTGAGCTACTGAAGTGAAAATTTTATTTTACTGACCCAATATACGTGGGAAAAGGGTTTAAAGATGTTGGTATACTCCATTATTAATAGAAAGAGTAACTTTAATACCTTACTATACGAACGTCTTTCGTAATTACAACTGCAGACGTTATTCAGGGCGTGACTTATAATACAAGGCTTTGATTAAGGCTAGAGTGTTCGTGGTGCTTTCCATACAATCGTAGTTATGTCATATTTTAAATACTAAATGTTCAAACTCGGTGAAACTTCTAATTTGCCAGGTTTCTGTAAAATTAAGTCTTTTCAAAAATATTTCGAATAATCGTTTTGTATGGGAATGGTTATTTTGACTTTTAGGGACAAAATATATAATAAATCGAAAAACTGGCAAACCAGAAGCATAGATATTAGGCATAGTAATATTAATACAAAATTTCACCGATTTTGAACACTCGGTAGTTAAAATATGATAAAACTACGTTTATATGGAAAGAGCTCCGTGCACTATACTCTTAACTGAAAGTGATAAAGACTAATTGACGCGCTTCAATGATAATGAATTTATTAACAACATTTTACGACGGCAGGATACTTTTAGTAGCATTTTATTTTTATACCTAAGCAAAGTAATGGATTTTTAACATTTTGAAAATAATAAGAAGGTACTTATTCAACCACAAAAGGCTTATATATTTGGTAGTTGAATAAAAATTTAACTGTACTAAAAACTCAATTAAATTATAATGTAGCTGCATACCTTGTCTAGAGACCATTGTGTTAGAATTAGAATCAGTCAGTTAAGAAATAAATAAACGCTCAGATCACCGAAGTTATTAATTTCAGACCATTAATAGTAAAAAAAACTAAACTGACCAGTAATCTCATGTCGATATATTATGTAGTAAATTATTTCATAAATTTAAACAAATATATATATTTTTTGTTCTTGATAGGCCTTCCATCTCCTTTGAGTTAGTGGTCGAAGATGTTGTACAGGCTAACCTAGAATTACTGGCTCTCAAGGACAGCTGGCGGAACACACCGTTATGTGCTTGGCGACAAATTTTCTACTTGAGGGTGGTAGTTAGCGAGGCGGGCACTCGCAAAATGCCCTACCACCATGCTATAACGACTGCCATCCTAAGACGACAAGCGAGACCGACGGCTTAACAATATCCTCCGAAGCACGGAAGCGCTCAGTAGTAATGTCACTAGCGGTCACCCGTCCAACTGATGACCGCGGTGGACGTTACTTAACTTAGCTGATCGGTTAAGAACACCTAAGCAAACTTCGCTACGAGCGCTTCAAATCATACTAAAATCGTTTTATAATGCATTTTTGAAGCTGTGATCATGACCAACATATTTTTTTTTCGTTTACGGGTTGTTGGTTTGAGGTATACCCTAAAAGTGCGAGGCACTATACCAGATATTGTAAGTTTTTAATTTTTTCTGTGAACAATGTATGACAATAAATCGTTCATTACGTATGTCTACTAGTAAATAATAAGCTTATACCTCAGAGACGTGTTCAATCCCGGACGAACACTGCTGTTTCGATATGTATTCATAATGAATCTACACTAATAATTATTATAAAAAGGAAATATTTGTATTTTTGTATGACACGAATAAACTTAAAGACTACTGGACCGATTTGGATTAAATTTGGTATGGAAATAGCTTGAGACCCGAGGAAGGATATAGGATACTTTTTATCCAACTGCGCAAAAAGAGGTTAATGGTTTTGAGCGAGAACCGAAATAATAGGGGGCGGAGCCGCGGCCGGAATGCTAGTATCTTATTAAATCAAGCCTGTAACATACCGTATTTTAAAATTCATACCAAGATGTCAAGTTGAAATACCTACTTATACCTAGTTTCTGTATGGAATTTGTCTCATGATCATGACCAGTTGTTTTTATTTTTTAAATTAACCTTTCAAAACGATCTTCGTCCTCAAGTGGCGATTCCTAAGGGTTAATTTGCCTTCAAAACTTACAATATACATTTATTTATAGACAAAAGTCCTGACTGGCCGAACATAGAGACAGACTGACAAAGATAGACACGCAAGTAACCATATAGCGTTTCGTTTTTTTCATTGGATAGTCCGAACTCTAAAAATAAGTAAACTGTGATCCAACTAGACATAACTACCTAATTCATATATTTTTCTATATTTCAGGTATCTTATATACCTCCTCAGGTATGCTCTTATTTTACTCAACGATACTTGATATTAATCGAAAAGCATGACGTGTTAATTTGATCAAAAAAATTAAACTACAAAACTCACTGGTTGCGTCCATTATGTGTGATGAAATTCAACCTTCACGTCGATTTCTTAATCCTTGCCAAATAATAACTGACCAAGACACTACACAACTTTAGCACAGTTCACTAACTATTTTAAATTTATTAACACCATAAAAAATATTTCACAGATTTGTTTTTGTGGGTAAGTATAGTTAAACCGACGTTTACGTTGAGCGAAGAGTGAATGCACTGGGGACTGGGTTGCGCGAGCGCCTTGCGTCACATCAAGAAAGAGAAAGGCCTCATCGGCGCTCCTCAAGAAGCAGAGAGCGACTGAGACAACGAAGCACACCTCCGACGTCACATTACTTGTTGTTTACGTATGCTGCCTAATTACAATGCCGATTACTACGCAATCGTGGAACAAAGCCTGCTTCAAACATAGCGCACACGTTGCAACACGGAATAGTGGAGACTTGGCATTCCACTGCAGAGGAATATTCTTGATCCTATTGTCTTTGTGCGAGGCATTGTCGGTGCCAAATGGGCCGTAAAACTTATATGGGATACTTTGTGTCGTAGACCACCCAAGTTGATTGTATTGCTTCTATTTGTGATTTAACTTTAATTTGTAATAGTTTAGAAATAGTTAGTTAAATACAGTTTAATGTGCATTTTAATTATGCGATTTACCTACTCAGGTCTATTTTTGCTCAAAATTTTGGCCTTTAATTTTTACCCCCAATATTTTCAAATTTAAAAAAATCAAAGTTATATGATTATTTATTATTACATTTATTACTGGCTGCGCTCCGCGGTTACACCCGCGTGATGATAAATTATGATAATAAAAAGTATGATGTGTTAATCCAGCGCCTTATCTACATCCACGCCATATATTTTTGTATAAGAATTATAAATCGCTAACGCAAAAATGATATGAAAATGATCATGTCTCCGATTTTCGTAATAAGCTCAAGTGGCTCCCTATTCGTCGTCACCGGAATGCTCATAAATATTATCTCTCCTTTACAGTATTCTGTTGAATCCTTTATCCTCGCACTATCCCAAAGAACAATTTTAATTTCTTCAATCTATTTTCTGTCGTTACGGTCATTAAAAAACTTAACGCTACAACAACCTGCAACTAAAACTACTTTCTACCACTATTCATTTGCCGCTGAAGCTGTCAGACAGGGCCACAGTAGGCCACTACAACTGGAAATTAAATGTGCTCCTTCATGGAAATCTCATCATCATGAAGGATCAAGTCAAAAACTATTATATCTTGTTTTAAATTTCTACATCTAATAATGAACACTGTGGTACAAACAACCTTTTTAATTTCATTGTGTATAATTATATTCCATATAGGTTAGCCTTTGACCACTATCTCACCTGATGGTAAGTGATGATGTGGTCGAAGATTTTGTTCAGGCTAACCCAGAAGTACTGGCTCTCAAGGACAGCTGCCGGAACACACCGTTAGGTGCTTGGCGACAGATTTTCTACTTAAAGGTGGTGGTGGTAGGGCATTTTGCGAATGCTATAACGACTGCCATCCTAAGACAACAACCGGGACCGACGGCTTAACGTGCCCTCCGAAGCACGGAAACGCTCAGTAGTAATGTCACTAGCGGTCACCCATCCAACTCATGACCGCGCGCGACGTTGCTTAACTTTGCTATTCTATTTTATGCTATAATTTATTACATTAGTATGAAACAACAAAACACATTTTTATGCGAGTACATATTAACGCATATATTCAAGCCTGAAAAAAAATAGTGTAAGAATTTTTGTTTTTAATAGCAATACTTGCGGGATCGTCGACATTTTCAAGCTGACAGCCTGACACCATTTTTGCTTATTTGAAATTCGTATTTAATTTTTTAAATTCAAATGTGTTTCTCGCCGATTGCTTTTCTTGTTATTGTTGAATTTCATTGTTATTTTTATTGTTTATAGTTAATGTTAGAGAGTTGTGTTCAGTTTTTGTTTATTGTTACAAAAATATTATATTCATAATATGGAGGCTGGAGTCTCCAAACCAGAGCTCGAACCCGGCTCTTCAACTACGAAAGACATTTTATCTGTTATGAAACGTCCTCGCGCATCTTAGAGTGCTTCCGAAAAGTTGATAGTGATGAAGGCGTATAAACACACATTTTTATCATGACCAAAGTCAAAGTCAAAATCATTTATCCTTTTAGGCGTCTACGACGCTCTTATAAAGGTCATTTACAAATTTTAGTATTGAAATATTCTACATTGTACTGCCACGTTCAGCAAATAAATTGTATAGAGCCACTGCGAGAAGAACGGGCAAGAAACTCGGGGCCATTCTTTTAAACATTCTTTAACAATGTGTTACATACATACTATATAATAGAGTTATTACAATATTTGTTTAAATTATGTAGGTGACAGGCAATAGCTTGGCGGAGGCGGAATTGTCCAGGCATTTTTGTCGTTTATGTAATCAGAAACTGTGTAGTAGGATTTTTTAATCAATATGTTTTTCACATGCAACTTGAATTTCCCTTCTGTGAGCGTTGTAATATGTTTAGGAACTTTATTATAAAACCGCACACAATTACCTAAGAAGGACCTTTTATTTGTCTTTGCTAATCTAAAACCTGGCACCGCTATTTTATATTGTTCTTGGAGTCTGCTAAAAAACCGCTGATATGTTAGGGGTATTGTCAGTTTCAGTCAGGATTGTCAGCGAAAATAAGAGCAGCGATGAGTTCACTTCACCAAGAAAAACAAGACCAAAGCAAATATATGTGAACAATTAGTGGTCGTGCATGGCAGGTGTGTTGGGGATCGCGGTAGTTCGTGAATATTCGAGGATGAGGTGCAATTCTAGCTCTGGAGGCTTCTGTAGCTAGAATGTGTGGGTAGGGCATTTTGCGGATGCAAGCCTATTAAAGCCCTCAAGTATAAATATCTGTGACCAAGCATCTAATTGTGTTTTAGCAGACGTCCTTGAGAACCAATAGTTTAAGATAAGCCTGAACAACACATCAATCTACATCACCACTTACAATTAAGTGATTTGTTTCAATTTTGCTGGCATATCAGCTATATTATAATAAGAACTTTATGCTTAGTAGGATTTTTTACGAGAAAACTGGAGTCTACAATTAAGCCTGCGCTGTCTGTATGAGTGCAAGCTACCTTTAAAAAGCTTAAACCGTAGTAACGGTTAATCACAGAATATGTGTTATTTTGAAGCACCCAGTGGCAATAACCATACAGGGTTATTGGAAAAATGCTAACAATATCTTAGGGCTGACTTTATATCTACCAAACAAACGACCAACAATCACTGCAAAGTTGATCCTTGCGACCCTTGTATTACAATATACTATTTCATTTCTAATACTCGGAAAGTAGTGTGTGTTTGATCTGAGTAGCGGGTGGAAGACGCTACTTCCCACCCTTAGGTGGGAAGCAGCGTCTTCCACCCGAGTAATTTGCACGGATGAAAGTTGTCAATTCTTTTTAAAATTTTTATGTTTGCAATAACGCCTGCTATGCGGACTACATTACAAAATTACAAATATACTGTAGGAAAAATTTAAGTCATGTGCGGGATTCGAACCCGCGTCCATCCACCCCTTTAACCAGGGTATGCTCTAACCAATAGAGCTAACATGACATGACGTCATAACTAAAATCTTTCCTATCGTTCTTTAACCATCGCATTGGGATGGAGTGACATCTATAGGACCACTTACGTTGTACTAAAAACAAGACCAATTTTGCAATTGTTTTAATACTTGTAAATGACGACGCAACCTTATAATTTTAATATTGTTATGTTTGCAATAACGCCTGCTATGCGGATAACATTACAGATGACTTAAATTTTTCCTATCGTATATTTGTAATTTTGACAATTCTTACTTGGACTATAACTGCATCAATTTTGAATAGGTACTACTTATGTAATTATTATTATCATCATTAAATAATACAATAAAACTGCATTTTTTGCCTTATATTCGTAGTGAAAAGTAGAGCGTTTAACACGGATAAAAGTCATCCATTTCAATTCGGACTAAGCTGCTGTAAATATTACAAGAAAATTCATCTTTAATTTTCACAAATCGTTCTAACCTCTCAATAAATTTTTAATATAGGCACTTCTTTAGAAACACGACTAAATATTTCTTATATTTGAAATCAAAAGTAGAGTGTTTAACACGGGTGAAAGCCATCAATTCCTACTCGGACTATAGCCGTCCCTGGGCGTCTAAATGCCTCGTATGGGAAGTCATTCCTTTCGACCCTTGTATAATAATCAACTATTCTTGCACACCGGCCTGTAAGTTTGGCGATGCTATCTATCATTTAGACAAACAGCTTTTTTATTTGCAGCAAAAAAAAATCATACAGAAGACGGAAAGCAAAAAGTGTAAAAGTAGTAGATAAAAACAATGAAAATAATTGAATTGAACAAGTGCGCACGACACAATTTCAAGTTTGTGCCTTAATAGAATTTAGAAAATACGTATTTTGTACGTATTAACCAAAACATTTTTCGAATATCAATTTTAATAATAATGTTTTCTGTTACCACTATGAGTATATTCAGGACACTTACCTACATAATAATGTTTTCATATGTGCAAACTATTAGGCTCTTGCTTTCCGAAAAGTAGACTGAAATACTCCTATATAGCCTATCTTCTTAGCTATTCGTTTTTCTTGTTAATAAAAAATACGGAAATTTTAGTTTGGTTTTGTGTGACCCATTCGGACGGACGGATGAAGTGACAGATCACTGTCTAGCGAAGTCTCCTTAAAAGGTCTCCCATTTGCCCTTTGGGTACGGAGCCATGGAAAATTATCTAGGTGGTGATTTTTTACAGTTCCTTCGTATTACAAGCGTGAAATTATAAAACATTAAAAACAACTAAAATATACCAGGCTGATTTGTACAATTAGCTTTATCAACGCCATCTGTGTATTGCCACCTAAATTGCATAGTGTGTTGAGGATGCTGAAAAGTTTACGATGAGAGGAAATACTTGGAGGATACAAGAGGGCGGGCGGCGGCAACGATGCCAAAGAGAGTTAAAAATGCGCACGCAAGGTTACATAACGGCTGTGGAGGGTTGAAGAGCGCGCGCAGCGGCAGGGTGCGGGGCGCGGGGCGATCGATGCGCGCCCGGGGGGAGTCAGTCGAGCGGCGAGAGAGCGACATGGCGGCGCGCCCACACCGCGCGGCGGCCCCGCGGCCCTGGCCGCGAGAGTAGGTCGCCATGCGCGATGCGGTATGAGGCAGCGCCGCGCCCGGCGGGCCGGCCCCCGCTAGCGGCGCCGCCCCCGCCATGCGAGCGCCGCCGCTGCTGCTGCTGCTGCTGATGGCGGCCGCGGGCCTGGCCGTGAGTCCGCTCGCGCGCCTCAACCCCTGGCTGAGCGCGTGCGACCTGGAAGAGGAGGGTGCGGGCGGCGAGCGAGAGTGCGGGGGCGCGGCGTGCAGCGGCGGCGGCGGCGCGCCCGACACGTTGCGGGGGCGCGACGTGCCGCATCTGTGCGCGCTGGGAGCCGGTGCACGCGCGCGACGACTTGGTGAGCTGCGGCTGCGCGCCTGCTGCGAGCGCTCGCCCGCCTCCGCGCTGGACCGCAGCGCGCGCGCCGACGTTCAGGCCGGTGGCGAGCGCTGCGAGCACACGCTCCGGGATCTGCTCTCGCTCGACGCGATGGTGGCGCGCGTGCACTGCGACTTCGCCAGCATCCTCCAAAGATACGACTGCGACCAGCCCTACTCCGTGCACACCTGTGACGAGTGCCAGGTGAGTGCAGCCACCACCATCCACTATCATCGCCTCCATCACCACGCCATAGATCACCACAATCATTCGCACGAACATGTTTATGTCGACTCCACCTAGTACTCAGAAGCAAATGTAGTTATGTAAACTCCCACTACATGTTTCTGGAAAACTGGCCCACTGTTAACGTGACTAACGTCTTCAAGCACAAAAAACCGATAGTGAATTTAATATAAATGGATTGTGTTTCATACGTTGTTGACATACCTACCTGAATTTTAATAACATAACCTGCAGCAATTCAATGAACACGAAACTCGCACAGTTGTATTTGATGACCGCAGATATGTCACGCGTAGAGACGCGTAACTCGCGCTGCTTGATTATATTATATGCGTGTATCGATCCAGTCGGGTGAGACACGTTTCTTAACCTAGTGTTGTGAGGGCACAAGTGGAGACCTGGGGGCTGGTTACCGGCGTCGGTGTGTGTGTGGGTGATGGATATCCGGCTCGACCATTTGTCACGCGGAGTGTGTGTGACAGGGCTGCTCTACGAAGCAAGGCTATGTTGGAAGCATGGATGATAAAGCAACATTTATGATGCTGCTAATAACCAACTACTTACCATGCTGTTGGCATACCTGTACGCAATTATCAACTACAGTGATTTCATTTTGCTAAAGTAGTCTTGTTTTTTTGTGACCAGTTATAAAACGAAAACGTATTGTAGTAGAGATATTCATAGAAATATGATTAGGACAATTTAATTATCAACTTGTTAACCATACGCTCCCATAATTTCATGCCCACATCATGATCGTATCATTTTACTACTCTTCATAAAATACGTGGGTAGACAGTTTTATGTTTTACGTATTCTGCTTAATATTTTCATACACATCTATTATAATACTGGATAAAACATTGTAGCCCCATTGGACTGAACCATTGGTAGTGTTAGTACAGTTTACACTAGAGAGTGCATGCAGACGTGTGATTATAGCAACTATTATTGTCCACGTTATAAAAGAAGATTGTTTCTTAAATAATCTAGAAGGCTGATGTTTTGCAACAAAATAAAATTGTTATTATGTATAGCAATTAAACAACTTTAAACGGTTTACATCGCGTATATTTATCATTATTTTTGTCCCGACGTTTCAAACACTTTGCAGTGATCGATAAGTCACCCCGTGACCACGATCACTGCAAAGAGTTTGAAACGTCGAGGCAAAAATAATGATAACCGGGGACCGAAACCGTTACACGAGAAAAAAAATCATACTGTAGTTTTATTATACCGTAACATAGTGTCAGAAATAAAAGGAAGACCATGAATTTTAACATTTGATGTGAAATTTTGAATTATTTCTTTATAATCACCCAGCTGCATTGCGATGGAGAAAATAATTTACGCGTTTTTCGGCTCAGGATACGGCTCGATTTGTTGCATACAACCAGGTATCTACTAATTACGTATCTGTTTGTCTACACTTAAGTTATAATAGGGAAATGATTTTCAAGTGGGTTCATTTATTAGTAATAGGTACTTATGATAATGTCAGTTCTATGTCCTTACGGTAATGTCAGCTTTACATTTTACTGAACAAAATTTCACATCAAATATTAAAATTCATGGTCTTCCTTTTATTTCTGACACTATGTTATTTAGCAAAAAATAATCCTTGTGATGAAATCTTTCGATCGGTATGATAAAACTACAGTATGATTTTTTTTCTCATGTAACGGGTTCGGTTCCCGGTTCAACCATGAAATTATTTAAATATCTATGAATGCAGTTTAAGTGGTTTTTTAAATTTAAATAATGTCATCTTTCAGTAAAATGTTACATCTACTATATTCAAGGTACTTTCCCTCCATGTGGCATCGCCGTGGGACGCCCTGTATACCTACCTACAACAAACAATCTTTACAAAAGCAGTAAAAAGAATGCAAATCATTATTGACACAGATTGCGGCTATGAAAGTCAGACAAAAGATGTACCTACAAAGTAATCCTTTCTTCTTATAAACTGTTGTTATTGTTGATAAAAGGCCTGAAATGAAGCCATTTTCCTTTTATGAGCCTAAAGCCAATTATTTGTAAAGTCATTTTTTAAAACATGATACAAGACTAATACTAATGATAAATAAAGCTTCTATGTGTAATGAAACGGCATACCTATTTAGAATGCTTGCCTGGCTAGCTCAAGGCTTCTATTATCTATTATGTGCCTGAATTAAAATATTTTGATGTGTTCTGTCTCTTTGATCTTAACTAAAACTTGTCATGGGTATAGGAACCCCATTTTGGGTAATGGCCTTTCAGCACACAGATAGTGGTATATTATAACTATGTTTTACTGAAGAGTTGTAGTTTTTTTTCTTCAGGAGGACATACGGAGAAGTTTACTTATGTTTATTACCTTAATTTTGACTCATGTTTATTATTCCGGTATATGATTGCTACTGTTTTGGTCCTTGACGATGTTTTACCTTCCACGAGCCTTATACGCAAACGACTTCATAAAGAGTGTTTTATTGAGAGTTGTAGAAACGCTCTAATTATGGAACTGTCACCTGCTTTGATTATAAAATCATCTCTCTGTTTCATTATTAACTAGCTTCCGCCCATAGCTTCGCCAGATATCCATAAGGGAATTACAGTAATTCATCAAAAGTGTCCTACTGGTCCAGGATGTAAGGAATACATGTACCTATATACCATGTTTCACCAAAGTCCGTAAAAGGATAACTGTTTTGGAGGTGAGTGGCAACACACCTTCATATTGATAATATTTTTACACTTTTATAAGCACTATGTTGCATTTAATAAATATATATTTATACAACCATATATTCCTTAATACCTATATCGAATATTCTCCAATCAGCTAAGAATAAAATCAAAATAAGTTTAGTTTATTACATTTTGTGCCTTGTTTATATAGTTACCTACCTTGAAACTTTTTTTTTTTTTTTTTTTTATGCCTGATAGGTTAGCCTTTGACCACTATCTCACCTGATGGTAAGTGATGATGTGGTCGAAGATGTTGTTCAGGCTAACCTAGAAGTTCTTCATTTCCAGCTGTGATTTAATAATTATTTTCAAAAGCAATACATTATATTTTTATACTTTATATTTAAGATCAAATTATATTTGAACTTTAATTTTGAGCAGATTATTTTATTAATAAATTTATTTAAGTATGTCGTTTATTTATTATAGCGGTTTTTACATGTGTTTTCGACTACATATGTCATTTTATTATTATTTGTAGACATATACTTTTAACATTTTATCAGTAGTATAAAAAGGTGGTAAAACTCAATACAACCAGAACTTTCTATTGAAATTTATTATTTTTTATACTCTAAAATTAATATTGATGTCAGCCTAATTATATTAAGGGGTAACGTGGATGTTTTAAATACCTCACCTACTCCATCGATGATATAAAATTCTGAAGATATGTTATGCTTTGTAGTGCCAAAACGAGCAAGTACCCCTAATGCTAAGTAGGTATCCTATGCCTGTTATAAATGCAGGTTGTCCGAAACGCGAATGGTATGCGTGAGAATGTGATGTTTGATATCATGAACCTGTAATATAACCTGCTCGACAGTTCTTCAAACCAAAAACACCTATGAAAAGACCTATTGCTTGGTGCCTGAAGTGATAGACTAAAAAATAGACATCTGAATTAACCATTTTGTTGAGTGGTTGTACGATTTATGGAAAATTTGATAATTTATGTCTTGCCATTTCGCTTGAAATTAGTTATAATATAAACAGAAAAAAGTATTAAATTTTGGCAACTGACGTAAGTGTTTTCTATCTACAAATATGATAAACACGATGGACATATCCATAGATCGATGGATAAACACCCTCCACATGATTTATGACAGCATATACGGACATTGGCAGAATTGTGACAATACGCCACAGAAGCCATAAATATATAAGAAGTCAAGTCAAATATGATGAATATTATTTATTTAACACATATATAAATCTAAATTCTAAGTACTTTTTACTAGGGTAATGGCTAAAATGGTATAAACACATATAATTTTGGCTATCTGTTTAAAAGGAAAATTGTTAAGGCTAAAATAAATTTTAGAAAAACTTGTATGATATCAATGTTTAGAAGAATAAAAGAAGTTTCAAATATAGTTTGCGACATTAGTCAGTCTATACTGCTTACGTCGAAAGGCGTGCGTGTCGGAAGTGACTGAATCCATTTCCTGTCACTTGCAGGAATAGAATGCCATTTGAAAGCTTTTCTTCATTTGCCACTCAGTTAAACCTGGATTTTGTGAAATTCCAAAGTAACTCATACTTTAAGTTCTTCCTTGCAATAAAGAAGAAGAATGTTAATGATTCATACCGCCATAGTGATCTGCAAAAACCGTGAACGTGGAAATGGATATTCATTTTTTGTTGTTGATATATTTAGAAGAACTTATTATTTTTTCAATATTTAAGTCATTTCCCTATTCCAGATAGCACCAGTTCCCATTCTATAGGCTTTGCTTACACCTATGTTAAAATTCAATTGGGTCCTATCATTTGAAATAGTACCTATGAGCAATAAACAGAAAATTAGAGAAAATGGCCTCAAAAAAAAGTACAAAATATTCTGAAAATTAGTAATATTTTTGAATTTCAGGGTTTTTATGATCAGATCAAAGCGGTCGTTATTATTTATTGACTACTCCTCGTATACCTATGCGTGTTATGGACTCTCATCTAAAATTTTTGCCTTTTGACGCTCCTAGTCACACTATGTAACATTCCTACCACGTAGCGGAGCGTCTCTACTAATTACGTTTGTGCGGTTTGAGTTCGTGGAGCTAGTAGTCTGTGGGGTGTCGAGCTAAAATACCACCCCCCCATCTCTAGCCATAAGTGTCGTATATAAGAGGCGACTAAGGGCAACACACCAGCAGGTGGGCAGCAGCACTTTCTGAGGAACTGATATCTCACACTGCGATCCCCAAGTCCTAGTCAAAGTTCTTGGCCTAGTCCTAGACCCCAGCTGAGCGTGGAGATTATGGCAAATCTCACTATAATAGGGGGGAGGGTGTGTTCAGCAGTGAACGATCCGGCTGATACAGTATAATTTGAGTCGAGCCAATAAAGTTTGTTTTGTAACAGATTTCTGCCATTTCTGCTGGATATTTTATTTTTTGACGAACATGTTTGTCCTTTATACAAAGAGTAATGCAGCGCATTGCTGCTTCCACAGCACACGTCTGGAGCTCTTACTTAGTTGATTTACCCAACTGTTTGCGTCGGACTTTAATTGGATTAGATATTTTAGAATGCACTTTCATATTTAAACTTTGGGGAAATGATTAAGCGAGAAGACTGACCGCCTAATAAGAAGGTGACCAAACTATCCTATGCTCCGTGAATTCTTCCAATTTGTTTTTGAAACACTCAATTACCGCATTTTAATAACTGTGTGCTCCATTTGACAGTTCCCTGCAAGTCTATATTCCTTTTAGCGTTAAATTTCCCTTAGATTTAATTTAGAGAATATTCGGGTCGGCCGTAGCGGAAGTTTTACACTATTCTTGCACCAATCATCACCCTAAGAGAGAGGTAGAACTGGACTAAGAGTATCGCAATCTTTGTTGTCAGTACGTTACTGTTAATAACTACAATCATATGTTATAGATCTCTTATAAGAGAGAGAGAGATAAGATTACCCAATTGTTATCTGGTTGCACATCTTCGCTTATTTCAACAAAACCAAAGGTATGTCAAATTCTGTTTTTCAGAGACCGCGAATTTACACTTGCCAAGGTCGCCTTTATTTGCTTCATTTACTTTCACACACTTCATACCCAAGTAAGTTTAGGGTGCTCTTGATTAGGCATTCACAAGATTTTTTCCAATTCGGTGACAGTAAAACGTTCGATGAGATCTTCCCTGCTATTTTATTAATGCTTGCATTGTGTACTTGTGTTAATTTGCCCTAAAAACTCTGGCACCCTAATTTCATTCAAAAATTATATCTGCATATTTTTTTTGGCTAATATCTCTATGTGTGTATATTATATGCATGTATTCACTTCAAACAGTTCTTTATCATGCTTTTCCTTACCTTAACATAACTAAATTTATATGATTACTTAATAATACGATATTATTTCTATTCTAACCTACACAAAGTTTAGTACTTACTATTAATTAGTGTTGCGAAACTATTATTCCACTATGCACAATCTGTAGTACCTTTTTACACAGATTCCGGGTGGTAATGAAAGTATTTTTTTTACCGTATGTATGATTTTATTAACAAAATACTACGTACTACACTGGACAGCAAATAAACCGAGCCACCCGCTACCGACCATTACAGATCCTCCTCCATAAGCAAGAGTTTCCTCGATGCAACACTGAGAATAACGTTCTCCAGGGCGACGATATACTCTCTGAGGTCGATCACTTCCATGTAGACTCACCCTGGTCTCATCAGTAAAGAGTACATTACTCCACTGCTCTAATGTCCAATCCCTATGCTCTCGAGAAAATTCAAGTCGTGCTCGACGGTGTGCTACCGTTAATGCTGGGCCTGTTGCAGCTCTTTTTGGGGTCAGGTTCCGTTGAGCAAGTCTCCTTCTGACGGTATCTGAACTTATTACCACTTGGCGTTCGTCACGCAGACTTTGTTGGACTTGAACTGCGTTGAGGTGGCGATTTCGCAGAACAGTAAGGTGGATATAACGATCATTTGCTGCTGATGTAGCCCTAGGTCTGCCCGTACCTGGACGGCGATCGAATGCTCCAGTCTCAAGGTATCGTCTGTAAACTCGTTGCACCGAAGATCTGCTGATTCGAAACCTTCGAGCGACTTCACGTTGCGCAATGCCTGCTTGAAGTAATGCTACAGCTTGAGCTGCTTCCTCAGGTGTTGTATCCATTATTAATCGAAAAAAGTTGCAAAAACACACGCGTCTGAGCAAACGATGGACAAAAACTAAAGAAATGATAAGAAATATCCCACTACCCTCATTGTAGAGAAAAAGAACGCTAATTTCAAACTCTGGTGAAAACAGAGCAAATCGTTAGCATTGTGTTTGTTGCTTGATTACAATGTGAGTTGACGGTACTTTCGAATTAATTTTTAGTCATTTTAATCACCAAGAAACGCACTTTTTGTAGGTATAACTTTGATAGTTGTAAGTTTTATACTTTTTGAGAAAATCGAATCAGAGTTCCTAGGTAGCGGGTGGCTCGGCTTATTTGCTGACCAGTGTATATACAACACCACAGCTACTACAATAATAGCATTTAGACAACCTATAAGTCATTGCAGACTAACAGGCAGTCCAAATGCTCCAGCCCACTACCAGTTGGCAGCATGCCCAGCATGCTGGCCAAAATGTTAACTATCTTACTTTGAGTCTCTACTACGTGAATTTCCAAGCTATACAAACTCTTGTACAATTTAGTACTATGTAAATGTTTTCATTCATCTATTTCAGAAATCATTAAATTCGTCTGACTTACATCTTACATAATATCTTTTACATCAAAAGCTCCATACGTAATTGTTACCATCTCCTATCATTCAATGATTTTGTATCTAAACATGGATAATGTTTCTTATTAATGCCATGTTTTGTCCGTTGTTAGGTGTGAAACAGGTGTAATCTTCATATTAATAATGAGAAGACGTATGTACCGCCCAAGCTGTAATCTTGGGGAAATGAGCTCAGATTGCATCCCATTGTTTGTGGGCATTAATTAAATGGATCCTTTTCTTACAATAATTGTCTATAAGACGAGTAATTTTTAAATGTTTCGTTCTACCAGCATATTAAAATAATTCCCTAGAAGGTGATAATTCACCTCACTAACGACTCACTGTGAGATATAATCAAGTAATGAATAGACTTAGGCGTTACTTTTTCGGAAATCCATATTTAATAATAACAAATATTTTAAAAGTATTTTAAGAAAACATTTAATTAATTATTTAATAAAATACTTAAGAAATCTATATAAAAATGATATATATCTAGTGACAATTCCGTCTAATTTCCTGTTAAGCCGACGTGACTTCACAAACGCCACGCAGCCAAACCGGAAGAGTATTCGACGCGTTTCGCTTCTAAACGAAGCATCCTCAGGAGGTCTTGACTCTTCGAGCGCACGATCGAGACTACATACCAGTCTCGTCGAATACTCTTCCGGTTTGGCTGCGTGGCGTTTGTGACGTCACGTCGGCTTTACAGGAAATTAGGCGGAATTGTCACTAGATATATATAATTTTTATAAAGATTTTTTAAGTGTTTTATTAAATAATGAATTAAATGTTTTCTTAAAATACTTTTAACATATTTGTTATTATATAATCAAGTGTAAATTTTATTTTTCTACTACAAATAATGTAATGTATAGCCCCCGTTTTAAATTCCACCACTATATTCTTTTTTAAAAACACTATCATGTATAAAACTGGGCAAATGAGAAGTTTCCATCTATAGCGGCATCCATATTCACCATTTCATAAATTGAAAAAAATCAAATAATGTGATAATAATTCAGTGGAAAACTAAACAGGAAAAAATCTAGATTTTTTTTGTTCTAAGAATTTTATCTATTCCGGCGGCGAAGGCTTTTAGAGTTGTTTAAATGGTCAATTAATGTTAGTGCTTAAATTTACTCTTACGAGTACCTATGGCTAGAAGCGTATCTAAATGTTTTAAGCCGCTTTACCAAATTGAATGCCTTCGAGGAATCAACAAAGCCTGTCTCTATAATAAGTATCAGTTTATTGAATTTTCAACCTTTGTCGACTTTTCGAGATATTATATTATTTGTTTACTTATTTGTACTTTTACATCACAATAACAAGCAGTTCTAGTACAGTTTTATTTTTCAACTAGCTGTACCTGCGACTACTTTCGCGATTGCCGTACCTGCAGACTAATTATTCACATTTGAGGACTGTTTATCTCATATTAAAGCAACGCTGTGGTCTTCGGTGAAGCACTCTCAGTGAATCATAGCTCAGAAAGGAGCTTTTTACTTTGGGTTTGAAAACTCCCAGGTTTTATGCCCGTAGGGTGCCGAGCTGCCCATTTGGTGCCAGACTGCTCGTGGAGTGCCGGGATGCCCGTGGGGTGCCGGGATGCCCGTGGGGTGCCGGGATGGCCGTGGGTTGCCGGGATGGCCGTGGGGTGCCGGGATGGCCGTGGGGTGCCGGGATGGCCGTGGGGTGCCGGGATGGCCGTGGGGTGTCAGGCTGCCCGTGGAATGCCGGGATGCTCGTGGAGAGCCGGGCACACTCGCCACAACTCTAAAAAAAAAAAATTTATTGAAATCGCACCACGCGTTTATAAATTACAACTAAGTATACATTTTGGCTTTCATCCACTTTCCCGAGGGAACCGTGCTGAATTTCGGGATAAAAAGTATACTATAAACAACTTTAAATCGCGTATATTATTACGCGATTTAAACAGTTTAAAGTTGTTTAATTACTATGTGTAACACCGCCGGGAGCTAGCAGACGCTGCTGCGCACTCGCCCTGATGATGAGCATCTGATATGCTCGAAACCCGGGTCGACGTATTCGATCCTCAACGTGAGTGTTTTTTGCCGGTTTAATTTATAATATTTAAATATGTGTGAAACTCACGAGAATTTCAATTCAAAAATATGTGTAACAATCGCGAAAACAACATTATACTATAACCTTCTTCGTAGTATGAACTCAAATCGTGTTAAGTTTCATTGAATTCCATTCAATATTTTTGGAGTGATGGGCGGCCGGGATACAGACAGATAGACAAAAATTAAAAAAAATACAGTTTTGGCATCAGTGTCAGCTACAGATTGTTCTCAAATATTTTTTTTCAAAATATCTGCCATGTACAGATTTGGATCTGTTACAGTTTTATTATAAGTATAGATATAGATATATATGATTGCATACTTAGGTATTTATCTTAAATTTTAAGTAGACGCCGTTTTAAAATGTAGTGAGACATCTAATATGGTTACATTCAAAATTCTTCCAAAGATAATAATATGAATATGATAAGAAGAAAATCTGGTATGAATGTATTTAGGCTCATTTTTAATTATTACTGTGGCCGAAGTCTTTCGGGCAAAGCTTACACAGTTATTCAATAGTTCTTATTCCGGTACATAGACTGCTGCACCGACTACGTCAGTATTCACTTACCTGCTCTCGTGCTACCAGTAATTTAACCCATCATGTTTTATTTCAGTAGATACTCATGCCGTAAAACTTGTCCCGGTATACTACCTATTTGTATGAACCGAATCTTATAATGAGCTTCTCAAAATTGACTATTCTTGCTTTAATATTACAAAGCCTTGGCACTGTTACTTGGTCTTGGAAGTTCATACCCATATTTTCAGCTTTTTCATAGTCAATAAAACAGATACACAAAATATGCGTATCCCTACACTATTTTACAAGAGCGTTCAATGTCTCTCACCAAACTGGTTGTAATTTAAAATTTTTGCTTATCCGATTGCGAATGATGGATATAAAGAGTTTGAGGAATATAATCACTCCCTTTTACATTCCGTTTCTTTGGGAAAGTTACAAATATAGACTAACAAGTTCTCATGAATAACACACACCCATTATATTATGTTAAAAAGGTGCACAAGAATACTTCTACGCGCTCTTGTTTTAAGAGTTTAAGGAGTTCAATGTGACCTGCGGCTTTTCCTGTCTAACATAAAATACGTAAGACAAAAAGTACTTCAGATTTTATGATCTGGTCCTGTGAATTCGTCGTGACACTTTTTCTCCTGTCATTTTACAAAAGCGGTTTTCAGAATTCGATGAGAAGTGAGAGATCACTACTTGTCGAATTCTTTTATGAAGGCATTTATACTTTCTTGTATCATTCGATTAATATAAGTGTATACCGTCCACAAGGTTATTATTGCTTGGCGAAGGAATACTGATGTTCAACGTCTGATTTACTTTATTTATTCATTTCACATCAGAACTGCGTTTACATACTTATATAAAATAATTTGAAAAATATAATAACGAATATTATACTTATGTAAAAAAGAAAAAGTAAACTTTGAATACGAATGTAAAATAAATATTGACGTCATATAGCACTGGTTATAGTCGAAATTGTCTTTTCTCTTTCTCTCTCTCACAGTCTCACAGTAAGTTAAACTATCAAGAATAGCTTGCCACTTGCCGCCAAAAAGATCTTACTCAGGTTTTGCTTTGACAAGAGCATTGAGTGAAGCGAGGGATCGCGGGAAACTGCGCGTGCTACAGTTCTACACTTCGGGACAGTCAGCAGTTTATGTATCCTACCCCGATAGTAACTGTCAGGGACGAACAAACGAAGCGCTCGTACCGAAGTTTGCTTAACTGTTCGACCGATCAGCAAAGTTAAGCAACGTCCGCCGCGGTCATGAGTTCGATGGGTGACCGCTAGTGACATTACTACTGAGCGATTCCGTGCTTCGGAGGGCACGTTAAGCCGTCGGTCCCGGTTGTCGTCTTACGATGGCAGTCGTTATATCATGGTGGTAGGGCGTTTTGCGAATGCCCGTCTGGCTCAAGTAGAAAATCTGTCGCCAAGCACCTAACGATGTGTTCCGGCAGCTGTCCGTGAGAGCCTGTAATTCTAGGTTAGCCTGAACAACATCTTCGACCACATCATCACTTACTATCAGGTGAGATAGTGGTCAAAGGTTAACCTATCCAGCATAAGAAAATGCTAAAAGCTAGTTATAGAGATTCAGTGCCTCATCTTTCCCTCCTACAATTTTGCACATCATCGTTAGCTGGTCATGGGATCTCCTGACTTTGAGTGAATCGTACCCTAAGGCGCCGAGCAGGGAATCCGTAGGATATATAAAACGATACTAACCAAATTTACGCTTCTATAAGTAAGTACGTATCTAAAGAAGGCCGTTTGAACCTTTTTCAACATTAATGTAAACTTGTCTTCATACGGATGCTACACACAAGCACTGGTCTCAAGCTATTAATCTGTCGCCAAGCACCATACGGTGTGTTCCAGCAGCTGTCTTTGAAAGCCAGTAATTTTAGGTTAAGCCTGTTAACACCTTCGACCCCACCATCACTTACCATCAGGTGAGATTGTAGTCAAAGGCTTCCTACCAGCAATAAAATAAAATTAATCTGTTAATAATAATTATTTACTTTCTAAACGATTATCGTAACGATATTTTTAACGGCTTCCCAAATTAATGATGACGGGGTTTGAATGAGATTCAATGTCCTGTATAAGTTTCGGTGCTGGGGAATCCGAATCTGATATTAATAATAACATAATTAATTTCCTTCCGTCCAAAATTGGTGGCAGTGTGAGTAGAATACGTCCATGTATACAATCTGCATGTATATGTGTAAATCCAAAGGAAGCTGAGATTGCAAGCATGATCATGATCTTACAAATCACAAGATTCCATTGTCGGCAAAACTGTACCAGCATATCGCTGATAAACTGATCTGCCGAACGATGAGTAATCGGATTATCCAAATGTTTATTGACAACAATCGCTACTCCATAGCTCTCAATGCTGGCATTGTAGTAAATAATTTTAACCCCCAATGGTCCTTTTACCGCTTCCGTATCCTTGTGTCATTAAGCTCCATTGCGTCGTCTCCCAAGTGGTCTATTTCCAATGTCAAGTTCATAGGATTTTCATGCTGCAGCTGGCTTATTACATGCCATGTACCTATTTTAAGTTTATTTTTCCCGGAGAACTTCCTGTTAAATTTAAGGAACGGCGGATATTCAGGGTTTTCGCTTTCTCTGAAACTTCCATAATTTTGGGTGATTGTCAAGGACGGCCAACTAAGGAATACTTTATTGATGGTAGTTTTCTCTTGCTTTCCATTATCTCAGTTACGAGCCATACCCTCGCTTCGAATCCTAGGCGGATTCAAAGCGGGGGTATGGCTCGTATTCAATCTAACAAAACTGGTTTGACGTCATTCGTCTCCCGTCATGCCAGTAATGCAAATATTGTTGTCATCATCGATATCTCAGGTCAAAAACTCTACCGCGAACTTAAGTGTACCAAGAATTATTCTTTCCACTTTCACTGCTGTTAGGCTGCACCCCTGGGCAAGGAAGTGACATTATATCTTGTAGAAATGGATCCCTACTAAACTTCGCCACCAACTTGAAGTGGAAGGTGCTCACCCCTTGGACATGAATGCGCTAGACATGTGTACTTCAGTGAAACCTAAAGGCACTAGGAAAGTGCATCGACTTTCCTAGTGCATAAAGCGACAACCAAGGGCCTGTTAAGTTTGGTATCTACTTATAAGCGCATGTTAAGAGATGGAGTGCTTTCAAACTTCTTTGGAGGCCGCTACAGTCTGCTAAGTCTGTCATTTCTTTT
Organism: Plagodis pulveraria; assembly: GCA_963890685.1. Lineage (NCBI taxonomy): Eukaryota > Metazoa > Arthropoda > Insecta > Lepidoptera > Geometridae > Plagodis > Plagodis pulveraria. The sequence goes on along the minus strand of OY982950.1, from coordinate 19,620,688 downwards.
GTGTATAAGAACACATCTCATCTTTTCTCTAGTTCGCTAGATATAAAGGTGCTGACCTTAAAGCCCAAAGAGGATAGGATATATGTTTCGGTACTAATTCCGGCAATCCGAGCTATGCTCTTCCAGCTTGCTATACATGTCATTATATGACTTTACTTCTTAGTGGGCTGTATGTTTGATGTGTTTAACTTAGTGAGTTTTATCGATATCCTAGGTCATTTCTACTTTTAAATGTCTTTGTAATATCACAAATAAGTTCAGTTTTATGCTCATAGCGTTTTAAATTTTAAACATGGTGTATTTACGTAGTTAGTACCTTTTGTATAGCAGGTATTATTAGGTAGTGAATGGCAAAAATACTAATTTCAGAAACACATTTATTATCTTGAACTTACTTTAAATAGGTAGGCTATTTTCAGTAGCCGTAAGAATTGGTGCCTACAGACGTGTAAATCATAATGTCTGACACAAATATTGTTTCTGTTTATTTCTGACATTGCCAGACAGTGTTCCTATAAATTTGATTACTTTTTAGAATTCCACATCGAAAGTCTAAAACAAATCCTATTTACTTAATAGATTCAGGCGTTACTTTGCGGAAATCCATATTTAATGATAACAAATATTTTTAAAGTATTTTAGGAAAAATTAAATTAACATGTTAATAAAACTTAAAAATTATAATAAATATATCTAGTGACAATCCCGCCTCATTTTCCTGCTAAGCCGACTTGACGTCACAAAAGCCTCCTATTCCTATTTACAAGACGCCGCTGTCTGTCTATCTGTTCTTTATGGCCTCTGGAGGCGACATTTTGAAGCAGTGATGGCTCAGTGGCATTGGCTATGGACTGCCACACAGCCGGTTCTTGGTTCGAATCCCGCCACGGACTTGAGCTTCACCGCATGGTGGAAGGGCATTTTGCGAATGCCCACCTAGCTAGCTACCACCCTCAAGTAGAAAATCTGTCACCAAGCACCTAACGGTGTGTTCCGGCAGTTGTCCTTGAGAGCCAGTAATTCTAGGTTAAGCCTGTTAACACCTTCGACCACATCATCACTTACCATGAGGTGAGATTGTGGTCAAGGGCTAGCCTATCAGCTATAAAAAATGAAATTAAATCCGCCGTAATATAGTATAAGAGGCAGCGAGCACTCAATCTAGGGTTGACCATATATTTTATTTTCTTGTATTTTACTTTCATTTTTTTTCCAATTTGTTCTGAATAACGTGACACACGTGCATAAAGATTATTGTAGACTCGTGTCTATGGCTTATCCTCTTGTTTACAATACAATACCTTACCGCACTTTTATCGGCCGTGGGGCGCCGGCCTAGAATGTCACCTTCCCATTCCTACCCGTGGGTGTCGTAAGAATCGACTTAGGGTAACACCAGAAGGGGGGCAGCTCTTTCTGAGGAACTGATATCTCAAACTGCGATCCCCAAGACGCCTGCCAAGCGTGGGGATTATGGCAAGCCCCCCATAATGGGGAAGGCTTTATTTTTGCAGTGGATATTCCGGCTGATACAGTACATAACTGTACTTTTATCAAAATGTACTATTTACACCCTAGGTAGCAGGATGTATTTGTTTAAAGTTCATATAGGCATTTTTTTTATGTATAAAAATATACACATGAGCGTAAAAGTCGATTTAATTTTTGTTTTGTATCTGGCCGTAAATGTGTGTGAACTTTCACATACATTTACGGCCTGTTGCAATGCAAAACCCTAAAATGATAGGACCGACTCAGACTTGGCAAGTTTGTCATGTGACGTCACAGAAACTTTGCACACCTTATGATAAGCTTCAGCGATGTCGATGGCAGTTGCAGTGTCAATTGAGTTCTACATGGAGCTGCATTGCAGTGATTAAAGCACAGTGGCGGCATCTAACAAAACGGCTACTCACTAATAGAGGTTCGTTAGCGTACTAAAACATAGTATCTATCTAAATAATCATTAAAAAAGGTGAAAACGTTAATTGTGTAAGAAGGCTACGACCTTCAGTGCTTACAGAAGTGTTTATGCCGACATTAGTATAAGGCAGTAAAAGTTGGATATGGCCTAAGCTAAGAGGGGTAAATATATATATATATATATATATATATGCATATTGTACACTTGGTTTGTGTAATGATTGCAATTTGTATTTGAAAGTATGCTTACCTATATGAAAAGAGATTGACAGAGCAAGTATGCACGGCGAGTGTAGTACAGTCCAATACAAAAGAGTATGGGTAATGAGTACCCTTATAACAGAAGAATGTGATGACAGTGGAGTTCAAACCCGGTGGTATCTCCTAAGTGGAGAACTCTCTTCTTTCTGTAGTTATGTTAAAACTTGTGCGTTAAGTACATGTATGTTATTATGACATACACCACCGCGGTAAAAACTATCAATGCACTTACCCTAGTTTTATTAAGACCGTGTATTCAGGAAAGGCGTACGATTACATATATACAATCCTGAAAATAGGTATAAAATATACTTTTGTGACCAAGCTCACATACAGTGTACAAGTATTCTCGCTGAAATTAATTTTATGATGATAAGTTAGTATTAGTACTGAGTTAACTTCATGTGCAGTTTCATGCTATTTGTAACAATAAAAGTATAGACTTGAAGCTATGCACACCGTATTATGATCAAACTGAAGCAGAATCGAATACGACCAAAAATACTAGGTGTGCAAAATTGTAGAGCCAATAAAAAGAAACAATAGTACGTGAACCTAGTTAGGTACATTTGAACTATTAAGTATAGTTCAATTAATAATAATATCAATTATAGTTATCGATGGGTGGTTATTATGTCTGAATCAGTTAGACGTCCCTTATGGGCGTAATCACCACACATGCAAGGGGTAGGTATCTGAGATAGAATTGAGATCGCAGTGTAAATAAATTGACAGATATGCCGAAGATAAACAAATATATTACCTAAATGACCAAAAAAACATCAAATGATATGGTTCGACTCGATACCAATCAGCTTCAGTGAGGCATTATAAGGAAATGGGTATAATCATGCATTTACAGTGCGGAAGTTTACTTTTTATTACGTATTAGCATCGTTATAAGTACATCTGAATAGGTTAGATAAGTCGGTTCGAGAGGGGAATCGGCTAAAAGCAAAGTACGGTCTGAGGCCGGGTGCCGAGGCCGGCTGCCGAATGAAGTTTCATTCAAAAACACGCCTCGGATTGAGGTTAAGTGGCGGTGCGCAGGCGTGACAGTCGCGCATGCGTCCAGCACCACTCCTGGCCCGCAATGATTTCGCCTACCTTTCAACATTTTCAACTTTATATTATGTACTTGCTCAAATTATATCCCTGATTAGAAACTATCGTTTATATAGCGTAGATCTACGGAGGTAAACCAAGGTATAGTTAATAGTGAATTAGGTAAAGGAAAAGGACATGTTTTACTCTATTTTGCTTAAGAAATCTAATACTAACTCTCGTATTTTCCCCTTAGTAAACTATTGACGTTCTTATGTCGAGCCGTCATATCCAGTTGGTGACCTACGAAAGTAAAAAATGAGCGTACTCAAAAGGCTTTTTAAAGAAACCGATACCTGAAGATGACGAATTGCGGATAAAAGAGATCCCAAAATATTAGCAAGGCGTAGGTACGATCTGAGTGGTGCTGGGCGAGACAAAGGGAACAATGGCCAGTGGAATTACGGTCTCAAGCCTTTCAGCTAAGAGTTCTTACGAATCCTTCATTAGACTCTACGCTGCGGTAATTAGATACACGCAGGAACCTACTTATCTAGACAACCGTATTTTTATTGTGCCTAGTTACGAGTGTACCTACGGACATTTTGCTATCTATATGTACTAAATCAACAATAATAAGAAGAAATTAGTATTACAGTGGGAAAACTTATTTATTTGTATACAGTTACTACAACCACACTTACCTACATACATATATATATATACAGTACAATGTTACATAAGTATATTAGATTACAGCACATCGTAAGTACTTCTCCGAGGTTAATCCATGTTTTTGTCAGGACAATAGAGTCAGCACACTGTTCAAATTAAGAGCTAAGAATCCTTATATTACCTTACTTACGAGCAATACATTTCTCAATTAAGTATTTTCCCTGTTTATCTTGCATTTCCTGTTATCGGAGAAGGAGTTGCGCGACTTTAGCTTTAGAGAAGCGTACTAATAGGTACCTACTAATTAGTATGTTCATTATGAACACATATTATGGTCATCAATGTCACCGACACACAGTATGGCGACAAGTAATATTAAAATTCCCGAAAGTGTGAATGTGGGTCGTAATGCAAGTAGGTCAGGGCGGCGGCGCGGCGCCCGGAGCCGTGAGATTGCCGCAGGCAACTCCCTCCACACTATGCAAAAGCGATTTTGCAAACTTACCTATCAGAATTTTGTAGGGAAACTATCTTGATGACTGCTGTTAGTTGAACTAACAGTTTTGTGTATTTGTTTTATATGTAGTGTCTTTTTAAATAATTGTTATATAATATTTCATAGTTTCGTGTGTAAAACCATTAAATACATATGCTGATGGCCTACCTTAGGACTTGATTTGGTATGTTATCATGCGTCAAATAAATAAACTTGTTAGAAGCATTTACTAAGGTATTTATTTGTAAGGTATGCTCTTAAGTTCTCACATTTCTATTTGCAACATGGAAATAAAATAAATATCTCACTTAAAAAGACATTTCAAATTGATATTTTCCATACAAACAACGGAAACGCTCCTTTACCCTCTCGAAATGTCGGAAAATTCAATATTTTTTTAAGCAAACCACCGCTGAAGCGTTTCCATGTATGTTTCCTTTTCACATTCCATTCCGTATTACGTACGACCTCTGGCCGTAACCACAGAAAAATTGTCGGACCGAAGGCTTTTGGCCAGCGTCCCTTGCCCTCAGCCCTTTCCGCGATGGGACGCCAATACGCCATAAGTAATAGTCTATCCGGTGTCCAGACACTTACAACCTAGCAAATAGATTGGTTTATTTTATGCTATGTTTGGGTTTCTGTCTCGACACGTCTTGTTTGTATGACTTTTGGTGATCAGCATCGAACTTCGGCTTTTACAAAAGGTTTCTTAGTGTATTAGAAATATTGCAATACCCTTCTGTTCAATGACAATGATACCATAAGACCATATCAGAATGTTTATAAGACTTAATTAATACATTTTAACATATTTGTAGAATAGTTAAATGTTTCAGTTTGTGCAGTAACAATGTTGAACATTTTGTAACACATTTTCTGGGAAAAATAGCGTGTTTTCCATATTTTCCTACCTCATCTCATCAGGTAGCTAAAATGCAAATGGAGAAGGGGCTTGCCTTGAACGAAGTGAAGAGTCACTCGACGCTTGTTTGTATAAACCGTGAGACAACTCGCAAATTAGTTATCTTGCACCTAATACTTGTAGTTGCACCGCTGTAACGTGCACTCTTTGAATATACCAGCAGTATTATATGGGTATATTTTATTTTGAATTAGTGACACAATATTCATATTGAATTGACCGCCGACATCTATTATGGGATATTCAAAATAAAAATAGTTGTACTAGGCTATCTCAATATTGTACTTGATCAAGAGCGAGATTAGGCTATTATTATTTACGACAACTAATATTTTTTATACATATCGAACTGATTTTAACCTGACTGACTTTTACCTTTGATATATCGTATTTTTGTTATTTATTGCGGATATAGGGTTAACTTATGAAATCGTGTAGAATGGTGTTCAATAACTTTTCAAGATAATTCGAGCAATCATATTTTAAACTCGTAAATAATGTATAACGGTTACCAAATTGCTACAAGCGCCAAAAAATCTGTTAAAATTTTGTATTATCAGCCACATACGTATGTTTACATACACCTTAAGCTTTAAGTTCTTTATTTTGGCTGCTGAAAAGGAACCACAACTCAATCTATACGAAGGTCATGTTTTGAGCAGGGATGGAAAAGTGACAATAGCCATGGACAGCGGCGCAGAGGGTTTATGTCTTAAATCCAGCTACGGGCTTAATATTCACCGCATGGCGTTAGAAAATAAAGCAAATTCTCTCCTGTCCACCACATGTTTATGAAAATTCCGTTAAAACCATACACTACTAGTGTGTTCTAGAAGCTGTCGATGTAAGACCACCGTATCTACACTCCTAAACTCAACCCTTTCAGTATACTTTGTATAGAACTTCACACATCAGCACACTAATTAACGCAGGCCGTATCGACATCGCTTCTACTCAGAACAGAAGGCGAGCTGTGAAATAAGGCAAGGCGATTTAATACGGTGCCAAAGCGGTACGTTTGCACTATCCTTAAACAGTTTATTGAAAAAAAATTATGGAGATGAGCCGAAAGAAAATAACCTTAAACAGGTTATTTTCTAAATCTAAATCTTCCCCGTGGGCTGCCACTTAGAATGTCGTTCCCCGTGGGTGTCGCAAGAGGTGACTAACGGAAAAATACTGGAAAGTGGGCAGCAGCGCCTTCCAAACAACTGCCATCTTACACTGCTATCCCCAAGCCGCCTGCCAAGCGTGGGCATTATGGCAAATATCCCTATATAGGGGAGGCTGTTTTCAGCAGTGGACGATCCAGCTGATACTGTACAGTACAGCATGTAATTTCATGAAGTACGTACTGGCTCTCAAGGACTGCTGCCGGAACGGAATCTAAAACCTTGCTTTCATATAAGGAAAAGTTAAATAATAGTAAAATCTGTATATAGATAACTCCGTACGTCGATAATTTTTGGTTTTGAGTTCTGTCCTTGTTCGGAAATGTTACTGACATATACATACATTGTTGGTTGCTACTCCGGTAGCGCACCACAAATCGAACCAATTTCCATCGTTTTTATTTATATTGCGCTCACATTTGTAATACTGTTAGAGAAACTCTTATTCCCCATTTCAAAACCTTACCGTAAATTCTTTTCCAAGCGGTTGTCTTACAAAATAAAGATCCTAGCTGCCAATCTTGAAGTTTGTAGGCTTTATAGATTCTGAAGTTAGGTAATTAATCAGTAGATCATATTATTATTTATTATCTAGCTTTACGCCTATGACTTTACCCATGTAGACTTTAAGATTTGTGGAGTTGTTTTTATTTTATCGAATTTATCGTTGTCATGTATTTTTCGCATGCATGCTCGTTATTTAATTTATTGGAATTTTTACTTTAAAAGATAAACATTTCTATATTCACTGTTTACTGGTGTAGTATTATTACCCTCCCTTAGACCAAGTATTTGTGTTTATCCTCCGTGACCCTACGGCTTGACACTGCCATTTTAATGTCATAGGAATTTTCTCTCTCCCTTGACGGCTATTCTCAATAACTGACTAAATTCTACATTATTATTATTACATTAAAAATATGGATAAAATATTTACATTAAAATTACTCAGACTTTTTAATTACCAGTGGTACTAATGAATTTAAATACTAGCCATATAATTGCGAGTGCGTTCAGAAATCACTGGGTGAATGTAAAAGTTGCTGAGTACCCGAGTGCTGTCCAAAAATCACCTCGGTGAATTTCCATTCTTTATAGGCCATTCGAAAAACAAAGAAAAGTTCACTTGACAGTTGAATTTGTTGCCCGAAGCAAAAAGGGCGAGGATTTATACCAATCAAGTGAATGGTAGTCGGTTGGGAGTCTCTTCATTGCATATTTTTGTTGTTCCTTGGTTTTTTTATTGTTATTGTGGCGGAACAAGCTCGAGGCCCACCTGATGTCAAGCGGACTAACCTCTGCCTATAACAGATGCATTTCATCACAAGTCACGAATTGCACTGCGCCCGTCACTTTGAGAGATAGTTGTTCAGTCTCATGTGCCAGTAATTATACTGGCTTTCAATGACTGCTGCCGGAACGTACCGTTAAGTGCTTGGCAACAGATTTTCTACTCGGTAGCTACCAGGCGGGCAGTCGCAAAATGCCCTTCCACCATGCGGTGAAGCTCAAGCCGGCCGGTGGGGATCAAACCAGGGACCTTCGGCACGACAGTCCATAGCTATTACCGTTCGGCCATCATTGCTTAAGAAAAGACGTTTATTATAAAATATTTGGGTAAAATAAGAACATGAACCTTATTTCCTTACATTTTATATTTCTAAATTAAGAATGATTAATTTTTGTCATTAAAATATGTGCAAATAGTCGGGAAAGAATTACGACTACTATCAATAGTAGTAATATTTTTTGTCTAGAATTATAAAAAGTACTCTACATAAACTTGATAAAGGTAAAGAAATGGTAATCAAATTAAGCTCGTTTAAATAAAAGTTCTGGGCAAGCCTAAAAGTTAATGAGTTTTATACAGTTTTGAAACATAATAACAAGAGATTTCTTGGAGGGTCTTTACTTTGTATGTGACTAGTCGCATATTTTGGCACCACATACCTCAAAGTTCTGAAAATCCATTTCAGCTTTCTAATCCTATCAGTAACCTGCTCAAGATGGGGGTACCAGGTCATTCTCTGATCCAATATTATGCCCAAATATTTAGTTTGTGTGACCTTATTTATGCTTATGCATTTACAAGTTTCACTGTACATATTGTTACATGTGTGTACTTTAATTTTGATTTCTTTTGGCTGAGTGTGGTTATTAATGCTAAAGCACATATAATTTGTTTTGTCTGTGTTTAGGGTGAGTAAGTTCACAGTAAGCCATTTAGCAATCTTGGTAATTCCATCTTCAGTATTTTTCATAACTTCATCCCATTTGTCGCCTGAAAAGACTAAAGCAGTGTCATCAGCATACGAAAATATCTGGGCATTTTTAATTTCCATATTACAAAGATTGTTTATATAATATATAAGAAATAGGGTTGGACACAAGACACTGCCCTGGGGCAACCCATACGACATCTTCGCAAAGTCACTGATGGATTCTCCCACTCTTACTCTTTGCATTCTATTTGTGAGGTAGTCTCGAAAAAGTTTATGTGGAATTCCCCTTATTCCAATGATTTCCAGCTTATTCATAAGGATTGGCACAGTGACGGTGTCAAATGCTTTTTTTAGATCAAGGAATACTGTTATAATTTTTTTTATTATGTTTTTCCGATTCCTACAAAACACATACAACTGAAATTATAGTACTTTTTATGTTATCGTGATTGAACAAGCACAAGGCTCACCTGGTGTTAAGTGGTAACCCCTACCTATAACAGTGATGGGCGCAGTGCAAATTGCCACTTGTGACTAACTGTACAGCGCCCGTCACTCTGAGACATAGTTAACTTCTGTCTTGATATATAGCTCTGTTTAGGACGACCTCTCATCTGACGATAGTAGAACATTCTGAAACTTTTTCAGAAAATTTTATGTACTTTTTCAACTTAATTGAAATGTACTAAATAGAGTAAAGACCAAACAGGGCTGGCGTATTCAAATACGCTTTAAGGCCAGAGTTAAAAACAAGTGAAATTATAAAAACATGTATTTTTTTTTTCTTTTTTGTGCCTGATTGATTAGCTTTGGATCACTATCTCACCTGATGGTAAGTGATGATGTGGTCGAAGATGTTGTTCAGGCTAACCTAGAAGTACTGGCTCACAAAGACAGCTGCCGGAACACATCGTTAGGTGTTTGGCGACAGATTTTCTACTTGAGAGTGGTAGCTAGCCAGGCGGGCATTCGCATAATGCCCTACCACCATGCTATAACGACTGCTATCCCAAGACAACAGCCGGGACCGACGGCTTAACGTGCCCTCCGAAGCACGGAAACGCTCAGTAGGTTTAAAAAGGTTCAAGCGTTTATAATAAACATATATTTTAAACAAATATTTAATAATAAACGTAAGTTTTCCTATATCGAATAAAAATCATTTGCAAATAAATGGACTTTTATATGACAACTGACTATAGTCACGTGTAATGGTATACCATCCAGCTGACAGGTGAAAATCCTTACCCTTTTGCATCGGGTAACATGTTCAACTGTCGAATGTCAACAAAAACTTCACTTGTTTTTCGAACGGCCTCGAGTGAATGTAAAAATTCACTGAGGTGATTTCCGGGCGGTACTCGGGTAACTTTTACACTCACCTAGTGTTTTCTGAACGCGCCCACATGCTGTGACACTTAAATCGGTGCAATAAAAGGCACGTTACGAGCAAGTGTGTTAAAATGTATGTTTATTAATTTTTCATACTATTTATAACATGAAATAAAAAGTCATTGTAATTGAGAGAAGTGTTATGTGTTGTGTTTAATAATTAAGGCATCGGCTTCAATGAATCATATGCATGGTGAAAGGCACCTAACGGTGTGTTCCGGCAGCAGTCCTTGAGAGCCAGTGAAATTGCAGACCGGGACGGGCGCAGTGCAATTCGCCACTTGTGATGAAATGCATCTGTTATAGGCAGAGGTTAGCCCGCTTAGCATCAGGTGGGCCTCGGGCTTGCTCCGTCACAATAACATAACATAAAACATTATTTAATGAATGTTAGATTACCTACCTAAGAATTCAGTTATTTTTAGGGTTCCGTACCCAAAGGGTAAACAATGGACCCTATTACTGAGACTTCGCTATCCGTCCGTCCGTCCGTCTGTCACCAGGCTGTATCTCAAGAACGATGATAGATAGACAGTTGAAATTTTCACAAATGATGTATTTCTAATGCCACTGTAACAACAAATACTAAAAATAAAATGAAATAAATATTTAAGGGGGGCTCCCATACAACAAACTTGATATTTTTACCGTTTCTTGCTCGATTCTAATAACGGTGACAGGTAGACGCTTTAACTATTCACAGAATATTTAGTTACGGAACCTTACGCCCGCGAGTCCCGCTCGCACTTGGCCGTTTTTTTTTTAACTTCACAAGGAATAGATAGATATTTTGCCTCGTGAACGAACTTACGGGTAACGGTCTATTCGTAGTAAGATAGATTGCGTAGATATTTTGAGCTCGCTTTTCCACCTGTATTTTGTGATAAATACAAATGCCGGTCGGTTCGTAGTAATCGATGTCAAACAGTAGCGGCGTGGTATTTTATTTTTGAGGTGCAAAACGTCAGCAGCTGAAAAGCTCGAATAAATGCTGAAATATGAGTGGTGAAAACTGTGGCGTTTTTATGTTGGCTCCGAATTGGTATAACATGCGGTGTTGTTTGAAATTCGATGCATCACTAGAGCTTGTACAGTTTTTAAATTTTAGTAACATATCGATATTCTATCACAAAGGGTGCAGAAATGTCTAAGCAGCATCTTACTATTCTATCTTCTCTACCACTGCATTATGTTAGGGTATTTTGCAAATGCTCGCATGGCTAGCTAGCACCGTTAAAAATATTACACCAAGACCTTACAGTGTGTTTAGCAGCTGATCCGACTCTAGGTTAAGTCATTCAACTAACGACGCGATCTTATCTAGTAATTTACCCCGGTTAAAATAAGAAGTCCACGAGTGAAAATGTTCTTCAAGCTTGGGTAAAATTAATTACTTTTACCCGACAGATGAATGTAGAAAAGCCCCAGATGAATGCATATAATATATGAATTAATCTGAGGCTTTTCTACATTGCATATGTCCCATGGTATGTCCCTTGTTTATGAGTCCTTGAGAAGAGATAATGAACGTTTGCTTTTTGTTAAATATAAAAAATAGACTTATGATTTTAACTCTACAATCGCAGCCATGATTTTTGTATATCCTAGCTACATTAATTGTCATCTATTTTTATATTTACCGGCGGTATGCCTTTATTAACCAAATACTACAAACTATATACAACACTACAGCTACTACAATACTACAGCTACTACAATAAAAGCATTTGGACTCATAGGCAGTCCAAATGCTCTAGCCCACTATCATTTGGCAGCGTGCCCAGCATGCTGGCAGCATTGCCCCGTTGAATTGCAATGCTTATTCTTTGAGCCAAATAGGTGCCAGCATTTTGATCACGCGTCGCATCGACCAAGCGCTCTGATAAATTTTGGAAAATACGATGAGCTCCCGGTCCCCACGGACCCAACGTCTCCACACCATACGGCTCAAATATGTAACCCATACCGAGGTTAGCATACTACTATTACTTTTATATTTATATTTTGTAGATTCATTTTGATCACGTTACTCTTGTTCCGATAACACATCATATTGACTAAGAATTAACATACTTATGTCTTGTACTGTATCGTAATAAAAGGAAAGGGCTGTTGACATCGCATTAAGAACATATTCCTTTGTCACTTTATTATAGTTTATCCCTTTTAATTTCACCATGATGTATTCAATACCAATTTCCCTAATATTTCAACTATTCTTTAAGCCACTGTGCTGCTTTTGCGGCCTTGAGCTAAAGCAGTACAGTGGGTTGAACCTATTCCTACCAAATTAGGCACTAGTGATTGACCCACAAAGCCGAATTTAATAACCAATCCTTCAAAAATATGCGGCAAGGAAGCATAGTTGAAAAAACTTACGACTACAGGATATGTTAAATAAAAATGTAAAACATAAAGTAATACTTTTTATATTGTTATGATTGCAATAACGCCTGCTAAGCGGATTACATTACAAAATTACAAATACACGATAGGAAAAATTTATCCCGCACATGACTTAAATTTTTCCTATCGTATATTTGTAATTTTGTAATAAAGTAATACTACATCTACATCTCTACATCAATAGGCATAACAGACCGATTGACGGCTAAGAGATGACCGATGGCCCCGTAGAACCAATTTTGTTTTAATATACAATTTCATGTTATATTATTATGCTCCACATATAACTTTACACAAATTAAATGATTGTTAAGCTGAGTATGGTGCAAAATAATACGTGCTATATTAGTTCCCTTACCCCAATACTTCAAAAGGCTTCCATGTTCCATGATGAAGTCGGTTGCACCACAATTAAATTAACATGGAATCAAACAGTATGGCTTCATGTGATTTTCCTCATGCTTCACTTTGAATCAAACTGTGAGACTTCAAATATAGAAGAAACTTTCAATATTCACCTCTTTCAAATGTGTGTGTAGTAACCTACAATGTTTAATGAAATATTGAACCAACATCTTTATAATTTGTAAATGATATTAAACAATTACATTTTCAATAAAAGTGAGTAGTATTTGGCCGAACATTAAAAAAAACGGCCAAGCGCGAGTCGGATTTGCGCACGAAGTGTTCCATACCATTATCTATACGACATTAGACACTATATTATATATATTATATATCTTTTCTTTTAGATTTCTATATAGCGGAATACTTGCTATATACGCTATAGGCGGCGTAGCTTTGACCACAACGCTCCGCTCGTCGCCGTGCCACTTAAATATGCTTTTTTTTTTAATAATTATATGAGTGTATAAAAGTTTACATTGCAGTTCAGTTATAAAATATTACAATTAAGGTATTACATATGCAAAATTATAGGTACTAATAATGAACTTTACTCAAACATGCATGGAAATATTGTCATTATTTTCGAAAAAAGAACACGCGATGTATCGAACTTACTGACAAAGAAAATCAAATAAACTGCAGGAGCGTTTTTTTTATTTGGAACATTACTAAATACTCTTTGATTGGATCTCTTTTATCATTCTTGGCATACCAAAGTAAAATAAGTCTCTTTGCTTAGTACAGATTGCGTTCACGTGGCTGTATAGCCATAAATTCGTTTGCCTTTCGGCACAGATGATAAATAGAAAATTGGTGGCAAAGCTGAAAATTCGGCTTGATTTGTTATTTACTTAATTAATATATATAAATTCGATACTAAAATGAGTTCCAATGGTTCAGAGAGTGATGTGGAGATTAATTGAACCCCATCAGATTTAAGATCAGTAGCCAAATTATCAATGGAAAACCTGCTTCCTGCGAAGTCAAAAGAAAAATCCATGAAAATATATAAAAAATGATGATTTGGAAAAACGAAAACTAAGTGAACATTTTGTCCGAAACAGTATTTTTGGCGTATTTTAATGAGATTGCTAAAACCAAAAAGCCTCTACATTATGGGCAATTTATTCCATGCTGAAATGTACTTACAGTTCATGTTCAAGAAATTTAACTACTTTTATCAAACGGCAATCGACTGGATATTTTGTCAAACATTTTATTATTATTTTTTGCTGAATAAAAGCAAAATACCAATTTTTCCCTGGCGAAAATATAAAGCAATTTTTAATTAAATTCCCAGATGATATTTATTTAGCGACAAAGATAAATATTCATTATTTATTTTAGACACAGTAAACCCAAAATGGCTGGATGGATTTGGATGAATTTTGATACACAGTATTTATGAGTCATATTAAATATACTGTCCATGGCTGTAGTTTGATTGAGGTTGCTATGATATTAGGCGTTAACGAAGCATGTTGGAGTATCGAACTCTATAATATTACCACAAAAGACAGAAATATTTGATGATAAAGCAATAATAACATTGCGCAACAATAAAACACAGGTTTACCGAACATTTGTAATCCAAAGAGAGTTGCTAACATATGTTATATTAAGTTTATAATTTAAAAGTATGTTTTAATTCCCTGCATTATTTTCTCGCCTATGGTTCGGCCTTCATACTCATACTTGACCTGCAATTGACTATTTTACGGCCTCTGCAATAATGCACTATTTCCGTTCACTAGCCACTAAAACTATTAAGATCAGGTGGTAAGAGGGTACTACTTTGATAGGATAAACAGGATTTGTATGATTGGTGGTAATTCAAGCGCATTTAGTTTTTAGGGGTGAACATAAATATTCCTATAATAATGACAAATATTTTTAAAATATTTTATGAAAACATCACGTGGCGTTTGTGACGTCACGTCGGCTTAACAGGAAAATTAGGCCGAATCGTCACTACATATATTTTTGTATTTTTTAAGTGTTTTATTAAAATATTAATTTGATAATTTCATAAAATATTTCAAAAATATTTGTTATTATTAAATATGGATTACCGCAAAGTAACGCCTGAATCTATTTATTACACCTAAGACACTTTTATCAAGTTATATTTAATATCATGTACCACCGTTTTGTTTTTTCGTGTAATGTTTATTTTAAAAACAATTGCGAGTCGTGTGTCGAAACAAACTATAAAACAGTTTTCCTATCTTAAATGTATTGATTATTTTTATTTCATGCTACGACAACCTGCAGAGTTCACAAAATATTATTTTAAATAAAGCTACACCTGATATTAAGACTAACTGGCGTGTGTAACGCGAGCTTAGTTACCGAAAGTTGTTCGTCATAATTAGAAGGCGGTTGCTGGCGAAAATTAATATCTCTTCCGAAGTGAGCCGAGATACGCCGACCGTGCGCAGAACTTCTCGGTCCGGTCCACCTTTACTTCAGACTTAAGCCCGCCTTCGGACAGATTTTATTTTGTACAACATTTTGTTGAATGTCGATACAGAATAAGAACCCACGTTATATTTGAAAATAGAATTTATAATAGGAAAGATATAAAAAGCTTTTTTATCTTTTAGTGCGAGCCAACAATAATACAATAATCCGATACAAGATCTCGCAAAAAGCGTAAGTATTTTTTACTAATGGCATATCTTGTGACGTCGCCACTGTAAATACCAGTTGCGGTTTATTACCAATTAGTTTCTACCTAAAAATAAAAAATTATGCCCGCTATGGATGCATGTCAACAATTTTTTTTTCAAATTGTTGTATAAATTGAGGTGCCATTCTAAAATGTCACCCGCCCCCCCTTCCTCCCATCGCTACCTGTGAGTGTCGTATGAAGCCATTGAAAGCAAGGGTGATGCATTGGCTGTAAGCCTTGACATCCCGAAGGCATTTGATTGGGTTTGGCATCGGGTGCTTCAGTCGAAGCTCCTTTCATATGGGATACCCCCGAGACTTTCACTTGACTTCAACTTTCGTGATTAACGCTACATTAAAATCGTCGTCGACGGTTGCTGCTCAACCACAAAGACTATCAACGCTAGTGAACCACAAGGCTGCGTGCTGTCGTTGATTTTGTATATCAATGACCTTTGTCTGTATAATGTATATGTCACCGGTAAATTGTACAATACGTTAGTTTATAAAAAAAACTAGTGAGATTATAAACTGTCGATAGATTGTGAACGAACATTAAAATTTACAATCTAACGCTTACATTTTCGTCAGATTATAAACTGACCATGTCTAGCTGGCAGTTTATAATCTAACGATCTAGAATCACTCGCGATATTGTGAACCGTCCTCTGATTGGTCGCCGTTATAGGTGCCATGAGTTCATTTCATAGAGTTAAGAACAAAAATAATAGTCAGACAAAAAAAAACATATTCATTTCTAGTTTGTACATTAAAAAAATTAAGGGATTTAAAATAATGACCACCATAAAATGCTTTGATACCCTTAGTTATTTTACCAAAAATTTTAATCGGACACCAAATGTAGTAAATGATCACTATATTTTAGCGAGGGGTTAAATATCATTAAGTCTAGGGCAAAGTCATATTTAGGTGCGACGACGAGCGAAGCGAGTAGGAGCGTTAGGTTACTTGTGACTACAACAACGCGCGAGCTGAGCGAGCGAAGCGAGCGTGCCGCGGCAGCGGCACAAGAATTTAACTTTGGTCATCAAATACTACTTTTGGTGATCATTTACTACTTTTGGGTTAACAATTATTTATTTTGAGTAATTTTACTTAAATAGGATAGCGAGATGTTAAATTTTGATTAAAAGATTACATTAAAATGCGAGTTTAATTTTGGTGATCATTTACTATTTTTGTCTGTTATATGTTACTCCACTATATCTGGTGGTAAGTTAAACATAAGCCAAAAAATAATACATTAAAAACTTGTACCTACGTATTTTGCTTATGGCCACTGTAATACTTTCGTAGAATTATGGTAAATTGTTGTTGATCCACATAGTTACAATTTGACGGCTGGAAATGGTCAGTTTATAATCTTACGAAAATTAAAACGTTAGATTGTAAATTTTAGTTTCCATTCACAATCTATCGACAGTTTATAATCTAACTAGATTTATTATAAACTAACGGTTAGTACAATAAAACGGTGACATATATAATCATTCATTATTGTGCACTGCAATTATCATTATAATAATAATTGATTATTGAGAATATTCATTGATGCGCAGATGACAGCACCAATGGTGCCAGATATACCGGTCTTGCAAATACCACCCGTTTACTAGCAGAAGAGAATCGTGTAAGACTTGTGTCTGAAGTAGAGAACTCCCTGGAGCGAGCTATCTAAATGGGGATGACAAAATTTTATCCACTTTAACCCCACGAAGACTGTGCATTAGTATCGGAATCTGTGGCGTCGACATAGCGAATGATGTGCAGATTCAGGGTCATCAGAAGAGCAAGGCCAAATTTGCCTAAAAAGCTTGGGATGTTAAACCGGTCCAAGCACTATTTCACTCTACGGCAGTGGGTTGTGCTTTACAAAGCGCAAATCAAACCGTATAGTATGGAACACTATTCCCATCTATGTGCTTACCAGATCAACCCCGTCGACTCCACCCAACGGTGCGTCGTTCGTATTTTCTATGATCCCCTAATGACAGACGGTTTGGAATCTCTTAGTCTCCGGAGAGACTTTGCATTTCTTTGCGTATTATACTGTATAATGGAGAGTGTTCTGAGGATCTGTTTGATATGATGCTAACTTCTGGATTCCACCAGCGCACCGCTCGCCATCAACAGGATATGCACCTCCACTACCTTGAGCTTCTGCGCTCTACTACGCAACGATTCTTTAGAACGTTTACACCACGTACTATAAAAATTAATTGGTAATGCTCTGGTGTTACAAACGTTCATAGGTGACGGTGACCATTTTGCAGCAGGTGGGCCGCCGGCCTGTCTGTCAAATGTAAGGCAATAAAAAGAAGAAGAGCAGCACCGCCTTCAACTGCTATCTTAAACTGTACTCCGCGACTCCTGCCAAGCGTGGGGATTATACAAACTCCCTCATCAAGGAGAGTAAAGTTCAGACGTGGACAATCCGGCTGATACAGTAGGACAAATTATTTACGCTACTGTGAATAAAATATTAAAATTCAATAAACTACAATAACTTTGAGAAAATGTTGTTGTTAGTTACTACATAATTCCTTATTATCTCATAGTTTCATTTCTTTTTTTTCCATTATATGGGGACAGCAAAAAATCGCTCTTAATAGTTTTTTTGTATATATCCTTATATTACTTATAAACTTTACACTTTACATGCCCCAGCTATCTTAAAGTGCGCACAAAATAAGAGAGGTGCGGTGGGTAACAAAAAACAGCTCAGACTTAAATGTAATATGATACAAACAAAAATCAAGACCTCTGTGTAAACAAGACTTCTGGCAGGTAACAAAAAAAGAACTTCAATGAAAAAAACAGTAATCACCTACATTTGGAAAGCAACGTAGTGTAGACGGCTACGTACGTATGCTCTGCGCATGGCGTAGACCATCTACGAAATGCTTCTACGGTGGTGTTATTATAACTAACTCATGACAAGCTTAGATTTCTATCAATAAAAAAAATTCAGATTCCGGATATTGCAGCAAGACAATATTATGGTTGGATGGTTACTTAAATAGCGAGATAGGAATCCGGCGAGTCAGTTAGGACAAAAACGAAGCAATTATGTAACGACGTCAACGAATTAGTGCTTATGTTGGCGAGACGCCAAGTGCAGGCCCCGATGCAGGCAGGGGGACATAGAGCGGGGAGTGAGGTGGACAGGGGGATAGTCTCGTGTACAATATTTATAATGTACGATTATGCACACTACAAACCAGATATAGTAATTTTTTAATAGAATGAAATCAGTCGGGAATAGATATTGGTTTACTTTTTTATGATTTAATTTTGAAAGCATAGTCTCTTAAACGAGATTTTACGGATACCTTTGATAATATATATTAAATATAGCAACACTTTAGCACAAAATCGATAAAACACATACAAGTGAATTTACGAGTCTTCTGACACTGATATCACACGGTTTAGTTCACGTATAGAAATATTTTTAGAGCGAGATATAGCCAAATTAATAGCGGCGTAGTCGTGGTCGGTCAAAGATAGCACGGAACCAATATGTTCCCAGAGACACAGCATAAATAGGTTCCATAGATTAGATTTCGCTTTCTTAGCTTCATAGATTTTCCCCTGAAAACCCGAACACTGACTACTCGTATATATTATTAGAACCATTTAGATTACAAATTTAAATATAATACAAATGTTTCTCATTAATATAGGATATCAAGCATAGTAATTCAGCGCAGAATAGCTGGTAGCAATCGTTAATCGCGTCGGTGTTTAAGCTAATCATTGTTTCGGACGGGAGCGATTCGTATCACGGCAGGCGGCGCGAAAATTATGAACTCCAATTAATGTCAGTATTCACCCAGTTACGTAAATACCGGGAACATTACGTAAACACGGAGCAGAGCAGTGAAGGACAGTGAATAAATTTCATTGAAACTGTATACAGTTTCACTTACTCTTACTTCGATTATGTATGTGCGTGTTAGATACACTGTTTTGTTAGTTTTAGGCTAGCTTTTGACTACTATGTTACCTTACTTGGTACGAGTTACTGTGGTCTAAAGTATGGCTGCTCAAAGTTTGATTTATCCAGGTTTTCGCTTCGTAGATTATAATCCGATTTAATAAGCTTACAGAAATTTTTATTTTTCGTCTGGAATATGGAACTATCTTGTAATGTTATAATATAAGTGATATAACAGGCAAGTAACCCGCCTAATGGTAAGTGTTCATGCTTTACCATTACAGATGGATTTTCATCGCCATCGTATTACTGCTTGATACTGAACTGGGATCGTTACTCAGAGATGTTCCTTCTAACATCTAATTTCGTAATCCGGCAGTATGCCTTTATTAATAAAATGCTACGAACTATATACAACACTACAGCTACTACAACGGAAACATTATGCAAAGCATATATTATTTAGACAACCTACAAGTCATTGAAGACTCACAGGCAGTCCAAATGCTCCAACCTAATAATTAAAACCTGCTAATTTAGTTACTACAAGTTCCTACACACATAAACAGTAGTGTATGCACACTAATGTGACATTTACCACTACTTCGAAGTAAAATATCTGAAACTGCGTTGGTACCCAGTTTATTGAAGCAGTGATGGCTAAGTGGCATTGGCTATGGACTACTGCGCAGCAGGTCCATGGTTCGAATCCCGCCGCAGGCTTGAGCTTCACCGCATGGTGGAAGGGAATTTTGCGAATGGCTAGCGACCACCCTCAAGAAGAAAATCTGTCGCCAAGCACCTAACGGTGTGTTCCGGCAGCTCTTCTTGAGAGCCAGTAATTCTAGGTTACGCCTGTTAACACCTTCAACCACATCATTACTTACTATCAGGTGAGATTGTGCTCAAAGGCTTACCTATCAGCAATAAAAAAAAACCACCCATTCTATCGGGGCCCGCTCTCTATAGATAGGATGTAATATATGTATAGCAGAACGCGGGAGTTTGGTTCCTTTTCCTTATACTTCAAGAACATACAGACATAATGATATGTACAGTTGTCTACGGTATCAACTACCCTATTTTTAACTTTCAGAACTTGTGTTCAACTATTTTCTACTTGGGTTTTCGTACACTGTCTCCTAAACTAATTCTGTTAGTTGGAAATACGCTGAATTCACTGCTCAGCGCTGTTTAAATTGCATTCTGTTTAATTGAAAAGTTAAGTCGGATTCTGCAACTAATTATTTATACGAATCATTATGTAAGTTGTGTCTCTACGAAATGATGTAATGGATAGGGTTGTATGTTGAATTTAAATTTTACTATATTAATTGGTTAACTTAATTAAAACACAATAATGACGCGCTTCTTGTTTCATAGCCTTTTGAAAAATAAAATGTAACACCGTTTCGTTATAGTGAAAAATAACTCATTCTGTGTGGCTGCCTCGTTCAATGCTCTGCTTTGATATCAGTTCCTGGGTTCGATCCTGCTGTCGCAGTCTGAAGTCTGAAACTTTGTCTGGTAAACGGAAATAAATTCACCCTAAACACAACTTTATATATTGTTTTTGTGTGCGAAAATCAAAATATTGGTACTGCAAATATCGATTTAAAATTCAGTTATAAAATAGACATCATCCAGGTAAAGTGGAACTCCGTGGACTATGCTAACCCTCCTGGGAAATAAGTTTTATTTGAGTACGAATAGCAAAATGTAAGTATTAAGCTACCCTTCTCGGCTTAACGATATAAGGACTGTTTCATATCTTATTGAGATGTCGTTAAATGCGTTTAATATGATCAATGCCCCCACATACATAATCGGTGTTGCTGCACAATGGTTTTATAAGAGGGCTCGTTAATATCTCAACAAACTGATATTTCGAATGTTA
Organism: Plagodis pulveraria; assembly: GCA_963890685.1. NCBI lineage: Eukaryota > Metazoa > Arthropoda > Insecta > Lepidoptera > Geometridae > Plagodis > Plagodis pulveraria. The sequence continues at coordinate 19,599,233 of OY982950.1, read as the reverse complement.
GCGGGCATACAATTAAAGTCGATTCCCAAGGAGAGTAATATTCAGGTACGGCCGGCCATAAGCCCAAATCTATGACTTTTGTATTAATATCCCAGAGTTGTGTCAATACGGATCCAGAGATATATGAGACTCTACTCTCTATCTGCCTGCGTTTGTCCATCCGTTAGTTGTATGTTACGATTCTCTACCTCGTAAACATAATGAGTTTCAAACCTAGAACTTTGAGATTTGTTGAAAATGTTTGTTAGGACTAGCAGAAGTCAACCCTAAGAGGTTGTTAGCATTTTTTTAATAACCCTGAATAGATTGCTTTAAACTTTACAAGCTCTGGCAGATGCATTGCGTGACCTGGGCAGTACCAAAAACTAATATAAATTGTATATTGTGTTGTGCGGGTACCCTGGTCCAGAGCTCATAAAGTATTGCGGTGTAACAATCATATCATATCAAATCTTGTAAACTAGGCTATGGTTATATTATCTACGGTGACGCTACACATCCTTTTCTAACACTTGTTTCGATAAACCATCGCCGAATGTGGTTGCTATGATTTATTTCATACATCGACAGTGGTCTGGTTGATTCCATAGTTCATTCCTCAGTAATTTGTCATAAGCTTATCTCAAATACACGGATGTGCAATACATCTTGAAAAGGAAAACGTGTCAGAAGGGTCAGGTCAAGATTTTAAAGGGAATAATTTTAAGATTTTAGTTTTTTACTCCGATAGAATTAATCTAAAGATTAATAAGTCTGTAACTTATTAATCTTTCTACCTAATTAACTTTGACCACTAAAAATGTGGTAATCAAAATGTCCAGAGACTATGTATAAATTTTTCACTTCACTATTACACTAAATGAAAACATTGTTGTTTTCTTGAAATTTTCACTAATTCTATATAGTAGAGGAGCCGGATTGCCTTAACATGCACACGGTGATAAAGTTTTCTTTCATGCAGCCGCTTATTCGTAAATGTAATATGTCTTTAATTATAATATACCTTTACAACTTGTACTGAAGGCGTTGTTTCATCTGTGTTTTGCTCCGTTTCGTATAATTCCATAGCTAGATGATTATCAAAGTATTTTATGGCATTAACAATGACGAGTTCTTCTCAATTGTTCGCTCTAAGTTCTTGTAGAGAATCTGTACCTCTGCTGTTCTTTTCGACACGACTTTTTAAAGCAAAACTTTTCATCCAGGGACACATAGATGTTTGGCTGCTTCTTCAAACGTAACGCATAGATACAATATGACTAATGTAAGGATTTTTGACGTATTATATACTGGTAGATTTTATGGAATATAAAACTTTCGTAATCATAATGTTATGAGTATGAAATTGCCGCTTAACGTTGTAGCCACTTTGAATTGAAACTATAGCTACATGCTTGTTTAAAGATATATGATGTGAATAAGAGTCTGACGTGGTTCTAGCTCAGCAGAGACAGCTCGCAATATCAATGGTGCATATGTAGAGGAGACGACTCATAAACGCATTCTGCTAGTTTCATTTTTTGTATTTGGTAAAATTGGTGCATGAAGTAGCTCGCGTTGAATCTTGTTTTGAACCCATATCATAAGGTAGCAATAAAATATTATAGGCATAACATGTCGTGTGTAATAGTGTACTTAGTATGCGTTCTAAACAACTAGCTTTAGTTCTCTGCTACGCTCCCGTGAAGTAAATTGGAATACTTATAAAGTGAAATGTGTTGTTCTATGACCTAACATTGAATCTGTATACCATATTTAATTAAAATCCTTTCAAGTAATAAACACACACCCACTTTCACATTATCTTAAACTAAGTACTAAGCAATTAGACATGTTTGCTTAAGTAAAGCTTATTTTCTAAAAAGGTAATCCTCATCACTTTACAAAAAGTGTCAATAAATCAGATACGTCGGTATCGCCGCCACGAATCCATAAAACCTCGTTCACACGGCACATCAGTAAGTGAACAGGTCGATTAGCCGATTAATCCTGTAATTGATTGCGCGAGGTTGGATAGCCTTCGTTGTATTGTTACAAACCATGTGTAATGGCCCTTATATTCGATACATTTGTTACGTATTATGATTCAATTGATCTCTCTATTACGTTACTTATAAATTAGGGGAATTATTCTCTATAAGACGACGGCGGTGCTTTTGTTCAAATATCGCAACTCTCTTCGTTGATCGTTTCGTGTAAGTGGATGAAACTGTAAGTTGACTATTTGTATTTTCCTTGGTTATTGCAATTGAGAGAAAACCAGCAAAAAGTGTAAGTAGGTAAATAGGTAATTGGTCGCGGCCGTATTATAAAGCCAAATAAGCATGATACCATTTTTGTATAATCACGTTATGAGACACATATAGGTATCAGATCAGAAGATAGGTATGCCTATATATTGGTTTGATTTTTATGTTTTAATTTGAAGTATATTCCTACAGACATGCATTAAAGTTTTTTAGGGCCGAGCCATTCAAGACGTACTTAAGTATTTTACGTCGCCGAACTTGCATATTTTACGCTGTAGTCGACCTTTTTGTGTGTGTGGTTATACTTCGACGTACATCTAGTGTTGGTAAATATTTTTTATTTATTTCTGGTCAGCCAACAACTATTACATTTTTACATACGCGACTATTTTACTAGATAATATAGTATACTGCTTAATGTATTATCTCTTAAAGGCTAACACATAATTATATTAGTTAGTTTTAAAAATAACAAGTACTTCTACTCACTTTTACTAATTAAGAAGTCAGTTATATTTTTGCGATACCGACCTAGGGACTCCGCAAATGCGTCGGTTATTACGACACAATTATTAAAAGACCTACTCAGTATGGGAACCACAGAATTTGCTCCTAAAACAGTCTGTCGAAAGGGTGGACATAAAAGTTCTATATATCCACGCGGGTAACTCCTGGGAATTTTAGAAATAAACCTACTCAACAGTCCAGGACAGCTTATACGATTTCTTAAGAGTTTGTCAGAGAATACCACATCTAATATTTCGCTACGAGATGACAGTGAGAACATTTTAAACTGTTTCAAGAGTTTATCATACGATTTGACCTTATTTTTTATTCCAGTGCAATACGCCAAATGCCAGAGAAACCTCTTTTGCACTCGTTCAAGTCGCAGCATATGTGTTGCAAAATGTGGTCTCCATACCAAGCTCTACTCTTGATGACTTCTTACAAGACTGTTGTATAGTATCATTTTAATACTGATATATTTGACTATCTTGGAGTTTCTTAGTACAAATCCAAACATTCTTAATGCTTTGCTAATTATGTGATCAAGATGTGGGACAAATATGAGCCTGCTATCAAAATTAACTCCTAAGTCTTTTACTACATTAACTTCTTTTAGTATATTGCCATTGATAGTATAATAAGAAAGGATTATAATATGGTTGCGAGTGAACTTAATATATAGACATTTTTTCATGATTCAGTTGCATACAGTTTCGACTACACCAGTCCATCAATGATTGAATATCTTGTTGCAATAAAATAGCATCTTGCATTATTAGATCTTTATATGCATAAAGAAAATACCTCAGGATTTTTTATTGTTTAAATTTAGAACTCAAAAGAAATTCTAATAAATCTCTTCGGTCGGCCGTAAGATTCAGTAGGCGACAAAAATGAAGTAGGTACGTGGTTTTGTTTTTGCCATTAGGTCGCTACGCTCACCGCAATATCTTTGGTCAAATGTGAACGGTGTGAGATTTTTGCATGTAAAGTGAAACGGTGGCTGTGGCGGCTTTCGGAGACGGAAGATCGGTGACGTAAATTTTTACATCTATGTGACCCGACTGGGCCCCGCTGTACTGAATATCTTAATCATATCCTAGCCTACCATATCCTAAACTATATAATAATATAAACTATGAAGTAGCATTTTAATATTTTTATTATTGCAATAACGCATATACTTTGCGGATTATATTACGCAATTACAAATTTACAAGAGGAAGAATTATAGTCATGTGCGGGATTCGAACCCGCATCATCCACCCCTATAGCCAGCGTATGTTCTGACCGACTGAGCTAACATGATGACAATGACGATTATTCCTCTCGTTCTTTATTTATCCATCGTAATGGGATGGACCGACACTTATAGTTCAACTTACGTTGTACTACAAACAAGACAAATTTTGCAATTATAGCTTTTAACTTGTAAATGATGACGCAACCCTATAACTTCAATATTTTTATTATTGTATGATAAAAAAAAAACCGCACATGACTATAATTTTTCCTCTAAAAATTTGTAATTATGTAATAAAATTGTATAGAACGTATACCTGTGCCACTAATATATAACAAATAATAGCTATTATAGTATTCCGTACATACGTATTGCTTCTTTTTAAATGGGTAGGTAGGTACTTCTACTTCTGAAGGTACAATTTATTGCTTAGGTCTGTGTTTTGAATATAATATGGATGTCTTTTACTATGTTGTTATTAACACGTTATAGAAAAGGATTGCAATAAGGTTCCAAGCGACGCGGCTGTCTAGATAACGACGCCGTCTAAAAGTATAAGGAAAACAAACAAATACTTACCTATTAATCGAGGCCATTGTTAACGTAAAAAAACAACTCGTAACTGATACGAGTACGTACAGATTTAATAAAACGTAAGTAAAACTGTACTTCTTCATAAAATAGTCCTGAATTTCAAAAATAAATTTATGGAACATTATTCAAAACGTTACTTCATCACAACATCCACACGGTTAGTTTCTTATAAGGAACGGGGCGAGAAGCGCCCGCAGAAAAATAGGTATTTTAAGGGTGAACTGGCCGGACAGTTCTCCATACAAACGCCGTTGGGTGATCACTCCCTTATTTGAGGATTTAGGTCCAAAATAAAGCAGAGCACCGATTGATCTCGTCATCATCTAGGCTTGTATGATGCCAAAATTTTAAAAAGATAATTAAGTTTTAAGTTATGAGCCTCGAAAACTTTGTATGAAAATGTTTCGAGGGTCATAATTCTCAGGTAAATTATTTTATTAATATTTCGGCATCATACAAGCCTAGATAATGACGAGATCAATCGGTATTATGCTTTATTTTGGACCTAAATCCTCAAATAAGGGAGTGATCACCCAACGGCGTTTGTATGGAGAACCGTCCGGCCAGTTCACCCTTAACAATATATTTGGTTTTAATTCCAACGCCGTGCTCATAAACGTTACTAATGTAGTTGCACACTAAACGTGCAAGAAGATAACAATTGGGTGGTTTTACGAACTAAAATGTGGAATGGTGAATGCGCCGAATGCACGCTAAGGTTAGCGTTTTGTGTGACGGCAAAATGCATGTATAAAAAATTGGGTTGGTATGTGCCATATGTATCAATCACACGTTACTATGATTATAAGGCAAAGGCTGACGTATATTCAAAGTATGCATTTTTTATTTTTTAATTTTGTCGCTTGGTTTTCTATTTATTGTTCTTAATTACGTAATGCCCGTGAAGTCCCGGGGCCGAGTATCCGAGTATCACAACTTGTGTACCTTAAATAAGGGGGAAGATTTTGAAGTTGACACATACCTGTATATCTGATAAATAAAATATGCTTCACCTCTAAGGTGGTCCCGTTTAAATTTCATCAACGTCGGTGAAGTAGTTTTTTAATATTACTCTAAATCAATTGAAAAAAATTCAATGGTTGATGGTATTTCTGACTTTTTGTTCAATAATACACTTCATAGACTCTAAAGAAGCAGAGGGAACTTCTGTACTAAAAACTCAAAAAACCCCTAGAAAGGGGATGTAATCGATCCTGTATGCAGCGTGGAAATAGTGTAAGGGGTGCAAAAAAACGGAACTGTAATCCATATTGGAAAAATAAGATATCAAAGCTGTTTGAAATATCATGGTAACGACTTCAACAAGTTGTATCATATTTTTCAGTGTAGGAATCGGCTCGGTTGTTCTATTTTTAATAATAAACATTATGAGTCATTCTCTTAAATTATTTCTTATTGATTCTTCAAATAATATCATTATTTAATTATTCATGTGACATAGTCATTGTTAGAAACGTGACTAGCCATCTCTTCTTAGCTCCAAATTGAACGAGCTTACAGAGAGGAGGCGAGAGCGGTGGCGTAGACGAATTTCAAGAGTTTCTTTTACGGTGAACAAGTGGCGCGTGCATGAGTAGCGGGGTCGGGGTACGCTGCCCGTTCGCTAAACTCAATATCCGTAATTTTTTAGGATATTCTTTTTATTCAGTGACAATGTACTTTCAGTACCTATTTATATGGATATGTTTGATTTAAAGAACAAAGTATATTGACTGTAGATAGACATTCATGTATTCACGCCGGTATTCGCGGAATGGAATGGTGGTTCCGTAGGCAGACACCACGTGGTGTAAACACCCACGTTTCGCCAATTAGGTTTTGGTCCCATGTAATATACGGCGAACCTGTTGCCATTCACCGGGAACAGTTTGAGGGTCATAGAAATTATGTATTTTATACCTGAATAATTACTATAAAGAAGGACAACTTCAAATTTTTATACAGAGTATGAAGCAGTGTATAATTGAACTAGATTTTTTTTAATATTGTTAGTTTTGCAATAACGCCTGGGGATTAGATTTTTTTATGTATTAAGTTTATATACACAGTATAAAACAAAGTCGCTTTCTCAGTCCCTATATCCCTATGTATGCTTAAATCTTTTAAACTACGCAACGGATTTTGATACGGGTTTTTTTTAATAGATAGAGTGTTTGAAGAGGTAGGTTTATATGTATAATAACATCCATTAAATACTGGAGAAATACTGTTATTTTTGAGGTTTCTAATGTGATGTCGTAAATAATTACATTTTTCCGCTTACATTGCAAACGTAGGCTGAACCCTACGAGATTTATCAAAATAATTTACTAAGTATTGTACACATTGAAAAGGTCTACAGAAAACTCCGCGTTGGTATATCTCTTATGGATATCCCACAATTTTTTTTTGTCATTTACTTTTTATGACAAATAATGGCTAATTTTCGAAGCGATTTTAACCAATATAGCATTAGTCCTTATCTAATTAAATACTTTAAATACATTGTTGATTTAATATAGATCTATATGGCCCTTTACAGCATACGATTTAAATGAATATTTTTGAAGATATTACAGTTTTAAAAATTGCGGCGGGAGCGTGTACTCGTAGTAGTGTAAGAATGTAAAAAGTAAATAAATAAAAATGTAGTGTATGAATTTAGATATTCCAAAGATAGCAGGAAATCTTCATGGTTTAGGGAAAGAATAATTGATTTTTACTCTAAATTAAACGCGTGCGGGCCACGGACAGTAATGAATAAATCAAAACTACTGGATCGATTTTAATAATTTTTTCATGGAATGATACAGGCTATTATATTTTATACCCGTGCGAAGCCGGAGCGGGTTGCTAGTATATAAATAAAATAGATACGTTATTTCATAAGTATGAATGTTTATAACATTATATTATATTTTTATTGAATTGGTACTCATCCGTATATAGGATTCCGTGCCCAAAGGACAAAACTAGGCTCTATATGATATACTAAATGAGACTCCACTTCGTATATAGGATTCCGTGCCCAAAGGACAAAACTAGGCTCTATATGATATACTAAATGAGACTCCACTTCGTATATAGGATTCCGTGCCCAAAGGACAAAACTAGGCTCTATATGATATACTAAATGAGACTCCACTGTCTGTCTGTCTGTCCGTCCGTATGTCAGCGGTGTCTAGCACGTAAACCCTGAAATTTTCATATGTTGTGTAAAATATTAAATAAAAAAAAAAAAGAAAAAGGAGTAGTCAAGGTCAATGTGGTAAATTTTAGAGAGATTTTGTTATCTTTTTTGGAGTTTATCTCCAAACTAAACTTCGGTATGTATATATGTTATGTATAAAATTTCTGCTTACATAACTTATGTTATATATTACATTATTTATAATAACTTTATTTAACCAAAAAATACGGAATGCTAATTTATAATTTAGTTTTTAAACTGCTTCCAAAACCATTTTTACTGGCTATTGCAATTCAGAACTCTTAAAAAACGAGGCTTTGCGCAATTTTAACATTGTAACAAGCAATTTGTCTCATAAAAGCAATATTTTGAAGATACTCAGTATAGTTAGTTTATCTACTACTAGCTTTTTGAAGCAGTGATGGCTCAGTGACATTGGCTATGGACTACCGTGCAGCAGGTCCATGGTTCGAATCCCGCCGCTTGCTTGAGCTTCACCGCATGGAAGGGAATTTCGCGAATGCCCGCCTGGCTAGCGACCACCCTCAAGTAGAAAATCTGTCTTCAAGCACCTACAGTGTGTTCCGGCAGCAGTCCTTGAGAGCCAGTAAAATTATAGGCACATAAGACCTAACAACTGTACGTCTTAGTGTGACGGGCACAGTGCAATTCGTCGATGACGAAATGCGTCTGTTATAGGCAGAGGTTAGACCACTTAACATCAGGTGGGCCTTGGGCTTGTTCCGTCATAATAACATTAACATTAAAAAAAACGGCCCGCCCCAGCTTCAAGCTTCTTTCTTTTAAAAGAAAAATAAAAAAAAACATATTTTTTGATTATATTCTATAGCCTACGTTCATCAGGGATATTGTGAAAGAATTTTTCAAATCGGTCTAGTGGTTTTTATGTTTATTACAAAAATACATATCTTTCCTCTTTATAATATTAGTAAAGATATAGATAGTAAACAAATAAGTATTAGTGCATGAAATTTCTTTAAAAATACATTAAATATAGCGTGAGTATAACCGTTTATAATATCTCTATAACATTATCTGGCGTTCATCGTGTCTAACCACCTCCATCAGAGCACACTTAGCTATGGTTTTTGTTTAATAAACGGGCAGCATTGATGAAACTGAATTTTATATTGATATGACAAAGTAAAAAGACTAATATCAACGGTCAGTTATTGAAGCAGTGATAGCTCAGTGGCATTGGCTATACACTGCCACGAAGCAGATCCATGGTTTGAATCCCGCCGCGGACTTGAACTTCACCGCATGGTGAAAGGGCATTTTGGAATACCCGCCCGGCAGCTTAACCACATGGTGGAAAAGCATTTTGGAATACCCGCCTGGCTAGCGATCACCCGGTGTGTTCCAGCAGCTTGAGAGCCAGTAATTCTAGGTTAAGCCTGTTAACACCTTCTATCACATCATCACTTACCATCAGGTAAGATTGCGGATAAAGGCGTACCTATCAGCAATAAAAACAGCATTCCCTGCATTTATGGGTGGATGGCGCGGGTTTTAATCCCGCACATAACTATATTTTTTTCCTATCGTTGTAATTTTGTAATATAATACACAAAGCATGCGATATATCAAAATTAAATATATTAAAATTATAGGGTTGCGTCATCGTAAACAAGTTTAAAGCTAATTGCAAAAAATAGTCTTGTTTGTAGTACAAATAAAGTTGAACTATAGATGTCGCTCCATCCCCATACGATGGTTAAAAACAAAAGGACAAATTAGAGTCATATGTCATGTTGGCTTAGCGGCCAGAGCATACCCAGTGTATAGGGGTGGATGTGACGGGTTCGAATCACGCACATGACTTTAATTTTTCCTCTATTTGTAATTTTGTAATGACACCGCGAAGCATGCGTCTTACAAAATTAAAAATAAGACTAATATCTACCTACATTTAGATTTTTAATGGCATCGGAAACTATACTAAGTAGTCTAAGTACAACCTAATTAACTACTAATATCACACAATACATTTTTAATGTATATGTTTTTACTATAACTAAATATGTTCTTGTACCTCGATAGGAAGAAGAACATATTCTTTTTTGTTGTTCAATAAATGTTGTTCCGACGTTTGATAGAGTCGCAAGATGATGGTATCAGAACACACGTGGCTCCTTCAACCATATCGTCTTGGTTTATCCAAGGATTGCATCGTTTCGCTAATAATGTCAATCATAAGGTTCTTCTAATCTGGGCTTATTCGGAGACCAAGTATCAACTTTTTATTACTAACCTTTTCTTATTGATACTATGAAAGGTCGATAATTAAAATCTTGGGCAGTAGCTACGTTGGTACTTTGTCATATCCCAGCAAATAACTGAACTGAAGTTGGATACTAAAATCACTGCCTACTGTCTGCGCTCACACCGTCTGTACATTAAATACATTCGGCCATCGTTCTGTTTGAGTTGAAATCATAAAAGTTGTTCTCGTCTATTAATCCATGGAGCGGGTGAATCGAGGGTCGCGGGAGCGGGCGGCACCGATCAAACAGGCCGGGGAATCAATATGGCCGCCGCCCAGCTGATCCGTAACCTCCGCACCCCGCGCCGCCATCGCGACACCCGCGCCCTCCTACACCCGCAAACTTGACGCTTCTCTTTGCAAGTTTTCTCATGACGATCTCCCGCTGCTACCCACTGACTATGATTATACCACGCTTATTATCGTTATTAATTTTTTGAGTTGTCTTCTACAATGCTATTATAAGTTTAGGTATACATATAACTCTGCGTAGGTGTATAATACATACAACTGTAATTAATATTTTCAGTAAAATTATAGCTTTTATATCCAAGTTACGAAGAAAATGTTATGAAATCAAAATAATATAGGCATGAGTAAAGTCTCGTAACAATAAAAACAAGACAACGTGCATTTGACGTTTATTGAAACAGCCACGCTGCGATAAAGTAAGCTTCACAAAGTGAACTCTGAAAATGAACGGTAACTGACGGAATAAAGTGACCAAGAGGAAAATATTGAAAGCACCCATCGTTTTATCATACGGTTAGTCCATAACCTAGTTGGTTAACTTAAGTATCGGCAGATTATTAAAATACAGCCAGTATTTGTTACGCACGAATATAAGTATTGCAAAAAGGTTTTCTTAATTTCACGTAAACAATACAAAATATAATTTTATCTTATGTACGTATGTCACAGATTAACTTATAGTTGTACTAAATAGAGCGGACTTCAATTGTTAAAATTGATAGGTAAAATTTTTTATTTTTTTATTTTTTTGATAGGTTCCAGGTGAGATAGTGGTCTCTCTGACCACTATCTCACCTGATAATAAGTGATGATGCTTTCGAAAATGTCGTTCTGGCTAATCTAGACTTACTGGTTCTCTAGGACAGCTACCGGAACACAACTTCAGGTGTTTGCGACAGAAAAAGACATTTTCTACTTGAGGGTGGTTTCTAGCCAAGCGGGCATTCGCAAAATGCTATAACGCCTGCCATCCTAAGACAACAACTGGGACCGACGGCTTAACGTGCCCTCCGAAGCACGGAAGCGCTCAGTAGTAATATCACTAGCGGTCACCCATCCAACTCATGACCACAGCGGATGTAAGTAACGTTCGCTGCGGTCAACTGCGTCAACTTTGAGAACACCTAAGCAAACTTCGCTACGAACGCTTCAAAAATATCTAAATGCACTCTCTATAATATATGTTATAGAGGGTGGATAGAATCGAATGCGTTCCAAAGGTGGTCAGCACGGCACCCGAGATATATCAAATGTAATTTTACTGGAATGTGTGCCATTTAAACAAAAACAAAGTAATGTTAATATTTCACATATAAAAAGACGCCAAAAGTAAGTAAGCAGTAAGTGCGATTGTAACCGTCTCAGATATTGTTCCTGAGGAGCTTTTTAAAGTAATATTATTATGTGTTTATCTTTAATATAAATTCATGAGTGTTGAAAAACTTAAAAAAATAATATTTTTATTCTAAATATGGATTCCCGCATGAAGTAATGTCTGAATCTATTAATTATCTTAAAAAATGTTAAGTTGTACTGTATAATAATAGAAAAAACATTTTTTTTAATATGTGTGATTGTGTTGGTCTTTGTACATATTGTACCGACCCCACATTAGTTGGAGAATAGTAGGAAAATGTTTTTGTATTGCTGAAATCTATCGCCTACACTTACCGATTTATTCCCGCAGTTGTTCATGAGAACTAGGAATTCTAGGGTAGCCAGTACAAGATCATCGACCGCATTATTACTTGCATTTAGGAGATAGTGGATAAAGGCTAGCGTATCAGCATAAATAAAATATGAACGACAAATACACTTAAATTCAAAAGAGATTAATGTAAGGCAAAACCAGCAAAGATACCTGATAATATGTTAATAATAATAATATCTGATTATTTCTCAAAATTACAAATGTGCAGTTACATAGCAGCTTACGAATAGTCTTATAAATAACACACATTTTGGAATAATAAAGCTATTATTTTAGAAACAAAAATGATAATATATAAATATAAAGTATGAGGAGCGCCCCAGCCTGGTGCTTTAGACAGTTACACGTTACACTACACATTGTATCATCACAGGAAGGTTGCAGGAAACAGATGTTTCCAATGAGTTCAAGCAATTTTTCTCCGAACAGAAAACAAATGCAAATATCAAACCTGTCAACTGACAAATAAAGAAGCCTGATAAGGGGTATGCATATAAAAAAATACTATAACAACCTCTGTTATATTGTGGTAGAGTAAATTATTTAAACGGCCTGTTAATGCTCTGACATGTGCTAAATAGTAATACTTGAACAGAATTTTATCAAATATATTTGGAAGAAAATTATAATAATATCATAATTTTGAATCGTCAATGGTCAAGTGAATTCCGGAACACGTTACCGTAAAATTTTCTCAATAGAATAACATTGCATGTTGAATGTTGACTCTAAATTACGCTCATAACATTAATATCTTAATTATTCATTAATGTATGTGTATAAAAAATAGCAAATCCTTATCAAGACAGAAGTTATATTATCGATTTATTGAAATTATTTGAAATATTTACAGCCTTATTGTTTAACAGAATGGTGATGGAAATAAACTTCACTAACCGACTTTAAACAGGTTCTGATTTCGATGATAACGCGATTAGTTTTAGGCATAAAGATTTTAAGTTACACATAAATATGTATCTTGAAAAATGTATTTGCCATGCGTCGATGACATGTTAACTGCAAGTCTTGTGTTTTGTAGATGAGTAAAAATCGGTTTTGTCAGCCGAATGTATCACTAAAAGAAAAATAATGAATTTAATAAAATTGTTGGAATCGACTTTTAACACTGAAAACCTTGAAATAACATGTGGTAGTTTGACCATGAAAATGTGAACTCAGACTGGATTGATGTCGGTACTATGTTGATCTGACTGGATCAACATGGTACCGACATCAACAAGTTATTACATACTTCTAACACTAAAAGGTAGTGTTAGAAGTCAGTTCCTCATTTCAGTCAGTTTTTTTATGCCTTATAGGTTAGCCTTTGCCAATTTCTCAACTGATGGCAAGCGATGATGTTGTCGAAGATGTTGTTCAGGCTAACTTAGAATTACTGGCTCTCAAGGACAGCTGCCAGAACACACCGTTAGGTGGTTGGCGACAGATTTTCTACTTGAGGGTGGTAGCTAGCCAGGCGGGCATTTGCAAAAGGCCCTACTACGATGCTATAACGACTGCCATCATAAGATGACAACTGGGACCGACGGCTTAACCTGCCCCCCGAAGCAAGACCTCAAGTATCAAATCTTCTGCTTGAGGGAGGTAGCTAGCTAGGCGGGCATTCGCAAAATGCCCTACCACCATGCATAAGGGCTTGGAGAACTTACGAATGTAAGCAATGGCAAATATACTCAACATATGGTTTAAAAGGCAAAGACGTTTTCGTTACATAATTCAACTGTGCCCAGTGGGGTGCTCGGTTAAAATGTCATTCCCTCGTTTTTTTCCCGTGGGCGTCGTAAGAGGTGACTAGAGGAAAAATACGAGAAGGGAAGCAGCCCGTTCTGAAGAACTGACATTTTCTACTGCGATCCCCAAGACGCCTGAGTGGAGACTTTGTTCAACCTTGGACGTTCTGGTTGATGTGATAATGATGATGACGAATACTACTGTATAATACTAAGAATCAACGGGGCAATACTGCCAGCATGCTGGGCACGCTGCCAACTGATAGTGGGTTGGAGCATTTGGACTGCCTGTGATTCTGGAATAACTTATAAATGCTATTATTGTAGTAGCTATATACAACACTACGTTGTATATAGTTCGAAGTATTTTATAAAGAAAAGCATACCGGAATAATAAAAAAAACACTCAAATGAAATTATAATTTTAAATGTCAAAATGAACGTCATCGGTATTTCCACTCTATTAAACAATAAAGTCACTGTTTAGTCGATACAGTGTAATTATACAACACTAACTTGAAGCAATGATGGCCGAGCGGTAATAGCTATCTATGGACTGCCATGCCGCAGGACCCTGGTTCGATCCTCACCGCCGGCTTGAGCTTCACCGCATGGTGGAAGGGCATTTTGTGATGGCCCGCCTGTCTAGCTACCACCTTCATGTCGAAAATCTGTCGCTAAGTACTTAACGGTGTGTTCCGGCAGAGCAGTCCTTGAGAGCTACTGAAATTACAGGCACATGAGACTTAACAATTATGTCTCAAAGTGACTGGCGCAGTTCGTGACTTGTGACGAAATGCATCTGTTATAGACAGAGGTTAGTCCGCTTAACATCAGGTGGGCCTCGAGATTGTTCCGTCACAATAGCATAAAAAAACACTACGTTTGATTACAAAATTACAAATATACGATAGGAAAAATTTAAGTCATGTGCGGGATCCCGCACAAGACTTAAATCCCGAACATGCCTTAAAAAATAATTTCCTATCGTATATTTGTAATTTTTTAATGTAATCCACATAGCAGGCGTTATTGCAAACATAACAATAATAAAACTAGGTTTGTTTAACAGCATAAAATAATAAATGAGCGCTGAAGTATAAGACGATTACGGAGGTTAGTTTGTAAAAGTGCGGTTAATTAAAAGTTGCGTGCCGCGAACTGGGGCTGCACTGAGCCACAACCTTTAATGAAAGTTGGTTGTTTCCTATTCCTACTTGCTTTATGTCTATTGTTTATTATCGTACGGTCCGACACCTGCTTTACGTTGTAGTTGCTATTACCAAACTAAGTAATATATTATTTTAATGAATAGATTCAGGCGTTACTTTGCGGAAATCCATATTTAATAATAACAAATATTCATAAAATATTTTAAGAAAACATTTAATTAATATTTTAATAAAACACTTAAAAAAATATCTCGATCGTGCGCTCGTAGAGTCCTCCTGAGGATGCTTCGTGTAGAAGCGAAAAGCGTCGAAAAATCTTCCGATTTGGCTGCTTGGCGTTTGTGACGCCACGTCGGCTTACCAGGCAAATTATCACTAGATATATGTTTTATATTTTTTAAGTGTTAATTATTAAAATATTGATTTAATGTTTTTCTAAAAATATTTGTTATCATTTAAAATATTATTTTCTGTAAAGTGAAAAAAAAGACAAAAAACATTATCATGACCCGAATTCTGGAAGGATAGGTGTGTGTAATAATAATAATAATTATTTACCAAAAAATATATTAGGTACTTATATAAAATTGTTTATGAATTTTCAGAAGTAGGTTATCCATCTTATGTAATGAAACTCCGGTGGACATTGATTCCCAAACTAGGCGAGTGTCTGTGTCGTATCTATTCTCATAGTAAATTGACTTTATTGTTATATACCCACATTTTGGCCAACATTTTTTAGTCTAGCAATATGACTGACATGAATATGCAAGCCTATTGCTATATACCGGGCACAGCTACACGAGTACATGAGTACTCATATCGGGCAACAACGGAGAATTACTTTGTGAAAAATTCTGAAAGTATTTTCGACATAATAAGTAACTAAGGCTTTGATAAAGTTACTTATATCGTAAATGCCAACTTTTTTGTTACACATGTGTATGATTGCTATATTTTTTTTATGAGGTAGGAGGAAAAACTATTATGCGGCTCA
The DNA here is from genome assembly GCA_963890685.1 of Plagodis pulveraria. Taxonomy (NCBI): domain Eukaryota; kingdom Metazoa; phylum Arthropoda; class Insecta; order Lepidoptera; family Geometridae; genus Plagodis; species Plagodis pulveraria. The sequence continues at coordinate 19,583,280 of OY982950.1, read as the reverse complement.
CTTGGTGGGATTTTATAACCGTTACTCAAGGAAGACAGCGTGTTGCTGTCTTCCGTGGGATTCTTACGGCATTTTCTGCCTAGCATTGCTACTATGTGGAACCAGTTACAATCTGAAATAATAATAATCACATTGGTCAAGGGCTAACCTATCAGCGCTAAATTAACCAACCTCTATAAACCAATTGTACTTTTACTGTGTTTTCACTGTGACTGAGTCCCATAATATAGGTCTAGTTTTAATTTTGTGAGCTTTAATGATATTGCATGTTTTATGGAATCGCAATGCGCTTCCCAGTAAAAAAAGTTACCTTACCTTAAGTTGCTTAGTCTCCATGTATAGATCATCTGTTGGGTATCGAAGTAGATTGTTGTAGGCTACTTTATCGCTCTCTGTTCCCTGTCGGCTATCATCATGTGAATAACAGTACCTTATTATGATTGTACACATGTCTGCTATATATATGTCTGTATCTTTTGAAAATATTATATATCTAGTGGTTTTCTTAACCGATTGCTAAGAGTATGTTTCAGCTTAGTCCATGACAAATGTTCATCAAAGATACCCCCAATACTTAATATCTATCTACGAATTGTTTTTTTTCGTCTAAGATACATGAGTATAATTTGACTCATAAATGTTGTGGCTTTGAATACATTGACATGTAGAATGCTGAAATAAAAGTGTATACATACATGTAGTATATAGTATATACATGTATAGACTTGGATACATCTTCCCATGTTTTGGCATGGCAAAATAATAGTTGTTTCATTAGTGAAGGCTGAAGTTGAAAGGATATGCTACAAATAGGGATGGACCAAGCGCACTACCTTTCGGGATTCTAAATTGCACATTAATATATGTACTGTAGCAATCTGCAATTCAATTTCAGTCTTCGGTTGAAGACAACGTATAAAACGATGTCTTCGACTACATATATGACATAAATTACTCAAATGCTATTTTTCGAGCTCCGAGGTTTTCCAGCTTCCTTAAAAACGTAGGACGTGATACTGTATCCAAAGTTTTTGTTAGGTCAAGGAAGAAGCCAATGCTTATTTTGTCCTTAATCAAGTTTTTCATAAAATAGTCAACTAAGGAGCAACGGCGTCTTTAGTTGACCTGCTAGAACGTAAGTCGAATTGATTTTCGGACAGGATATTCTGCCTTTCAAAATGGCACATTTTTTAATTTTTTTCAGGACCTATAAGAACTAAGTCAGCAGTATTCTAGAATAGTAGTCAAAAGTAAATTGTCATAGTGTTATTTCAAGGCCTCAGAAATGTATAATTATTTATATTTCATCAAAAATAAAACTGCTCTTGGTAACTAGTAACAATGACACACACAAACATATACGAACATCCGAACAAACGTCATTTATTACATATGATGACCTCCTTGCTTATATGTTTGAACTAAGAGTTGGCAATAAATCACATTATCTGCGTGTCTGCATAAAAATACACGTAGATATGATTGTTCTAAACTTGCTCTAGCACTTTACCGCCCAACTTTAAGCATTGCTTCCGCTCTTTACTTTTATCACAAAGTGTAACTTTTTAAATTGATGTTTTTCCCGCGAATCAGTTGACGACTTAAGTTTTAAAATCTGTTTTCTAACGGACTGAATTGCGGTTAACAGCTATCGGTTTAGTTACAGCCAATCTCGACGAAATGTTTGTCTGGTCATTGTTTATGAACAGATATAAATTGATCAAATAGTTTTTTTGGCGGTTGGCTTAGCTTTAAATTCAGAAACAAACATCTACGAAGTTGGATCTGCAGCACGTTTAATGTTATTGCTGGTTTCAGCGCAAGCTGGAACAAGCAAGCATATTTCAATCTTTATTGGAGTCTAATGTAGTATAATGTATTGTAAGATTTATATCGAGTTAAATTTGCGTAAATAAAATTTATTCTTTCTCTCTACTAAAATCGCTGATTAAAAGAACTTAGATGAAAGTTGAACGCTTCATAAAACAACAGACTACCATGTGTGCGTATACACTGTTTAACAATTGGCCAGTTAATGAAATACATTGATCATTATCATTCTTCAACTCCATGATCAAATGCCATCAATAATCATGCAAAAAATATTGTTTATAATAAAGTTAATGAAGAAGAAATACCTTTAATTTTGACCTCACAATATGCAATCGAATATGCATATTTGCTTTCCTGTGTAGTGATTATATTTGTTTTATATGAAAACAAAATACAAAGTTGTAGTACATGCCTCAGCCTCAGAATATATTGACTGTGACATAAAAACAGAAAAACAGCGCCCAGTCCCATGTCTGATATGCTATATGTACCTTAGTAGAGATAGTGATATACATTATACTATACTCTATGTCCCTATATTTACATAGGGTAGTGTATCTTTATATTAAACGCTCTCGTGTGTATTTGGGGTAGTAACAATCGAGTTTCCCTATGAATTAAAAAGTTCATATAGTTGTTAGGGTTTCGTTTTGCAATTAAACCCTGAAGGAATCAAATTGACAAACAAAATTTGACTTTTTACTATTCCGGTGATGCGACAGTGTGCTAGTTAGTGACTGAATAAGTTAGACTGAAAGGGCATTCTGGATCAACCCGGAAAACAAAAAGACGGTTACACAGCAGATGCGTCTTCTCTAGCAGCAGATGTAATATCCAGAGCTTCCTCTAGATGCAAAGCCGCATCTTATTCACAGAAATACAGATTAGTTATCCAAATGAATCGTTTTGCAGGTATGATGCATTGTTTAAATTTCTCCTTGCTAAGGTCTAGACTTATACTATAATTTAGGTCTAATGCCGGGGTATTTGTATTTGGTTAAGATGACATTAAATTTGTTTTCGTTGTCTCTGTAATTTTGATTACAGATTTTAGATCCAATTCTAAAAAAATATATAAATAAGTGAAGAGTAGTACAAACTTATGTATAGAGTGTGCAACGGAAATCAAGAGATTGTTTATCATGTATCTCATGGAAATGGTGCTGATATAGCCAACAACGGTAACTTTCTGCTGAAATCGCCATTTTGAAATTCACAACACTTTAATTAACAGCATCTTTCTATACCTGGACACCAATCATGCTGGGAAAGAAGCACCGATTTGGTTTTAAATTTAAACTTCACTAAGCTTCAAGAGGCACCTGAATAAATTATAATTGTATTTATTGTCGATTGGATCGACAATCATTACAATTACTATACAGCTTTAATACCTCAACCTACTGTTGACAACAGATCTACACTGATATTCAGTATCAGTATCTTCTGCGTTTGGTAGTTCTGATTAGAAAGTTCTTTTTTTTCTTCTGTTTTTTTAACCTTTTAAAACCTTTTATGTACAATGTTGTACTTCAGGCAATGAGGTATTTTATTCCAGTTTGTTATGAACCGCAATCTAGCATAGTTATTCCTTGGTTCAGTAATTATTGTAGACGCACTGAATCGCTGAACATGAAACGAAATCAGCCTGGATTAATGTTTAAATCCGCAGAGCTAAGGATATTCCCATTATGAAAAGAGTTCATATCAAGGCTTCCAAGTCACGCAAAATGACGTTTTAAAGGGCGCACCACGAGTTCATTATTATGAAATTTATTAAAAAAATATAAATTAGCCGAGTAGCGTCCACGTTAGCTTCTTACCCTGCGGGTTGTAAAGAATTCTAAGCACTGCTGAAATTAATCACAGCTAATTTCAGTTCCCATAGTCTCCCTCTACTGTTAAAATTTGAGGGATCATGGTCTCACATGCTGAAAAATGAACAGTACTAGAAGGTTGCTTGACTCCTTTAACTCAAACTACTACTTTTTGCAGTCTTCGCGCTTAGATGAAGCCATAATACTTCAATGTATATTAAGATGTGAAGCGTTTATGCCAAAATTTCGTATCCATCATACTGAAGTACGTGAAGTACGTGAAATAACAATATCGATCTTCGATTCCTATCATCAGACAACAGGGCGCACTGAGGATCCGTAAATGGTCGATATTGTAATAATACTATATTATTAGTATGTACGTAGAACTTTGCTTGACGTTTATTATCGATTCAACGACAAGTACAAAGAAAATAGATATTTTCTAGGCAGTCATGTTCCACCGTAGACCGCACCTAAGTCTTCCACGGTAAGACTACGGTCAAAGTTTCTCTTTCTGTTACAAAAAAAGCCGTATCGATCCTACCACCGTCATATATTTTATTATAGCCTTCCATTTACGAGTAATAGTAGCGTGACCATGTCGTGAAGTTATGGTGAGATAGGCTGTGGATTACCACGGGAGTGTGTGAGCTTAGTAGTTGAGCGGACGGTCCCGAGGGAGTAACGCGTCAACCCTTTAGATATAGCAGTCCATAAGTAATACTAGTGAATATGGATACCGGTTTGCCTTCTGCTAGTCGCACCTATACGTTCATAAGGGCTACTTTCTTAGCACATAGGTAAAATTGTTATATTAATGCCATACTCCGGCAGAGGAATTAAAATACGTCTATTGATAATTCCGATAAAGTATCGCCTTCCCTCCTTCAAAATATCTTTACAGAACTTGGTAAAGGAGTGGGTCTTGGGTGGAACAGAATACTAAAAGTATTTCAAGCTTAATAGTCTTTTTGAGGCACTGTTCCTCAAAAAGGCCATTAAGCTTGAAATAATTTACGTATTTTATCCCACTCGTCTGCCAAGAGCTGCAGACTCATCGAGCGTTTAATCGATAGTCATTTCAATTATTTGATTTTTACCCAAATCTACCGAGACCTGCTAACTATTTCTGGAACAGTTTGATTATTTTAATTGTATATCAATCCAGTGGATAAGTGCATAGCTGGTGTCCAAATATACATTTTCTAAAGATAGGGTTACCTACAAGAGCTAAAAGTTTATTTAATAAACCAATATTCAATGCATTTAAAATTAATTCTTTGAATGAAAATCACTGAAATTATTTAAAGTAATTTTGTTTCTCAAATTTAATACTTGAGTAAGCATAAAACCTTTTGTTTGTAGTATTTTATTCATGCTGTCCGCACGCTGCAATCGGAAACTGTATATTGCGTATTCGCAACTCGTTCTGATCTGATATGGATATCATTGGATACAATACAATTGAATCGGAATCGATCGCGAGCCGTGACTGGCGACGAGCGACAAATTCATGCAAGCCTGATTTGCGGCGCACAATGAACATCTCGAGTTAAGTCGAAATTCCTTCCGAAACGGATAAAGGAACAACGGTTTAAATGCAAATAAGATTACAATTAGATATTTAGATCCTCTCGCAACCCACTTATTTCAAGACAAGCCTCTTAATACTGGGCTTGTTTAATCAAGTATTTAATAGACTCTGCGAATAAGCGTTTGTGATATGGATGCTTTGTGGTGGATTTCAATATCAATTTAGTGTTGAATATTTATTCAAGATTTAAGAGAGAGGATACCTAATTCCGTTGAGTATTCGGTACTCTATTTTACCGTAAATCGCAATGAACAGTAGCTTCCTAACGTCTCTTAGCATGGGATGGTTGTATGGTATCTATGGTTACGTTTTCGCTTTCCTTGTGCATTATATTTTGTACACATGTAAAATAATTTCACTTGATCGTAAAATAACGTACAGAAGTAAATTCTATGCTCAAAATGGACTAAAAACGTATGGCGCACTTAACAGTTCTTGATGAATGTTAACCCAAGTCACTAACAATTCATTGGAGGGGACCTCTCTTTGCCGAGCGTGGTAAACGCCATGCTCGTCAGGGAGAGATCGTGGCAGGCGGCGGTCTCCTTCTGCGAAGAAGTGATGGCGCAGAAGGAGGCTGCGGAGCGGGTCAGGGAGAACGATGTCCGAGCTGACGCGCTCCGGCGCAGACGAACGGGGACGAGGAGGCGGCAGTTCGCCCGCCTCCTCCCTTCTCCGTAGTGGAGTCGCTGTTGTTGAGTCGGGGGTACTCCACCAGCTTGTACGGCCTCACACGTTTTGGGGGTGGCCTTGGTGAGTAAGGTCGCCCCTTCACAAGCACAGAGGCTCGATTAGTTCGGGTCTACCGCCGGGGCAAGATGGTGCATGCTAACGTGACCCTATCTTGCCCCACATCGGCGGAGGACTGCTCACGGGGGAATTTTAGTGGGTCCAAGTCCCACACAGCCCCTTCCACCATCCCCGTGGAGGAAGGGCAGTGAGAAGGCATTTCCCGCCATCAAAAAAAAAAAAAAAGTTACTAACAATAACGCCAACCCCACATTTTTCTTTAAATTATTTTATAAGTTTAAATCATGATAATGAATTCGGGCGTTACTATATTTATATTATATAATAATATTTCAAGAACACATCAAATTAATATTTTATAAAAATATAAAAAAATATGAGAGTTCAAGAAATTAATTTCTCCATCATGCGCTCGAAGAGTAAAAACCTCCTGAGGATGCTTCATGTAAAAGCGAGCGCGTCTAAAATTCTTCCAGTTTGGCGGCGTGGCGTTTTCGTCAAGTCGCGTCGGTTTAATAGAACAATTAGACGGAGTTTAGGATTTGATATTTTTTTTTATATTTTTGAAGTCATTTTCTATAATATTAATATAAATAATTGTATTAATTAATATAAATTATAATAAAAATAATTAAAGTTTTCTTAAAGTATTCTTAAAATATTTGTTATTATTAAGTTTGAATCAAATTTTTAATTCGTGGGATAAGTAATATTATACATTATAAACTAGATGAAGTTACTGGTACTACTTGCGTCTGTAAAATATTTGCGTTAGATTTCGATTTTAAACACTTTTCACATAATATATTAAATTATCAAGCACCTTTGTTTTAAGTCTGAATCGCGAGCTCAATGGGAAGTCAGTTTAATACTCGTACCTACCAAAAAGACAGTGAAAGGCTTGTCGCATTACAAAACCAACACGTCTTTATTACCCAGGTAATAAAGACGTGTTTACAGACGGTTTTTTAATAAATAAATAATCAACCCTGAAAAAGCATTTAGAATTTAATCTTATAATAATAAAATAGAAAGTTAAGGAGGGAGATAAAACATGTTTAAGGAATGTGGAAAAACTTGAGTGTCAGTCGAGCTGTAGGATACATCATTTAGGTACCTATATCTACTTTTATAATATGGTTAAGGCAGGGAGGCTCTCATAGCAACGCAGCCTCGTAATAACCGCGGGGCTCCTCAAGGCGGCAACAATGCGCAGCCTGGATTACTTGTCAAACAACTTGACAACATGAAATTCGTAAAACTCACCATTTTTGATACGATGCTCGAACGCCGCGACGCTCTTCAACAACCTATCGAATTGATACAGAGCCTTTTGGTGTTTTAAGATGGTCTCAATTTTGTTTTTGATCTGTAGAATTTTCTTTTGAATACCATAATACATATATATTAATATTAGCATACGGTTGTGTGTCTTACATTACCAAACAACACTTAAATATGCATTGTAGAAGGCTGGTGAAGGCGCCGCAAATTTGAGTCCATAGAATTGCTGTCGGTTATATTCATACTAACAGACAGATTTATGTATTTATTTATAATATAAATTGCTTACTGCACTTACAGGATTCACCAACGCCTGCAGCGAGCCAACAACAATTAGAGTTAGAATACATTATAGTCACTATTAATAAGCTAAAAAAATGTGCACATTGATTATAAAATTCTTTAGGTTTACAAAAAAATACATCTATTTCTGCATTTTGAGCAAGCATAGCGTTGAGCAGGGAAATAGCTTGAGATGTCGGAGCGAATTTCGAGGTAAGCGTGCGTACGCTCGGACACGCGATCAGGCGCAGGCGGCGCGCGCTGCATGCGCGCGATTCTTTCACACGGTTAGGTACCGCTAACGACCACCGAGCAAGCGCGCTGGAATTATCAATATGCTCGTTAAGCAACTGATAAAAATGCATTAATAACGCACACTTTCTACGTAGTATCAGCGTGTCTATACCCACCATTCCGGAGACATATAAAGAAGGACACAAAAACGGATAATATCCATAGAGTCTTTTGAAAAGATAATGGACAAACTTTCGTTGTACGCGTTAGAATATAATGGTATAAGTCCTCTCATGGGGCTCCCAAATTATAGAATTATATTCCAGCCTACTGCGCACATAAGCATAAAATAAGATTATAATAACGTTTAAATCTGGCGGCTTGTCGCATTACAAAACCAAGTGATTTGAAGGCCCGGTTGCAAATATCTATAATGTGCATATTAAATGTCAGCCCCACATCTAATGTAACTCCTAGGTCACGAATTTGTACAGATAAAGGTGTACCAAATGGTCTTGTTGTTTGGCTCATTCATACATTTCTTATCAATGGCTAATTGGCTCTTAGATAATTGTTGCCCAGTAGGAGGCCACCTCCATGGCCGTATCAGATGCATTATTGAGGTCCTTTTGTGTGCAGGTTTCTGTGTTTTGTGGCTAATGTGCAGCAATACCGTACTTATTTATTAATACAAATATGTAGTGGTATTTTTTTATGGCTAGTACCTATTCAATCTTACCTGATGATAAGTGATGAAGAGAGAGTCGTAGGGGTTGAAAAGGCTTAACCTATAATTAAAAAACAAGGACAACTTTAAGTGCTTCACGACAGTTTTTTTTTATATAAGGGCTGTCATCCAATCTGTTCTGATTCTTTGAACTAAAATTAATTGCAAATCTCAACGAAAGGTAAAAAATAAGTTCAAACGGAATTGGTACTTGCAGCTCTTCCACATCTTTGGCCAGAAGTTACTCAACTAATATGAGCTAGGTAACGAGTCATTTTGTTCGAATGTATCCTCTTGGTATTATTATTAAACCTTCTTAACCGGATGGAGTGACATATAAAGACAATGGGGATTGCCCTACAAACAAATATTTTATTATCAATCTGATTGCTAACATCCTAACTAAATTGCCTTTTCACCGGCAAACCAAATCATATAAAAAGTTCCACAAAACAATAACAAAAAAGCTTCCAATCGGCCAGTACGGATACGCTACGTATAATTGCTATTGTGATTATGGTGCATTCAATAAATTGCTGAAGCGAGTAGGGAGATTCGTGAAAGCAGCAACACCGGTCACAATCTGCTTGACCCAGAAAGCTGGAGTGGCGCGAGCGAACGATCACGTCGATAGCGCGCGCTCGCTTCGCTCTCCACTGGCCTCCCAGTCTAAGTAACTAGTACCTAATCTTTGCCTTTATACCCTAACTGTAACCAACACATGCCCCGACAATGTGCCCTAATATCGAACTAAAAAATCTATATAGTATAGTATTAAGTTACACACAGCACTAATTAATATTTCATTAATTGACAGAAAATTTCGACAACAGAAGCAATTTTTTAACAACAACAACATTTTGGACACAATCGCCTTAACTTTAAAAATGTTTTGGTCTATATATACGAGTATGTCTATATATTATCATTTGATCGACTACGCTGCGTATATCGACAATAAAAAATAATGTATTAGTGTATATCTAAACTAATATAATGAAAAGGAAAGATTTGATTGTTTGTTTGTTTGCATTGAATAGGCTCTGAAACTACTGGACCGATTAGGATGAAATTTGGTATGTAAATAGTTTGAGACACGGGGATGGACATAAGCCATTTTTATCCAACGGCGCAAAAAGAGGTTAATGATTTTAACCGATCTACTGGACCGATTATGATGAAATTTGATATGGAAATGGTTTGAGACACGGGAAAGGACATAGGATAGTTTATTACTAAAATAAAACAAAAAAATAATAACGGATAAAAAAAAACATTACAAAAAAATATATTTTTATATTGTTATGATTGCAATAACGCCTGCTATGCGGATTACATTACAAAATTACAAATATACGATAGGAAAATTTTTTTAAGTCATGTGCGGGATTCGAACCCGCGTCCTTCCGCCCCTTTAGCCGGGGCATGCTCTAACCAATTGAGCTAACATGACATGACGTCATAACTAGAATCTTTCCTATCGTTCATTAACCATCGTATTGGGATGGTAAATTATTCCTATCGTATATTTGTAATTTTGTAATAAAAAAACATTCTTTATTATTTTCTTTTCTTAGTAATCTGACTCAAATAAAAGGGTTTATGTGTGTGTATAATAATTTTTTTTTTCTTTTTTTTTTGTTAAACATCCGTGCGAAGCCGGGGCGGGCCGCTAGTATAAATATAAATTAATTACAGTGAATAAATCAGAGCTGGTCCTGTTTATCATTTCACATATGTGGGCAAAGAACTAGAATAGCAGTGAATAATGAACATGGGATCACGGGATAATGAAAATGTCATAGGTTGAACATAAACAATTATTTGACCGATTTAAGAGTATCGAATATATAGAGAATCTTACTTATATTTGTTATAGGTAAATAGGCGAAATAGCTGTTAAACCGATTTTGCTCAAAAATGGTATGTAATGTTGCCATAACATCTCTAAAACGTATCCAGAGAGTATACTGCCTGAGACTTATTCACAACTGTCCAGTAAGAAGCGAGATTTTAAATTTGGAATCTCATACTGGTCAGTAATTAAGTTATGTAATTTACTTACGGGACAGTTTTTTTTTCCTATCTCGTGGTTTGGACTCGCACATCTTGTGCATTTGCCAGTGTCATGTTATATATACTGGACAGTTAGGTCATCTCTTTATCTCTTTATCTGCCTGGAATAAAAATGTAGTACCAGACGCAGATTAGTTTTTAGCCATTATAACATGGTTATAGCAGGGAGGCTCCAAATATATATCCATCTCGCTTTTTGGGATGACATTTTATGAGATAGATATATTTTTGGAATCTTAAACAGCCATTTTATAGTCTGTGACACCTAACGCGACGCAGAAAAAGTACGAGTATGCACGTTGCGTTTTGTCTCAGTAATGTTATAGAAGTATAGTGTAGGATTTTATGTTTGTATTAAGTAATTTCAGTTTATAAATCATGTTAGATTAAAACTTTCCATTCTAAAATTAACATGGAGTTTCAAACAATAATATAATGTTTTATACTTAAACATTCTTGTTATGTAAAAATAGAACAGGGTTTAAAACTAAACGCAAACTTTTTAGTAAAAAAAACAACGACTGGTGGGATATCACATTCAATTGCGACCGTGAACATAGATAATCCCAAAAAATGAGTTCAAGCGAATCTGATTCGGAAATAGATGGCACTCCTCCTGATTTAAAAGCTGAGGCATTCACTTTTGAGAAAAGCATTATACAAGCCTCAACCAGTAAGACAGCCATTCTGGCCTCGTATATAACCGGACCTCACCTGCGGACTTACTTAAATGGATTCTGCAGTAATGTACTATTTCTCAAACATGCATGGAAATATTGTCATTATTTTCCAAAATAGAATACGCCGCGAATTTACGGAGAAAGAAAATCAAACCCATTGCAGGAGCGTTTTTTGAATTTAGAACATTACAACGCTCCAGCAATGTTGTGTGAAAACGGCGTGCTTTAGTTAGTAATTACTCTTTGATTAGATCTCTTTTATCATACTTGGCATACCAAAGTAAGTATATTTGCCTAGTACCATGGAACATATAATAATGCTAGTACAAAGCGTTCACTAGAGGGGCGTTCGTTTTGGCTCGATTGCGTTTGTAGCAGTTTCAAAAGTGGCATTTGTGTTTTAGCGTTCGGATAGAAGCTTTTGCTATTTTTGACCACCAATTACTGCATGCTATCCGAACGGCTTAAAACATACTTTGACAACCGACAATATTTTAACAATTTTGCACAGTACGAAACATGGAATCAATCTCTAAAATTAACAAAAAGTAGGTACCTATATTATTATTATTTCTTTGTTAATGGCTTCTGATAGTTACTTATATAAAAAACTTGTGAAACTCTTCAATCGCGCCAAATACAACTGTCAAAACAGCAGTTGTCAAAAAACGATCACAATGATCCCACGGCAAGACATGGGTCAAAAATATCACTTTTCTCTGTCATTTGTAGCGTTTTCAAAGCTATCCGAACGGTGAGCGAAAACGATATTTTTGCTCACGAAGTCCCAAAACGAACGGCCCGTGTGATCGTTTTTAGCGTTTGTGAGTGTTATTTTTGGCACCGATAGGCTATCCGAACGCCCTATAGGTAAACGCATTTATGGCTGTATAGCCATAAATGCGTTTACCTTTCGGCACAGATGATAAATAGCAAAATGGCGGCAAAGCTGAAAATTTGTCTTGATATGTTATTTACATACTTAATAAATATAAATGTTATAATTAAATGAGTTCCAACGGTTCAGAGAGTGAAATGAAGATTGATTACTTGTACACCTATCCACCATATTTAAGATCAGAAGCCAAATGGGCAATGGAAAACCTGCTTCCAGCGAAGTCAAAAGAAAAATATAATATGAACGTGTAAGAAAATTTTATGATTTGGAAAAACGAGAAAAAAGTGAACATTTTCTCCGAAACAGTATTTCTGGCGTATTTAAATGAGATTCCTAAAACTAAAAAGCCTCAACATTACGGGCAATTTATTTCATGCTCAAATGTACAGTTCATGTTAAAAACGGCATCAACTTGAAAAATATGGAACTATTCAAGATTCAAAAGCAAAAAATCAAAATTTTGTAATGGTGAAAAGATAAAGCAATTTTTAATTAAAGCCCAGATGATATATATTTAGCGACACAGGTAAATATTTGAACACTAATTTATTTCCCTACATTTTCTTTTGTGAAGAGCACTATATATGCCTCCGTGGAAATGGCAATTGCCTGTCTCGTATTATAGTCTGGTTTTTAATTCGAGATCAAAAATGTAAACAAAGAAATGTCAATATATGTCATTGTCAAACTGATAGGTCAGGGTGTTCAATAGCTTTTCTTCAAAAATATTCTAACAAGTGTGGCTATTGAAAACAAAAAAATCTTACACTAATTTTTTCAGGCTTGAATATATGCGTAAATATGTACGCGCATATAAAAGTGTTTTATTGTTTCATAATAATGCATTAAATTATAGCATTAAATATATTTTTTTACATTAAATGCTCCATCCGTTCCCAAAATTAGAAAAATTACCAAGTACTTGTAATTTTTTTGCACGGTTAACACCTTTGTTTACATTTTTGATCTGGAATTAAAAACCAGAGTATAGTGAAATCCTCGCCTACAGCTCGGCCTGCAAACTCATACTCGACCTGCAATTGCCTATTTCACGGCCTTTGCAATACTATTAAAATAATTAATACGTTTTTAGAGTGACCTATGAGATTACGGGACTCTTTTACCTACTGCCTACTAAACCTATGGCCTATTATGCTACATCGTCTGTCCATCTGTCCAACTTCTAAGGGGTAACATATCCTAAATTCATCCTTGTAAATATTGCCGCGCTGGCGAATTGAAAATCGAACAAACTGTAGTAAAAATTATGTTTATATCAGCGCGCGCTGATCGCTACAAATTACTACCGTCTTTTGAAGTGTGATAGGTAGCCAGTTAATTTTTAATGTCCCATACTAGGTAGGGCATTTGGCGAGCACTCGCCTGGCTATCTACCACCCTCAAGTAGAAAATCTAACCAAGCACCTAACGGTGTGTTCCTGGTCCTTGAGAGCCCGTAATTCTAGGTTACCCTGAACAACATCTTCGACCACATCATCACTTACCATTAGGTGAGATAGTGGTCAAAGGCTAACCTATCAGGCATATAAAAATACCCGAAGGGCAAAACAGAACCCTGTTAAAGAGACTCTCTATCTAAGTGTAAAACGTTAATCCAAAAGGTTTAGAAATTCAATTAAAAAGCAAATGGGGTGTCATTACCTAGGACACTTTTATACAAATGTGTTTTTTTATTTTATTAACCGACATCCCAAAAAGGCGGAGGGTTTCAATTCGACACGTATATGTTATTTTATGTATGAACATGCGTCACTTTTTACAGAGTAGTCCGGTTATGATATTTATTTTTTTATTGAAAAGGATATACCTCTGAGGTGTTCCCATATAAGATCGTATATATATAGCAGATCGTGCTCGTATTCTCGCTGTTTCTATGTGGGAATCAGGTCTTTGGTTACAAGCCATTCCTTCTTACAAAACTGGTAACCTTATAGATCCTTCCGCTTTTCGTCTCGCTATTAGCTTACGCTTGGGTGCAAGGTGTTGTGTTGCACATCACTGCCAGTGTGGTACTGCAGTTGACCAACTCGGTCACCATGGCCTCTCCTGCTCTCGAAGTGCTGGTCGAATTTCCCGCCACGCCAGCCTTAACGATATCATTCGCCGGGCTTTTACCAGCGCCAATGTTCCAGCTGTTCTCGAACCGAACGGTCTGATGCGTGACGATGGTAAAAGACCTGACGGCATGACTCTGGTTCCATGGAAGTTAGGACGGCCCTTAGTGTGGGACGCTACATGCGTAGACACTTTAGCGCCGTCACACCTTTCTGAAACCCACGTGAGGGCTGGCGCCGCGGCTACTTCGGCAGAGCAACTCAAGCGGCGCAAATATGCTAACCTCGGTATGGGTTACATATTTGAGCCGTTTGGTGTAGAGACGTTGGGTCCGTGGGGACCGGGAGCTCATCGTATTTTCCAAAATTTATCAGAGCGCTTGGTCGATGCGACGCGTGATCAAAATGCTGGCACCTATTTGGCTCAAAGAATAAGCATTGCAATTCAACGGGGCAATGCTGCCAGCATGCTGGGCACGCTGCCAACTGATAGTGGGCTAGAGCATTTGGACTCCCTATGAGTCCAAATGCTTTTACTGTAGTAGCTGTAGTATTGTAGTAGCTGTAGTGTTGTATATAGTTTGTAGTATTTGTTTTTAAATGTTCCCATATATGTATATTATATTTCATCAAAATTATTAAAGTAGGTTTTAAGTTACACTCAACTAACTGGAAAATGCTTGACAAGCCTAGATGACTTGGTAGTTGCTAGTTTTGTCGATGGTGTATTGTAGGTGTATTGTATTAAATTTGTCACAAAAAGATGAACAATGTTATAAACAAAAATTTAACTGACTTCTAAAAGTAAAAGTATGAAATAACTAGTTCAAGTCGGACCATGAAAATGTGATCTTAGAGAGTTTTAAATCAGCATGGGGCCGATTTTAACATGTTTTTTCATACTTTTCAGTGTGTTATTTTTTTAGCTCTAAAACAAATAATTGGGGGCTGCTAAAGTGGTAAATTTTAGTTAACTTTTGTTTCGGGTCTATCTCAAAAACTGAGCTAGTAAGGAAATTGAAATTTCTTTACTATGGCTACCATATCCTATATTTAACCAACACAAACTGAATGCACTTATAACGTGATTTTGACTATGTAATCAAGAGCAATAAAATATTATTTTACGGACTGCTACAATGCGTAACCCTAAAAGAGCAATGCCCGACGCGCATTTGGCCTGCTTTATTAACTACAGTTAAATTGAGGTTTATTTATACCATAAAATTTCAAACCGTAATAACTGTTTGTTTTTTTTTTGGCGAATATATGTCATATTAGGGGATAATGGAAAATAAGTTTCCACCGTTTTAATATTTGGGTGTGAAACCCTAAAAGGAATCAAAGAAGGCGTGAAAATTGACAAGGGATATTTTTTATTACACTTTATATTCGTATCATTGATAAAAATATATAATTCAGTAGTATATAATGGTATGACACAATAATAAACACATACTAATAAGTACCTATTGTGAATATAGAAGTAGGGTGTATTTGTGTATGTTTGTTGCCGCTCACCTTCGAAATGGTTCAACGGATTTTGATGAAACTTGGCTCATATTAAGGAAAGAAAATTAAAAACTCAAATACTATAAAAATATATCTTGATAGTTATAGTCGAAGTGTGGTAATTAAACTTTAAAAAATCTTTAATTTATAAATCTTTTCAAAGATTATATGTAGTAACAAAATCGCCACCTAACCCCAACTAAAATATAATTCCAAAAAACTATATTAAATCTTTATTTGCTTTTAATAACCTTACATTTAACCCCACTTTTCATATTTGATCGCAAACAATATATTATACATAGGTATTCCAAAATGTATTTACCCGTGCAACGGCTATAATCTAGTCGTGTACCTAGGTAGTGTATTTTATATTTCTGCATTGTTGTGTCTCAATAAAATTAGCGTTTCTATATGGCAGACCGAGAGACATTAGGAGAATTCCCACAAAAGGGGTTTCGTTTAGCCTACTATTTCGTTAGTAACAAGTAAGTAACTACAGCGTCATATCTTGCTTCATGCCAAAATCATTCATTGCCTGCCTTTTGAAATAACGCTATCATTTATTCAATTATAAAGCTTATAAAATAAAACAAAAGCATTGACTCCGGTTAAACCTTATTTGTATATTGCACCGTTTCATACAAACCCCGGATACAGCACATAAAATATTACCCCAATATTCGGCGCCCTTTTGCGTGCCCCTGTCAATAAAACCTTACAAATTTCCTCAGGCAGTATCGACAGTTTCGTTTCGTGATGATAAAATGTTTCAAGAATGTAAATTCTATATCGGTGGGAAACTGTTATCTCGGAGTTTTCAATAAATATGTCTCGACACAGGGTGCCCGCCCGCGCCCGCGCCCGTCTGCCTGTCCGGCCCGGCGAGGCCGCGTTGCGACACTCGCCCGCGCCCGGCGGCGGCGAGCGGCCGGCCCAGGCGCTAGGCGGGCGGGGACGGGCCGTTGACCTGCCACCCTTCGTCCCTTACCCCATACCTCCACACAAATCCTGAAACATATCCACGGAAAACAACCTTAGCTCCGAGTAGTTAGGCGTAATTTCCCTTCCTAGATTTCTTTAGTCTTGTCGAGAAAATTGGTCTACGCCATTCGCAATCCTATTTCAAGTGAATTTGGTGTAAATTGTTTCAGTCAGAGCTCGGCTCGGTACGAAATGTGGATAACGGTTACTTTTATTGCGCGGTTCCTAATGTGAATATTTAATAACGATATGTGTTAAGGGTTTCCATTAAGGAAGTGTCAAAATTACGTTTTGTGACGGTTGACAGCACCTCGCCATCATATCCAGGAAATTTGTAATCTACATAAAAGATTATAATGAAATAAACATTTTAATTAATGACTCTAAATAAAAAGAAACTGATATTTTTTACCCAGGACGCGGGAACAGTTGTGTAATTAATACCTAGATTATATCACATGTATTACAAGGGATCAAAATTATATTTTTATGGCGAAGGTGCTATTTCGAATCCAGAGCAACGCGAAGGATTTGTGGAGATTTTTAATTTAGAACACATAGTGCAGTGAGGGATTTAATATAAGTCGTCTGATCAAAAATATTTTTATTTTAAAGTAGAACAATAAACGTCACATGATAAAAATATTTTTGCGGCATTTGAGCTGAAGCAACGTATTAGGCATACAATATAATACAGTTACATTTTAATGATGTAAAAAAGCAAAAGAAATCTTTTATATACAACTCAAATTATAAATATATATATATTCAGAGTTAATATTGCATGGTGGTTAAGTTTGCACGAGGGTAGGCCATTTTGCGAATGCCCGCCTGGCTAGCTACCACCCTCAAGTAGAAAATCTGTCGCCAAGCACCTAACAGCGTGTTCCGGCAGCTGTACTTGAGATCCAGTACTTCTAGGTTGGCCTGAATAACATCTTCGACCACATCATCAATTACCATCAGGTGAGATAGTGGTCAAAGGCTAACCAATAAGGTATAAAATATATATATATATATTTATATATACATACTTTTGAAGAGTGAATTATACACTCTACTTTCCATTCCGCTATATGGATAGAACTGCGAATGATCGGTGCACAGAGTACAAAATAAAAATAGGTTCCTATTATAATATCAATAACGAGATATCGTCATCCATGTTGTACATGAATTGGGCGTTTTTCATTTGTTTTTTTTTGGGTTCTGTTGATGTTCTGGGTTCTGTGTTCTTTTCAAAGAGCAAAACGGATTCCTAAAAAATTATCGTAAATTAAATAAGTTTATAATTTTTGTATAAAAACAAAGTCTACTATTGTCTGATTTTTTGTACAAGAAGTTGACCCATAGTGGAAAACTCAACGATCATTTTTCTAATGCTCGCCTACCTAGCTACCTCCCTCAAGTAGACAATATGTCGCTAAGCACTTATCATTGTGTGCAACAAATAAATCTATTGCGATAAAATTTTATAAGATTATTTTTCGTGCAAATCTACATTATAATAATATTATAAAGAGGAAAGATTTTATGGTTTGTTTGCATTGAATAGGCTCTGAAGCAACCGGACCGATTTAAAAAATTATTTCACCATTAAAATACTACAAAGTCTCTAATGAACATAGGCTATATTTAAAAAAAAATGTACCCGCGTGGAAACTTCGATTAAGTAACACAACGTGTGAATAAAATAACATCAAAATTGTTAGACGGCGTACGCTGCGGAAATTATTGACTAATAGAGCATAGTGATGTACTACAATTTTACACATCATCAAAAAACCCATGTGTATAACTTATAGTTTATGTCACAATAACTACTTTTTTATGTGTGAATATATAATTTTGGCAATTTTGTTAATGCCGGGCGGGCCGCTAGTTAATGAATGAATGCATTTTTTTATAGCCATGTTGATGAAGCAGTGATTGCTCAGTGGCATGGGCTTCACCGCATGGTGGAAAGGCATTTTGCAAATGCCCGCCTGGTTAGCGACCACCCTCAAGTAGAAAATCTGTCGCCAAGCACCTAACGGTGTGTTCCGGCAGCAGTTCTTGAGAGCCAGTGAAATTACGGGCACATGAGACTTAATAACTATGTCTCAATGTGTCGGGCGCAGTGAAATTCGTGACTTGTGATGAAATGCATCTGTTATAGGCAGAGGTTAGTCCGCTTAACATCAGGTGTGCCTCGAGTTTGATCCGTCAAAAAAACATTAAAAAAAACCCGTCGTCCTTTCACCGTTTTTCCATTAGGTACTAACTTGTTATTGATATGTGTTGTTACTCGATCGCTATGTCATTGCACTTTGAAAAAAGAACTACTACTTATTAGTGCATGCGGTTATGCACAAGTAGCTTGTAACAAAAACGTAAGTAAAGCAGTTACTACAAAACAAAATGCTGGCCTTAATGTATCTTAAAAATTCACAAAAAAGGTATGTTCCATCGTCGACCACATCATCACTTTCTATCAGGTGAGACTGCGGTCAAATGTTTGCTAATCTAATTAAAAAAAACAGAACACAGTGTTATTAGTTTAAGGTGGAAAGGAGAGAGAAGGGAAAATTAACACATTTTTATATGTAAAGTATATGTACTACTTTATACTCAATCAAAAGATAGTCACTTTTTTTGTAGGCATGCCATATCAGTAATTAAGTTACTCTCGTCAAGTTTTTTGGTTTATCATACTTTTTCAACGCCAATAGCAAACAACCTAAACCTAGGGTTACTGGCATTTAAATGGCTGCCGAACAGCCACTGCTTCAAACTGTTTAAATAAAGTCATTTCACTTAAAAAACGCCAAACACATCAAACAACGAGAGGTTTAATCCTAGTACATCCAGGAAAATATAAAATACTAACATGATTTGAAAACCTGATCAATTATCATAGAAAATCATAAAAATAGACACTAGTGCCGCATTGTAAATCCTTCCATTTCAATAGAAATGGAAATAAAATGTAAAAAATGTATGCCAATTTACGATTTGTTTGGAAGGAAGTTAAAAAAATCATGCAGAGGGATGTACATATCTATCTTCGTATCTATGTATCTTGTAATAGAGGCGTTCCATGAGATTTAAACATATGAGTACGTCTGTTGAAACTGTACTAAAACTGCTAAACATATTTCAATGAAGTTTGATATACACAGTCTTAATGAAGCAAACCAAAAGATTTTTTAGAACAGCAACTGTTTGATGATTCACCATGATAATTAGTGATAAATTCAAACAAGTAACTAACTAATAATACATACAACCCATATACGATCGGAGTAGCCGCAACCCGACAGAATGTACGTTGCAAAACATACTTGCACACCGTTTGGCACACTGCCATTTTATACGGAAGTTATTATATTGAAATATACACTGAATTATAACAGGCTTATCTCGCCACTACTATGCTAGCAAAATATTGTGCTATTATTTTCGTAGTACGTACAGCTGGACGTGATAAGTATTTTTGTCTATTGGTACTCGTGTATTGTTGTTAATATCTACTACAAAAAAGCAAATTTGTTAATGATACGTATATAGGGTACGGTATCTTATATTGTCTAGGTATAAGTGAAAACAGTGTAGGATAATAAGAAGCCAGGTGAATAGATGAAAGTAGATAATTAAAGTATATAAAGGGAAATGGATAGTTGAAGACCAAGCTCCGTGCTCTGTTACGTTCATTAGGCCTGTGTGCCAAACACTTAGACCTTGCTAATGTGCAGCCTGTGCTCAAGAAAGTCGTATTGACTGTGCCAACAACACATCTATATGGTACACTAATTTGTTAAAGTTTGAACCGTTTATTTAACAATACAGTCCTGACATACCTCGAAACATATTATATATTCCAGATTTGTAGTACGAGTTTCGCCGAATACGGTCAACTGGGGATATTCTTACGTGTGCCACACACAACTGGAGCGAGGTCATTGAAAAGTATAGAGAAGTGCTTGCCGTCTCTTTCGATTTATCAAAGGCTTTTGGTCTGTCATGACAGTCGTTGTTAATAAGCTTCTGTGGAAAGCTTTATCCGCTATTTCTGACTTCTCGAGCGATCGATCTGTAGTAAAATTGATGTGTGTTCATCCGACCTATTGATACCAATGGGTATCAAGTATATCGGCCTGCCACCTGGCCGTATATTATTTTACTGAGTAGCAAAGGGATTTTTAAGCTGCAAATTTACAATTCGCTGAAATCTGGTATTATTGGATACGCAGGTGACAGCACGTTAGTAGAGATGTAATAAAGCGAAGCTCTCAAATCTATTTTCATAGAGAGGCAACAACAATGTTAACAGACAGTCTTCAAATGTAGCCATACTAACTCCTATTCTGCAGAATGTACACCTTTCGATAACCAACTAAATTCAGCTGCTGGTAGTAACGCTTACGTAATATTTGGTTAAACACTTAACGTCTAGAGCTTAATTAACCTCGGAACTGCTGAAAATCCCGTGCCACTTTTATTTCTAGATGGTTTCTAATGTAGATACGGTCCGATAACCATTCTTCTTAATGCAAACTTCGCAGCTAAAACATTTTTTTTTTATTTTTGTTCAGTCATTCTGAACCGATCAGCAAAGTTAAGCAACGTATGCCGCGGTCATGAGTTGGATGGGTGACCGCTAGTGACATTACTACTGAGCGCTTCCGTGCTTCGAAGGGCACGTTAAGCCGTCGGTCCCGGTTGTTGTCTTAGGATGGCAGTCGTTATAGCATGGTGGTAGGGCATTTTGCGAATGTTCGCGTGGCTAGCTACCACCCTCAGTTGAATATCTGTCACCAAGCACCTTACGTTGTGTTGCTGCAGCTGTCCTTGTGAGCCAGTAATTCTAGGTTAGCCTGAAAAACATCTTCGACCACATCATCACTTACCATGAGGTGAGATAGTGGTGAAAGGCTAACCAATAAGGAATAAAAAGAAACCTACTGCTGCTATCTCTCGGACAGCTTTTCTAAATAGCAGTTCAAGATCTTGGGCTTCGTAGATAACCACGCAAAGAAGCGCTATTTCCAAGATTCATTTCACAATTCAATGCAATCACCTATGCCTTTATTCCTCAATCCTTTTTTTATATGACCACAAGACACACGGGAACGATGCATCCGTAAATAGGTAGTTAATATTTCAATAATACGCACACAGCGCTTTTGTTCGACATTGTATTATCAGTATAGCTACTTTTTAGAAAGCATTCCTAGGATCTCTAGTTTCCGGCTCACAAAATCTAAAGGAGTCTTCAAGCTAAAGATTGAATTAGTTTCTCTATGCATATATATATATATCACTTTCGTACACGTCATCTTTTCGCATCAGGTGAGACTGCGGCTAGTTCTTTCCTATCCGAACAGTTATTTTAAGAGATTCCTTGTTAAGAGGTAACAAGGAATCTGTAAAAATAACGCGGTTTCACCCAAAAGGTGATGAATGATGATGATGATGATGAAAAGTATCCTATGTGTTAATCCAGCGCCACATCCACCTCCATATCAAATTTCTTCAAAACTGACCCAACCCTATGAGCGTGAAGATGTAACAAACATACAAACATACTCACAACCTTTCGCCGTGTGTGTGATGAGAAATGCAGATGCAGTTGATATATAAGTCATCTTACCCTTTAGCTTTTCTAACGGTAAAAGTATGATATTGCTATCCAAATTTGTAAACCTACCAGTTATTGAATTTCTATAATAGGTCAGTTACAACCTTGGAGCACCTTTTGTTAAAAGATGGCTAGCCTATTAGATACTATTTTTTGTTTTTAACCTTTTTTTAAAACATGCTACAGCTACTACAACGAATGCATTTACGCAACCTCAAGGCCATTGCAAGCTTAAATGCAGTCCAAATGTTCCAGCCACTACCAGTTGAAGCGTGCCCAGCAAGCTGTCAGCACTGCCCCGTTGGTTTGCAATGCCATATAAATATGTAATATATTATTATATGTAATATATTATTATATTTAATATTATATATTACCTATTTTAGAATGTTGTTCGAACAAAAAGTAGATAAGGGAGGTATAGCGTACGCCTGTTTCTCATGGCTGGGCATGGGCACATTTTTTTATTTATTCTTTTCAATGACGCAATCTCCGCGGACTACGCTACAAAATTATGAATGAGACAAGATAAATTATATTCATGTATGGTATTCAATCCCACGCTATCTACCCCTATAACTGAGGTATGCTCTGACCGCTATGACGTTGACTCTAATTTGTCCTTTCGTTCCCAACCATCGTATGGGGATAGAGCGACATTATACAGTTCAACTTTACGTTCTACTACAGACAAGACAAACTTTTGCAATTAGGGTTTTACTTGTTTACGATAATGCAAACCTATAGTTATTTTTTATTTTTGCAATACGTAACGCATTTTCCGCGGATAACATTACAAAATTATAACGAGAGGAAAAAATATAGTTATGTGCGGAATGCAAACCCAGGCCATCCACTCCTATAGCCGGGGTATTTAGTCGTTAGCACTGACCGTAAGACCACGGCAACTAGCTTTTATTATGATGTGGGATTACATGTGAAGTGAAGCTTGTAAGTACTAACGGATTGGCGTACTTGCGGTTCTTTTCTTTTGTTACGCGGTGTTCCTACATTTTTCCTTCGTCTGTGAATAAAGGCATTTTTAGCCCTATTTTAATACTAGAACCCAACACCATTAGCATACCACTATGAGACTATGAATCTCCAGTTCAGAACCTACCTAAGACTATCCGTTAAACATATAAGTAGTGATAAATCCTTATTATTATCAATATTTGATAGTACCAGTATTTTTTTGTTACAAATTAACTACAGGAAAAATTATAGTCATGTGCGAGATTCGAACCCGCATCATCCACCCTTATAGCCGGCGTATACTCTGGCCCACTGAACATGACAATGACTCATCACTAATTTTCCTCTCGTTCTTTAACCATCGTAAGAGGATGGAGCGACACCCATAGTTCAACTAATGTTTTACCACAAAACGCGTAGCATGCGTTATTGCAAAAATAAAAATATTAATTATTTTTTTCATGCTATCGTGATGGAGCAACCACAATGCCCACCTCGTGTTTAGCTGTTTTTAAGCTCTCAACCCATATTTTCCGGTCTGCCTGATGTCAGATTGCAGAAAAGTCAATACTATGGCAAATAAAATATAATATAGCAATATGCATGTAGAAGTGCATAACATACCGCAACATCATTGGACAACTATGGTGAAAAGACCTATCATATTTTGTTGGTTACAGAGATTAAAATTATACTCATACACAGTTAGCCTAAATTGGTGAAATTCACACTGAAAAACTAAGGACACAAATCTGCCGTCCTTAGTTTTAATATACCTGCGAGTCAAGCATTTGAAAAATACATTTTTCACTCTTCATTTTCGGTAAGATTGGCTTAAGTCATTAAGTATGTATATATGTATGTATAATATTAAATTGGTGGTTTTTTTTTACCAAAAACAACCTGCGTATATCTGACAAACAACAAGTAGATTGTCTCAACTCATTCACACACAGACACTTTAACTGTTCTTAACAAATTCAGCTTAATCCAATTGAATAGATAACTCATTAATCTGGATTGTCTACCCACAGTCCACTCAAAATCCACACTGTACCAATTAAGGATTGTCTCAATAATTGGCCTTGCGTATTTAAAGTAAATAGGTACTGATATATGTTAACTTTGCCCGGTTTTGCGATCATCAGATAGTTACTATAGATAAGAATAAGTTTCAATTTAACCCTTAGGTATTACGCGGAACCGATATCGTCCATATATGAATAAAATTGAATTGTTATCATTCTCTATGATGCGCTTGGATTTAACTAAATGCACTTACGAGTAAAATAATTGGTGGTATATAAAGTTTGAACACATACTATAATGATATTGTTCTGAAAGATCAATCACATGCCGTTGACATCCACATACGATACATCTTGTTGGGTGTACAATTAATAACGGATATGGACATGTAATTATTGGGTTATTAGGCTCTCAACTGACTTTAATAGATCACAGTGCATAATGTTTAGATACTACTAGTTAATTAGGTTAATTCTACATACAGATAATTAGAAACTGTCGTTTAGTGTTCGTAGCCGAGCTTGCTTAGTTGTTCAAATACGTCCGCTGCGTTCGTAACTTGCGACTATTAGCATATATTTAATTATTAATGTCTTTATAAATGCTGTTTATTTACGGAGTGTATCCGCAGAGGCACGTTAAGCCGTCTGTTCCGTTTGTAGTCTCAATGAGAAAATCTTTTGCCAAGCATGTCACCGTGTGTCCCGGCAACTGTCCTTGAGAGCCAGTAATTCTAGGTTGTCTTTCACTCAGCATCAGGTGAGATATTAGTCAAAGGCTAGCGTACCGAAAACTAACAATGTATATTTAGAAAACTTAGCCTAAAAATTTATTTCTAAAATTAAAAAGTGGATATTTTTTGTGAAACATAGACATTGCACGTGATTATGTAGAAATATATATTACGCTACCAGTCTTTGTAAGGTTTTTTAAGAAAATGGAACCCTATTACGAAGCCTACGCTCTGTTTTTGTCCGAGTTGTTCACATCTCAAACAATGGTAAACTCCGACACACTGTCCCAGTGCAGTGTAGCGGCGACGAAATTAAATTATTTCTATAACCAACACGGAAACGGAACTGCGTTTCAGCCCACAATGATACTTTGAACACTAATAAGTACCTAGTCAGATTTTTTAAAGTTATGTCTTATATATTCAAAACAAAAAATAATCATCTCATAATGTTTGTTATTACTAGCAGAAGTCAACCCTAAGAGGTTGTTAGCATTTTACCAATAACCCTGTTTATTAACGCCCTAAAATTTCACCTTATACATTACATCAGCTTGACGGTATCATGTTGCCCCGTTCCGGAATTTGTCATTAATTAATCGTGACTTCATAAGACGCTAGTTTATCACTTCGCAACTCCGTCAGTTAAGGTCCCTTCCTTTCCCAGGCATACCCGGCACCCTAAAAACTTGCTTGACTAATTTAGATGTCTAAATATCTATTATACATTTTGTCTGTTTGTGGTTCTTTGTCTCTGTGTAAGTCATGAAACAACTGGAATTTTGAAACAAACGAATTTGATGCAATGTGTATTCTTATAAGTACTTGTAAGTTAGGTACCTATCAATTATGTAGAAATTTCTTTTTAACTATGAAAATTAAGGTGTTTTAAGTGTATTTTATTTATAGCTGATAGGCTAACCTTTGACCAAGATCTCACGTGATGGTAAGGGATGATGTGGTCGAAGTTGTTGTTCAGGCTAACCCTATAGGTAATGAGTGTGCTGCAGGACACACCGTTAGGTGCTTTTTAGAAAATCTGTCACAGATTTTCTACTTGAGGGAGATATATAGGCGGGCATTCGCAAAATACCCTACCACCATTCTATAATGACTGCCCTCCTAAAACAACAACTGGGACTGACGTGGGTTTATGTGCCCTGTGAAGCACGGAAGCGCTCAGTAGTAATGTCACTAGCGGTCACCCATCCAAGTCATGAACGCGGCGGACGTTGCTTAACTTAGCTGATCGGTTAAGAAAGGCTACACAAACTTCGCTACGAGCGCTTCAAAACAGTGAAAAAAGTGTCAATAGGAAATCAAAGTTTATATAAAATTACTGGTAATACTGAGATTTCTAGTTGCGCGGCAGTATGATTAATAAGTATAAATATATGCAAATATGTGATAATTAATCCATGTGCATTATAGATATTGAGAACAATAGAATTTCATTCAAACAAGGACGATATCCTCCACGCTGATGCCAGGGGGCTAATAATGCTATACGATAAAATGAACTATTTTATAACATAACACAAGATGCCAAAAATGCGTTTTAACTAAAATATATTTGAAATTAATTCAAAAATGCATTATTGGGTCCTATTGCTTTTGTGTTATAAGTACATACACCTGCATATTTCTTTTTTCAAATTTGGTTTATCTCATAATTTGACGGAGAGATAGTTATATAGTAAAATAAAATAGTTGTTAAAAGGTCAAATGACCAATAACGGCAAAAGTCATGAAACTCATCTAAATGTGTAAGTTATAAGCTAAGTAAGCTCATAACTTCAAAAAACGAAGAACATGCTGCAGAATAACAGTGGTCTGAAGAGCATTATGTGGGAATATTCCGATTACAACTGTGTCTGTAGTAAAATAGTATCGGTGGAGAGTACAGTGAAGCTGTGTACTAGAAATGTAGTAAACAATCAGGCTAGTAATGGCATGTCGTGGATCGATGGGCAGCCACGTGCACCGTGCACCGCCCGCCCCGCGCCGCCGCCGCCCGCGCCGCGTCGGTCCGCAACGTGACGCCCGCCGCCGGCCACGTGAATCACGGTCTACGATACTCTATGGGCTTCTTTTGTGCTTTGTGGCTCCCTAGTTACGGGCAGTCAAAGGTACTCGGCTACTGAATTAACCGGAATTGTGCTTTAGCCCAGTTTAAGTACAGTGAGGGTTACTTGATGAAACTAGTATCTATACGGAAGTTTCTATAATATCTTGACGGAAGTGTTATTTAATAATAAACCGACGTGGACGGCAAGCTATAGACATCATTTCCTATTGTTAATCTCGATTTTATTTGGGTTCCGTTACCCATATAGCTATGCTGTATGTTACGGTCAGTTAATTCAGCCATCTACAACGCTATTTTTTTTTACAAAGTTAATACTATCTTCTACCACAGAATAAAATGTTTCTACACGAAAAAAATATAGTCATTTTTAATATTATAAATAGAAAGTGGGGATGAAATGTTACTTACCTATTCTACAAAAGGATATCATTAAAAAATAAAATCAAAATCGATTATGAAGTTGTAATACCGTTTTTATGTATTTTTTTTAGACTTCCGTACCTACATGGTAAAACGGGACTCTCCGCTATCTGTCTATCTATCCATCCGTATTCTAAGGGTTTCTAGCTCATAAATAAAATTAGACACAAACCTAAAACTTAGATAGATTAGGTATTACATTATAAATTTAAAGAGATTATTTTTCATGGGGGCCTAATTTTTATAAAGATACCAAGAATATTTGCTCATATAATAATTATGATAGAAATTTCTAGAAATAAAAATAACATATATTGTAAATTAGTATCTAGTTTGACAACAACCTCATTAAAGACATTATGTGGAAAAGATATCCATATAAAGATACAAAAGAGAAACCTAAGGGTCACCAATGGTAGATCGAGATAATCACAGGCAAATTTAAGCGTATAAAAACAAGATTCATTAAAATTGCTAGCGCTGTATCAATAATACCAAGCTGTTCTCTATGCTCGACGTCCTTTAAAAAGCTTCTAATACTACGTTAATAACATCATCCACAGCCATCACGTCCTCGTATTTAAACTATTTTGAAACCGATCACACATTTTCAAAATTGTTTATATATGTGTACTTCTTACGAAAGTTACATATCACGTCCACAGTCGAACAAAAGCCCATCATTTAGTGGGGTCGCAGTTTTGTCATAATCCTTTCACTTAACCGGTGTCTTGGGGATCGCCGTGTAAAATAGCAGTTCTTCATATGGCACTGCTGCCCACCGGCTGGTAATTTTCCCTTCATCGCATTTTGGATGTCGTACCCACATGACGATATGGAGGGGTGTATTCCTAGCCCGGGACCCCAAGGGGAATATATGAACTATGTTATATAATACATTTTGCTACTATTTTTCATTTCATTTTCATTCAAGGTAGCCTTTGACTAATATTATATAGATAATATTGGTCAAAAGCGGCCTTAAATGCGAAGAATGTACAGAACCACCAACACATCTGTGCAGGTGGCAGAAAGCTGCTAAATCGTCTCACGTTGAGACATTTGGTGGTTTTATTTGCTGCTACACCAGCAGCGCCCTATACTGAACTAATTTTGTTACGTATTTTTATTATTTAGAAAAAAATCTGACACAAATAACCTGTCATGTCAGGTTGCAGTTGCCATGTCGGACCGTCAAACTGGCCTCGAAATTCCATTTCGGGTGTAGGTTATCTGGTAACGTGGGACTCCGGCACGAGTTGCCTACTCGAGCCACGAAGTCTGCTGCATATTTGATGCGATCCGCCGAGACGCGCGCATCAAGAATTTACTCCATCGCTTACCTAAAGGCCCCAAGCGGCGCTTAACTACTCGACGCCTATGTCGATCGATGTTACCGTTTAAATCAGAATTAAGCCGCTGAGATCCACTAACCGGCACATTGTTTCAACACTTCGGGAACGGGCTTTAACTAGGACGTGTGATTAATTTGGCGAACAAATCATCAATTTGCAAGGCTTCTTAATTAGTTTACTTCTATAGTTTACTTTAAGTAAAGGAGCTGTCTGAATAAACAGACTGATGTGAATTGCATAGATAAGAAGTCTTGCCATCGCCGCATCTCAAGCTCTGAAAGTTTTCGCTAATACGAAACAACAGGTACACCGCCATTGCTGCACCGCAGTTAACATAATAGACAATTCGACACTGTATTTAGTATAATTTATGTCAATAAAAATATTACTACAAGGCCAATTTTGCACTCTCGGCAATGTAGATTCAATTTAAATGACTAAAGACATAAAATTTATCACATTATTTCATCCTCGGTAGATATTGATATATTTTTATATCCAACTTCCAAAACGGAGGGCCCTCACTGGAGCTATTTTTATTATTTATTGCATATCTATTGAATTTGTGTGAAGTATATTCACACCAAGTATGACGTGTATTACCGTTTTACAATAAAGCGCTAAAAATACATTTATTGTATTGGATCGAATAGATTTTTCTATATTAACATAATACTACGAACTATATACAACACTACAGCTACTACATTAAAAGCATTTAGATCCCTATAAGTCATTGCAGACTCATAGGCAGTCCAAATGCTCTAGCCCACTACCAGTTGGCAGCGTGCCCAGCATGCTGACAGCATTGCCCCGTTGAATTGCAATGCTTATTCTTCTTATTTTTCTTTTTCTATAACTTGCATTCGATATCATTAGTAAGGCAATTCGCCATTATGACACATTATATGTAAAAAATCTACTGTCCGATCCAAAAATCTTACAGGCTGCTCCTTAGAGTCAGCATACGAGTGATAAGTACACACATGGACAGTTGACAAACATACAGCGTATTCATACTAGAATCTATATTGTTATTTCTCCTACAGAACCCTATAAAGTATCGAATTATGTAATGAGAACCCAACTTTTAGTGTGACTGTTGAGTTTGAGGCTCTTAGTTTCACAATATTCTGTTCGTATACCTAAACATGTACTTACTTTAGAAAGGACCCAGTTTCCCAGCTTTTCTTTATAATTAATTCAGGGAAACTCTCAAGTTGGGCCGACGTCGTTCTGAGTGGACCAAATGTACAGTTAGGACTGCGTTATGTTTTATCTCACCTTCTTACTTATTTAACACTCTCTTCTCGCCAATCCTTATTTTACTTACATTTTCAATTTTCCTGAATTTAAAATTGCGTTAACCTCTTGAGCTGCTAACGTTACACACATTTATACCCAAAAAATAATGAATACCTACGGTTTGTGCCTTGCCCAGAAACCGGTGGAGCAACGACAACCTAGGTTAGATTTTAATAATAGTATGGATTTCCGTACAAACATAGTTTCGTGATATTTTAAATACCACTACCACAATCAGTGAAATTTTGCAAGCACTTCCTTGAGCTTAAAGTTTAAAAAAACATGGGTTTCCAAATTAATTTAGTACAATCATTTTATATCATATCACATTTAGAGATTAAACCAACAACATACTACGTCCCCCCGTGAGGTGCCGGGTTAGAATTGCACCTTCCCATTTCATCTCGTGGGTGTCGTAAGAGGCGACTAGAGGCAAAATACTGGAAGGTGGGCAGCAGCACCTTCTAAATAACTGCCATATTACACAGCGATCCCCAAGCCGCCTGCCAAGCGTGGGGATTATGGCAAATACCCCCTTAATAGGGGTGGCTGTGTTCAGAAGTGGACGAGTCAGCTGTTACAGTACAGTACAGTATACTACGTTTGTGTAGAAAGAGCTACGAAGACGCTAACCTTAAATATTCACTAACGAAGGCTTTTAGGGATTCAGTTAAAGAAATACTGGGAAGGTACTTACGTGTTAATTGTATTAAGAAAATGATCATGTTATTATTTATTTGAACAATATGAATAGATTAGGGCTGGAGCTGTATAAGTTTTGATAGCTTTGGTTATCTCGTTTATGAACTATATTTAATTAATAATAAAGTAATACTATTTTCTCAGTAGATATATCTACTTTAGCTCAATATTTGTACATAGTATAGTAGTATATACATACATAGTAGTGACAAATTTATGCCAAAACTGTCACTCTACCTACAAATTAAGCCTTAATTGCTTTGTTGTAAATACAATGATAGTAGTATACAGTGCAGACTACTTATAAGTGTCAATTACATTAATAACCGAATAAAAATAGAAACTTACTTTGTACTTTAGTCTAATTTTAATGGCACTGTTGTAGTCAGTGCCAAACAATTAGATAACAAGTCATGACCACCGATTTCAGCGAATTAAAGCGCTCGTAGCGAAATTTACTTAGCTGTTCTTAACCGATCAGCAAAGTTAAGCAACGTCGCCCGCGGTCATAAGTTGGATGGGTGACCACTAGTGACATTACTACTGAGCGCTTCCGTGCTTCGGAGGGCACGTTAAGCCGTCGGTCCCGGTTGTCGTCTTAGGATGGCAGTCGTTATAGCATGGTGGTAGGGCATTTTGCGAATGCCCGCCTGGCTAGCTACCACCCTCAAGTAGAAAATCTGTCGCCAAGCACTTAACGGCAGCTGTCCTTGAGAGCCAGTACTTCTAAGTTAGTCTGAACAACATCTTCGACCACATCATCATTTACCATTAGGTGAGATAGTGGTCAAAGGCTAACCAATAAGGCATAAAAAATTATTATATGCTTTTTATGGTAGCAAGTAGCTATTAAAGTATTTATTGCATACATTTTGGAAAGCCATTTGCTACTATCTCACCATAATGGTATCGAACATTTTGTATAGGTTAAGCCTAAAGTGGGAACTGAATCTCAAAGACAGACACCGAATATCAACGTTAGATTTATAAATGTTCTACTGGTGGTAGGCAGCCAAACAAGCATAATTGTAGAATGCCCTACCACCACGCTGTAAAGCTTAAGCCCGCGGCAGATATCAAACAGTAGATCCCCGGCGTATTGCATTTAACATCAAACTTAATAACAAATTTTAATATGAGATTTTCAAAATGTATAATTTTCGCTGACAATAGTTTCACGTTTCTAGAATTGTTATCAATTATACATTAAAATTGATTCGAAAATTTATCAAAGTGTTTAGGGGAGGCAACATTAAATTAAAACTATTCTGGCCTGGTATCTCGCCCAAAAAAATAGTATTAATATACAGAGAGGTAATGTAGCCAATCATTCCGGGCACATTTCCCTCCACCAGACGTTTATTAAATTTTAGTACAATATTTTTATTATCTTAAGAATTGTATATAACATTATCTAAATAAAACTTTATACAAAAAAATGGTTATCTATTATACTCGGTATGGGATAATAATTTGTGATCATTAGTCTTGGTAAGACTTCTATTACATATATATAGGTTAACCTTTTTAAGATTATTTTGTTAAATGTTTTAACAGTCTAAACGTACTCCAAGAATCGGAATTGGCTCGCAATAATAGCTTCCGAAATACACCGTTAGGTGCTTCGCTTGAGATTTTCTACTTTGTAGTTACGCGGCTATTGTCAAAGCGACAATTATCGTAATTTATAATACGTTTTATTACCATTACCAATTTAAGGCAAATTTCATGTCGTTCTGCCAGTAAAACAAGCAATATCATTGAGCTGTTTCAATATTGGAATTGTAAGATGATGGATTGGCAGAAAATGCATATCGTGGATAGAATACTCGTATATGAATCAAAAAACAAATCACACACAAATGAATAATACACGTTCCTTCCTTTTCAAAGACGAAATTGTGAACGGCTCACAACTTCACATAAGTTTTTTTTTTTTTATTCAGAACTGGGTAGCACTTGACCACTATCTCACCTGATGGTAAGTGAAGATGCGATCAATGATGGAGCGCGCTTACCCAGAAGGTATCTAATCCCTCGCGTTTTGAAGACCCCCATATTGTACTTAGTTATAGAAAACTAGCAAACCGCACCGGCTTCGCACGGGTATTAAATAAAAATAAAAAAAATATATTATACACACACATAAACCCTTCTATTTGAGTCAATTTACTAAGAAAAGAAAATAATAAAGAATGAATGAATATAATTATTTTAATGAACTTTTATTTATATATTTTTTTGTTCTTATGTTTTTTTATCGCGCAAAATCATTAACCCTTTTTTTACGCAGATGGATTAAAACTATCCTATGTCCTTCCCCATGTCTCAAACCATTTCCATACCAAATTTCATCCTAATCGGTCCAGTAGTTCCAGAGCCTATTCAATGCAAACAAACAATCAAATCTTTCCTCTTTATTATATTAGTTTAGATAAGTTCTACACTTATATTTCGATGTTAAATGTATGCAATATCGAAATGTATTTAATAAGTAAAGAAGTAGTTAATAATACCTATCCATGACGGATGGATTACGGATTAAGGATTATTGAATCACGTGTAGTTTTGTTTATTTGTCCCATCTGGTCACTATATAATTAATATGCCCTTAATGTAATTGATTTGGTTTTTGCGGTAGATATTTCAACTCAAAATTATAAAGCAAATAGCGTGAGATAGTCTCGAAAAGGAACCCTTATTTCGTCGTGTCCGGTAGTAAAATATATCGAAATCATTTTGATAAAGGACAATATTTAGCAGATTAATACCCTGAAGTTGTATTTCCAAATATGTAATTACAACCATTAAAGTGAAATACACTCGAGAGCAATGAATCCGGGTCACTTAAAGAATCCTAAAAATCTCGGAAACTAAAAATGCTAGGTTAATGCAATAAATTGTATTTAATAGACAATGTAATACTCCTTAAATGAAGGTATTAAAACTTCTTAGTTATTGTAAAGTTATATCATAAAAAAATCAAATTTGAAAAAGGGCCACTTTCGAAGATGGAACTACGAAATTACAGCATTTGGTTTTGCTTTTGTTTGTAATCTGTCATTTATGTGGGTACATAAACCATGTTGATAGTGCTCTATATTCATTATTCAAGCTGAAATTATGTCGCTTACGCCTGAAGAATGCACCAGAATACTTACAATGCTGGAAACCGGCCGGAGTCAGCGCGATACAGCCAGGACTGTCGGTGTGTCGCTGTCAACAGTACAAAGAGTTCTCCGACGTTACGAAGAAACTGGTTCTAACCTACGCAGACCAGGAACGGGCAGAACCAGGTGTACCACAGCACGAGAAGACCGATACTTGGTGAACACCATGCTTCGAAATCGCTTTCTCACAGGAACTGAACTCACCAATCAGTTTCGACGCCTCGGAGGAAGTAACCCAAGTGCATGGACAGTAAGACGTCGGCTTGCTGAATCTAACTTAAAACCCCTTAGACCTGCAAACGGCCCTAAACTGGAGCGTGGGCATCGTATTTCGAGACTAAGATATGCCCAGAGCCACGTAAATTGGAGTATTGAAGATTGGTCAAAAGTTATGTTCTCCGACGAATCAAAATTTATGCTCTACAAGCACGATGGAAGACACAGAGTGTATCGAAGACCAGGGGAAAGATTCAAGCAAGCATGCATCGAAGAAAAAGTAGCCTACGGTGGTGGGTCTGTACTTGTGTGGGCCGGAATTTCTTCTGAAAGTCGCACAGAGCTGGTGATCATAGAAAACGGCTCTTTAACTAGCGTAAGATATGTGGAAGAAATCCTCAATGATCACGTTGGTCCATTTATGGTCAATTTAGGTGAGGATGCTATATTTATGCATGACAATGCCCGACCTCATACAGGTAGGATTGTGAATGACTACCTTCAAGAGATGAACATTACTCGTATGGAGTGGCCAGCGCGCAGCCCGGATATCAACCCGATCGAGCATGCTTGGGACGAGCTAGGCAGATGCGTAAAACAACGAAACCCTCCCCCAATCACGCTTCGTGAGCTCAAAATTGCTCTCACAGAGGAATGGGAGAATATTCCCCAAAATCGTATAAGGAACTTGGTGTACAGCATGCCAAACCGCGTAAACGCAGTAATGGAAGCACGAGGAGGCAATACGAAGTATTAAAATTCAAGAAAATCGTAATAGAGTTCAAAAATTTCATGTTTCCTATTTTTGTTTTAAGGAGAGATCAGCAGTTTTTTTCTTTATGTAATTTTGTGTTAATAAAATGTATGGTGACTCATATTTTTTTTACTTTCATTTAAGGAGTATTACATTGTCTATTAAATACAATTTATTGCATTAACCTATCATTTTTAGTTTCCGAGATTTTTAACATTCTTTAAGTGACCCGGATTCATTGCTCTCGAGTGTATAAACAATTCAGAAGTACTTTTTTTCTATTAGCTCCGCAATTGTAGGAAAAATCTAATTTTGTAGCATTCCCATAGTCTAAATGAGAAATCCAAGTTAACTTCAGGTTACATGTATTTTGTTTAAATACCTAACTATAAAATATTGGTATAAGAATATTTAAATCTTTAGAGGCCATTTTAGATTTTATATAAAAATGTAAGCTGAAGCTATTTTGTTTTCTATGAGATTACGGCGGAACCTGCACAAAGCTCATCTGATGTTAAGCGGTACCCTCTGCTTATATCACATTAATATCGTCACAAGTGATGAACTCACGCTCGCTCCAGGAGTATGTAGTGAATCGGGATGGAGAGTATCCTATAACCTATTTGACCTAGGGAGTTTATGCACCGAATTAAAATCCGTTAAGCCGTAGCCGGTGAGTGCCAACCAAAATACTGTGTGTATTTTCACACACACATGCACACATACAAGTGGGTATGTAATTTTCACATTTATATGATTAGTAGGATACTTAAGCTTCATCTACATTAAAATCAGTTATACGGTATAACTGATATACTATAACTTATACCACACTCCTTAGGGAACTACGCATATTACGCATACCCTTGCTCGTAGCCTGGTAACCTACCTCAAGAAGAAAATCTGTCGCCAAACACCTAATGGTCTGTTCCGGTAATTTTAGATGTCTTCGGCTGCATTATCATTTACCATAAGTTATTCAAAGCCTATAGCAGCCTATCAGCTATAGAAAATGGAGCACACAATGTGACTTCCACCAGCATTTAAAAGCACCGCTAGGCTCCACACAAATTGTTAAAATCATCGACTACTACTAATTACTGGCAAAAGAGACAAGATAACTTATGTCTCAGAGTGACGAACGCAGTGCCGTATCATGCATAAAGAGGACCCTGCAGCTGTGGTGGATAGACTTGATGCTTACCAACACGCGGTGACTTGTACATCATTAAACAACAAAAATTCCACTGTATTAAAAAAAAAAATTATTTCCTACTGAGGTTTAACAATTAAGGCGCTGACAAGTGCTATATAGATTTATTTGAAAAAAAAATTTAATATATTAAGTTTGTAGCAGTAAGAAAAATCTTTGTTAATTGAGATCTCTCGGCAGCTCTCCTGTAGGGGCAAGTTAGCTCCAAAACACGTTTCCTAAAAAAAATCTTGATAGGATTAAATTGCAAAATTGGCTATGAATTATGCTTGTAACGTATATATCTTAATTATTATTCAAGTTTGTATGTGTATTAAATTGTAACAATAAAATAGTAAAACCCTATCACGAAAGACAAGTTTAGTTATATTTTTGAATAAGTTAATATTTAGTCTTAATAAGCTCATTTGATTCTTACAAGTGCCGTGACACTGCAAAATAATACACCCGTAAACAAAAGACTTCAAAACGATGTTAATTATATTCTGTTCCTCCTACAATATAAATAGGTGGTAGAAAATAGTGCAGTTATGTCATCCGGCGCGACCGGTCGCAACCGAACAAATTGTTACAAATGAGGTGCGGCAGGCGGCAGTTGTCTCTACAATGATTGGCACAATTATACTGCAACGATTCTTTAAGCGAAAACTTTTTTACGTATTCAATTTTAACTCATGTTATTGGGACATTCAAAATTTAAACAGTTTTATTGCGCTCGTAGCTAGATTTCGTAATCATTCGACATGCCCATAGTGATAGTATTCGCGAGTTCATAGAATTCTTCACCTAGAAAACCATCGCGAATTTCGTCCATTATAATTAAATAGGCAACCGGTTAGGGCTCACGTTGTATTTACCGGATAGATTCCAAACAGTTTCGGACTATATTGTAGCCCTTCGTCTGTGAGTCACAGTTGTCAGAAGCAGGCCTCAGCACGTAACTCATAGAATTCGCTTAGTGGTAGGGCATTTTACGAATAATCGCCTGGCTAACTACCACCCTCAAGAAAATCTGTCGCCAAGCGCCTAACGGTGTGTTCCGGCAGCTGACCTTGGGAGGCAGTAATTTTAGGTTAGCCTGAACAACATCTTTGACCACACCATCACTGATGAGATATAGGTCAAAGGCTAGCC
Organism: Plagodis pulveraria; assembly: GCA_963890685.1. Lineage (NCBI taxonomy): Eukaryota > Metazoa > Arthropoda > Insecta > Lepidoptera > Geometridae > Plagodis > Plagodis pulveraria. The sequence goes on along the minus strand of OY982950.1, from coordinate 19,545,816 downwards.
TATCAGCTATAAAATTAAGACGATTACATAAGTTACCTCTAAAATTGACAAAATAAATAAAAATACCATTTATCCGTAGCATGTGTAAATAATGCAATAAATACCAAAAAAATGTGAAGAACATTCTGTGAATCTCGCGTATTACACAATAAATTACAATAGTTCAACGACCAGCTCGTAATGTAAGGCAACGTAATGTAAAATGTATTTTTTTTTATTCGTTGTTTACCTATATCCTACTATATTATGAATGCTGCAATTAGTATCTGTTACCTCGTAATACTTATCTATTTCTTTGTCAGTGATCCTAACTCAGACTATTCAATTTATTTCGGTTAAACTGCACATAACCTCAAACTTTGAAGCGCTCGTAGCGAAGTTTACTTAGCTGTTCTCAACCGATCAGCAAAGTTAAGCAACGTCGCGCGCGGTCATGAGTTGGATGGGTGACCGCTAGTGACATTACTACTGAGCGTTTCCGTGCTTCGGAGGGCACGTTAAGCCGTCGGTCCCGGTTGTCGTCTTAGGATGGCAGTCGTTATAGCATGGTGGTAGGGCATTTTGCGAATGCCCGCCTGGCTAGCTACCACCCTCAAGTAGAAAGTCTGTCGCCAAGCGCCTAACGGTGTGTTCCGGCAGCTGTCCTTGAGAGCCAGTACTTCTAGGTTAGCCTGAACAACATCTTCGACCACATCACTTACCATCAGGTGAGATAGTAGTCAAAGGCTAACCTATCAGGCATAAAAAAAAACTCAGAAAAAGAAAAACTGTATAGTATACATATGAAATAATTTAATGATTAAAATTGAGATCAGGTTAGACGAAGATATTATGAATATAAAATTAACTGGCTCACGGAAATAAAAATTGTAAAGCCGTGGATTCCCCCTACCCCTCCAAGTGGAACAAATCGTAATTAAATATTTGTCGATATTATTTTGTTTTGATAACTGTTTACGTAATAAGATATTAATTTTCTCTGCGTTCTTAGATGTCTACGCAAAACAATATTGGACATGAAATAGGTACCATGACTGGGTATAAAACAAATAAAAAAAATATTTCTTTTATCACCGGTTACCAGCTGTGAAAATGGAAGAAAAGCACATTAAGTATAGTTTAGTGTTTATGCCCTGTGCCCATTACCGCGTAGACGCATCGTAGCTGCCGTAGCACACGTCTACAGCTCCAGGCACCACTTTAGACTTGTATTTAAAAATAATGACTTCCTTTACGGCAAGCGTGAGAGCGATGGATATTTCATATTAAAGAGTGAACACTTTATAGTTATGTCTTTTACAAAGAACTGTACGGATAACTTTATTTTATAACGAAGAAAAATTGGATATATTAGACTAGGTGAAGTGAATGTGCTCAATCTGAAAATCTATATATACTGAAAAAACTGCACATTAAAAAGATTTGTATCGGCTTATTTGTAAAATAATAGTTATTTTAGGGTTATTTACGAGTAAATGGTACTCCATTACTTGGCCTACCCATCCGTACGTTCTTAATACCTTTAAAAAAATTATGAAGTGTAGAACTTTTGTGTTTTTTTTTATTATGGTGGGTTATTTATCAATAGGTTAAATAACCAAAAGTAAAATGTTAAATGGGCATAAAAATTAATATTTCTTTAATGCTTAGGTATATTATAGCAAATTTTATTGTGGGTAGCCCTCAGTTTGCGTGTATGACTCTCACTTGGCCGGTTTTTTTTTTCAATATTTTTTAAATTTAGGCTTAACTTTACTAAGTACTTTAACGCATAGTTAAAATGAAACTACTGATGTTGAATTTATACTCGATACATTTCGATATGATTTTAGTACTAATTGCTAATTAGGTAAAATATATGTATTTTACATTATTTTATTTTACCGATAATGAACGACGCTAAATTAATCACGCTAATCTTATTTGACCGTCAAATGCAGGAAGCTCATTAATTAAAGGGCAAAGTACTTTTAAGTTTTCACTGACCTTTTTACTCTCACCTCTGTGCACTTATATTCAATAATGAAGAGCTTTTTATTGAAATGTATTTAACCTAGGTAATGCTATAAAATATGTTGATAAGTTACAGAAATATTAGTTGTGGATAAAACAATGTGTACTTAACAATACTCTATATTTTTATTTGTTATATGTTTCATTTTGTTGACAATAACTGGATGGTTGTTTTACATTATTCAGAACTACATTACACTTAGAAATACATTGTCAAGCTAAGAACTATGCGCCAACATCCTTATACAACTTTTGAAATTGCGTTTGGGTCAGCTAGGTTCAAGTTGTCTTAGTTTTAGGGACTTTATAGAATTATGTGTATATTTCCTCTAAATTGTTTTGTTATCTTTGTTTGTTATTTTTCATTATTAATTATCTATACATTCTTTTCATTAACCTTTTAATTTAATTTACTGACCTTTAGACTAATTAATAGCTCTTGGCTTATCGCTTTTCTGTTAAAATGTTCTATTGTCTAATAATGTAAAATAAAGAAATCCACACAACACAATAGTTCAAAAATATGGTCATCATCACGTTACTTTTAATTTCACTTTATTAGCACTCACTTAAACGTCATCGAGCCCTTCAACAATTAAAATGCCACGTATCAATTGTTGTATATTGTGCACTCAAAAACCTTGACAAGTAAAGTTTGAGTAAGTATACTAAGCGTGGGCCGTAATAACCAAAGAGTTAAATATCACATTTCATACGCTTATATTAGCTACGGTAACTATACCCTGTTGCCCCATTAACAACCGCAAATCACGTGCTACAAAGCGCAATTATATCGAGTAAATAAATTAATGCGCATATATGTGCTTTGAATACGAGAACAAATAAAGTTTAGAACCGATTACAATCGGAAAAATGAAACGTGTACTTTCATTGTAAAAGGCTTATCTTTTCCTGTGGCTGTGTCGTTGCGCCGGAACGCGATCGAACCGCACGGGATATCGCGATAAGTGGCTTACCAACCACCTACCACATTGCAGCTATCTAAACAGTGCCTGAGTTTGAGAAATGGGTGGAAATAAGAAACAACTTTAATTAAAAACATACATACAATTAGACCCAACATATTGTAGAACAACTTCGTAAGGTGGTTACGAGGCTTTGACAAGCTATGGCCGTTAATTAGTAACGAAATCTTTAGGGAAAATAAATTACTGGTACATACTTTAATATAAAATAATACGACATTGTATTATTTTTCATACTTTCACAGTATCTTATTTATTCCTACTACTCCACTTTACCTCAAAGAACGTTTTCAATACGTACATCATACTCACTCACTCTCCTTACGTTCTTCAAACACTCTAAAATTATTACCCCCGGCTGCATCAACAATGTATTATGACAAATCATTTACAAAGCAAGCTATCCGTCTATGGAATGCACTTCCGGTTAACATCAGACACACCAAGTCCATTGAGTCCTTCAAAGATCTGTTGAAGAAGCACTACCTATCAATACAGTTATAGGCATATGAATATAGAACTTGTTTATATTTGTATCAGGCATATTGTATTTATTATTAATATGTATCTATTTATATATATTTATTTATTTATATATGTATATATATATTCTATTAAAGTATATATTATTTATGTGTATTCAAATCAAGTTTGATAATTATCTGTGTAATCTTGTTCACCACCGTCCACAATATGCATTCACTTTCATGTCCATTCACGGTTGCCTGTAAGAAATTGCACTTAGCGATAAGGCCGCCCATTGTACATCCTTTAGCTTATGTCTCTATGTAACATAATTATATTGTAAAAATTGGTGTTCAATAAAGAGTATTTGTATTGTATTGTATTGTATTCATCACTAAAAGTTCTAAATACAAACTTTACTATGAATACATATAAATATTATCATAAATATGATCAGTTTAAATGATAACTCAATTCAATTAAAATGTAATTGTTTAGATAAATTTAAAACTTAACACACATTCTGTAAGTACATAATAGTACATTATGATATAAGTGCGGTAAGTTGAAAATTACAGTCGAGGCGATACACGAACGCAGAGGCTGTAATTATCAATGCGCACGTATGTCATAAGACGTTTTATAACATATTTGCGAGAAAATAAATAAAAGTCAGACTTTCTTAAACGAATAAATCTTTAATCACTTGTTAAAGCAATTAGAAAAATTTTAACTATTTTGAGTAGCCTTTTTCGCTTTCTCTGAGACTTCTGGTAGTGTCGAATTAATAAATTCATCATTACTTGGCGACATTTTCAAATAAAAACAATACAGCGAAAAGAAAAAGCGCGAGGAATAATGTTTACTTGTTCTTAAGGCTAAGGCACAGTATTACTAATAAAGTAAATTTTTTTTTTTGTGTTTTATTACAGATGAGTAATTTGTTGTTATTTGTAGTAAAAATTAATTAAATTAAATAATTAAATGTTTATTTATTATATTTTATCTCCCAAAGTAAATTTTATTCATAAAATGTAGACCACTTTTCTGACATAAAAACTTTTTGTTAAGATTTAAAAAAGTACCGTTCGTTTTAGACGGAGAATCTTTATAAACCTTGCGTTTTACCTTATTAAAAAGAAACTCGTGCGTTTTACATTACAATAAGGCACAAGTACATTCGTAATGAGATACAAAACGATATTGAAATTGGTTAAATAAGAAACCCTTTACGAGCAAATATGTTATAAATTTAATTTTTGACGTGCTTTAAGATGGTGTTTAAGCTTATCCTAGAAAGGGAATAGGCTATCAGCTGCAAGATTACACTGTTATTACAAACCTGTTCAGTTACGAAGACTCCCCAACTAGTATTGATGCGATTTGTGGTTTTAAATACTAATGCTACATACAGTAAAACAATTAAACGTAAAATATGAACACTTGGATAAGCAGTAGGAGTCACAACTACACTTAAAAAATATGAAGGGACGTGCCCGTAAAGGTATGTATGTACTTGGCACCAGTTATAGTGTGGCAATATAATATCAAGGTACCAACAGACTGATCTAGAAGAGAAGCCAGACGTGTAACTTCAAAATGGAGCTGCATATCTACTGATGGTGCCAAACAGTACGAAGGATAACCATGTTTGGGCTTGATGCTATTGTCTTAATATACTATGGCCATAAAACGTGCAATTAATTTTAGTTTCACTCAAACAATAATATTTCAGCGCAACTAGCCCCAGTACCTTTGCGATTACTCGCTATATATGGAAAATTATTTGTTTGTTTTTAAAGGTATTTTCATTAGGAGTAGTTTGTGTGTTTTACTTGCTAGGTAAGTTGGAAAGACTCGGCATCATTAAATTGGTGTTTTGATATTTCTTTTTACATTCGGTGAGACTGGAGAAGAAGTAAAACATAAAAAACAAATATATACTGCATATATGACTGCTAAGCTTAATGATTTTGTAATTTTAGTTTAGAAGGTGCTTTAAAGATACTAGAAATACTTACTTCAAAATTACATGCATTTTTTTCTATGACTTTATTTGAAACAAAAGCTTTGTTACTGTAACACATTGCGCATGTGCCGTTTCTTCTATTACTCGTATTTTTGTCCCGTTCAATACAAAATGGTGTTGTTTTATTTATAAACCTATATGTTAATTTATTTAATAATATAAAATATAATATTGTAAAGAGGAAATATAAACTTAAAAAGTACTGGACCGATTTAAAAAAATCTTTCACTCTTAGAATACTACATTATTCCTCATAAACATCGGAATATTTACACTTTTTTTTTTAATACCTTTTCGTATCCGGTGGCTTCTAGTTGAATAGTAAATTTAAAAATTACTTAGGTACACATCACAATTACACTCATGAATTAAATAATTAAAACGTTAATTAACGTTAATTATTTTACTAATAAAGATATCAATAATAATATGTAATAGGCCTAAACGTTGAGGTTCATCTTATATATAAAATTCTCGTGTCACAGTTTTCGTTGCCATACTCCTCCGAAACGGCTTGACCGAATTTTTTCTATTTTTTTATGATACAACATACAAAAATACATACAATCCTCAATTTTCACCCTTCTACGATTAACCCTAATTTTTTAATAGCCAAAATTATTTATATGGCAAAGCAACGTTTGCCGGGCCAGCTAGTCAATTTATAAATTTGTTATAGCCCTGATAGTGTCAAACAAATAACTTATCCATTAATAGTTGTAAGATTTTATCAGGCATACTTGGACACTTTGCAGTGATTGTAGTTTTGATTCGAGTCGTCTTATCATGAAATATTCTGTAACCATCAAATTATTATCATATTAGTATCTTCTATCTTTTCATACGAATGGACGAAAATAATGATAAATATACGCGATTTAAACCGTTTACAGTTGTTCATTACTATATGTAACAATAGCTTAAGACAACATTATCTATCTTTTTAACCAAATAAGTAGGATATAGCATTCTTCGTCCATATTTGGGGATTTATTTGATGTGAACCAGTAGGTGTATACTGTACTGTACTAGCCGGATTGTCCAGTGCTGAAGACAGCTTTCAGCGTTTCCATGCTTTGGAGGGCATGTTAAGCCGTCGGTCTCGGTTGTTGTCTTAGGATGGCAGTCGTTATAGCATGGCGGTAGGGCATTTTGCGAATGCCCGCCTGGCTAGCTACCACGCTCAAGTAGAAAATCTGTCGCCAAGCACCTAACGGTGTGTTCCGGCAGCTGTCCTTGAGAGCCAGTACTTATAGGTTAGCCTGAACAACATCTTCGACCACATCATCGCTTACCATCAGGTGAGATAGTGGTTAATAACTAGCTAGATAACCCATCAGGCATAAAAAAAAAAAAAAAAATACGTGATGCTTGGCATGCGTCTTGGAGATTGCAGTGCCTCATGAGATGCCACTACCCACATTAAGCGCCAAGGATTAGCTGTGAGATTTACTGCCATGTTACACTACGATCCTCAGGACGCCTGCGTGGGGATTATATACAAATACTCCATTAATACGGGAGGCTATTTTCAGTAGTGGACGATCCGGCTGATAAAGTACAGTACCTATATGAACTGCAATAAGGAACCTAGGAATAATGACCATAAAGAAAGTAGGAGTATACAATTTTATTATTGCATTTTGTGATTGATTTTCATATGAAAACTAAATATGTTATAATTGTGACTTTGAAACTCCCATTACATCTATTACTTCAAAAGTAAAGTCTCAAGGAGAGTTGCGCCAGCAAAATGGTTATATACAACCAATAAAAATACTATACAGTTCTTCAATTATCCTGTGTCTTGTTAATGTTCGTTTGCTCTTTCTGTGTTGCTAGAGAAAATATATTGTAGCGTACCTACCCAACATAATGTATAAAACGGTAGAAAGATAATGGAGCATTTTTATTGGCTGTCATATAAAAGCACAACCAAAAATATTTATTCGGACATCTATATCTACAGTGTAGACCTTCCACCGCTACGGCTTCGCTCCTCCGCTTGCTGCTCGCCGTGAAACAATTAAAGTGCCATGTACTTACATAATTGTCAATGATGCTCATAATCACGATCTTTGAGGCCGTGACCACGACCTTTGCGCATGTTATTGAACCAGACCAAGCAATAGTGAGGTGGAAAAACGTTTTATTTGTTTTGGTAGACTTTTCTATTGTATTGTTTTTATTTAACAACTTGTAGCCGTTTCGTGAAACTTGCGGAAAACAATCAGGTTATTTTTTGTCGTTTTACTTGATTAGAAATAGGTACTCTTTTATGATACACGCAAATAAAAATAATTCATAGCTTCAATACAAAGAATACCTTGCAGAGCTTTAAGACATTCCATATAAGTTTTCATAATGACAAAGATACACGCATGATTGATATTCAGTCTGGCATTATTTCCATGAAAAAGCCTCGTTATTTAGTGAAGGGTATCGTTAGGTATCGCCCTGCCCCAGCTTTGTCACGTCCGTTGTTGCTACGGAAAACGATGCCACCACAATACTCGTAGAACCTAGCTACGAAGCTAGGTGCTACTTTCTATAGTTTGCAAAATTTGTATATTAAATTGGGTGTCTGAATTTTTTAAAATTTCTTTGCTAATAATGACTATAAGCACTTTTATTGATTCCAAAGTGGTAAAAATAAATATAATTGTCTTCAATTGTTGTGGTGTAATTTAAAGCGATCTATTAAGGGTGATAAAATAATTACTATGCTGTTTTTTTCTGGCATGCCAATATATTGCCGTAATTAAGTTATACATTGTTTTGTGTACTATTTGTATTATATAATTAAGTGATTCATCCTGTTGGCCAAAATAATATCATAACAAAACAAAATTTACGCATTTTTGCATCGAACTTTAGTCGGCCAAAGTATCAACTTCTTTTATTAGCCTTTGAAATTTTGAAGCGCCAGATCTGTATCAGTTGTAGCTTTTATCGTATTCTTGTATTTTTAGTAAGACATTACAAGTTTATAGGATTCCTTGGGATCATAGACAAAAAGAAAACTACAACAGTTTTCCGGATTTTCAAGACCTATGTAGAACATCGATACTAACTAGTTTATTTCCCAAGATTATTGTTCTAATAAAAATTGTTTGATAGTCCATAATTGTAGCTGCGAATGCGTAATGCGGAGCCGGGTATTGGGCCGGTGACCTCACCACCACGCCGCGCGGCGTCCGACGCCATCGCCATACAATATTGTACAGCTAATGCTTGTGACTCACACTTTATTATTTCCAGAAATTGAAACAAAGAAAAATCCAGGCATAAAAGAAAATATGATAACTTATGCTCATAACTTTATTAGTGTCTATTACTGTGCTCACAATAAGTAAACACTACTTATTGAGATGGTTTGAAATAATAAAACATAATATTTTTTCTGATGCATGAGGTGTTTTATGGTCGTAGCAAAAAATATTTATTTATTTTAATATTTTTAGTTTTGCAATGACGTATGCGGTTTGAATTTTTTTTTTTAATTTTGATTATTTTTAATAAGGTTATGATGTTTTGGGAAACCTACGCCAAGTACACGTCTATTGTTCAACCTGGCAAAGTGAAATAAAAAAAAACCTAAATTAACTTAATTGAAAAAATAAATGTCTGAAATTAAAAATATACCAAATTTTAATAACTTCAAGCGTTACATCAATCAGTTTTTTATTTACTTAATAATAAAATACATATACCTATTGCAATCAAAATGTTATATAGATATTTGTAATATAAAATTTTAATAAATGAAATAAAAGAGAAATTTATTAGATAATAAAAATAAACAATTTATCATTAAGGTTATAATTTTTATGTATTAGGTACCTATATTTTTAATTATCAAATTGTAAAGACTGTGAAGACAACGTAATTGCTACGAAAGAAATGCAGAGTGAATGAGATTTTAGGGACCTTAGCTGTACCTAAGTATGTAGGATGGATAAGAAGAGATGGAAAAAGCAAGTGTACACGTCTTGAATAGAATGAGAGTAAAGGAAGCGCAAGATTGTCAAGCTTGTAACGACAGAAATCTGTGGTTTTACCCGGTAACATTTACGAGTGCTACTTTGAGTGATTAAAGACCGGCTAGTATCGAACTTTCAAAACCTGTGATATGCAATTAAATGACATATAAGTGCCCACTTATTAAACTCTTTTTGTCTATCACATACATTTTGGTAGATGTCATGTAGTCAAAAAGACGAATTAATTAATTACATATTTATAAAATACAACGACACCTAAGAAAAAACAAATTGTTTAGGCTATATAACAGTAGCACCAAAGAAATTAACAAGTAATTACTTTACAAAATCACAAATATACGATAGGAAAAATTAAAGTCATGTGCGGGATTCGAACGTAATTACTATTAGATATCATGTTAAACACTCCCGGTATAAACAAACTGGATTGTCATGACCTAAGAAAAGTTTCAGGGCAAATCTGAAGCATCTAGCTACGAGATTAGGGCTTTGGACCCTTACATATCGGTATCTAATTCATAAGCATTCATAAATAATAGCAATTTATAGTTATCGTGAGAATATAGTGGCAGTCAATCCTTAGCGGTTAAACCTGGATATCTTGGAACTGTTCAGATTTTCGTCAAACATGGCTAAACACCATCGCTATAATGCTTGCTTCTGAATATATCAGAAAATATCTTTATAATTAAAATACCCCTGTTGCCGCCGAGGATTAAATAAAGAGGTTACAAAACCCTCTTTCTAGTAAGTACAAATGGCTGTTGCCTTTTACATATGACATTGGAGCGCTTCAACAAATAGATTACCGTGTCAATATATAGTAGTACTTAGTCCTGTTTGCATAATCATAAAAGCCAGGTCAAAGGTACGGCCTTCATTAACCTGGTTCGTATCTTCTGAACCTCACTGTGTGAGGCATTATTTTTTAGTTTTATGAACCATATGATCATTAGCTAGACGACCACTGCGTCAAACAGATTAGTAATAACACAAAGGGGCAAAAATAATGATAAATATACGCGATTTAAACCGTTTAAAGTTGTTTAATTACCATGTGTAATAATCACGAAAACCTAAGACAACATTAGATTAGTAATAAGTTTTTTTAAAGTGGGTACTGCCACGGGTGTATCTTCTCTAATCGTTGAACTTGTCCATTTCCATATAAAAGCTTGAAGTAAAAATCTTACTAAGAAAAGAACTTGTGAGTGAAGGTGAAAGCCTTAGATTAAATTTAATACCCACTGTCTTTATTGAATCGTCATCTCTATCGATCATCTTATCCAAAGAATCTGACGACTAAATTAGATTATGATAGGCCAAATCATGTAAACAGAAAAGGTACCTAGTAAAGGAACACGAATGCTGCCGTCATATCAGGGGGAGCAACGCACCTACTATGATTGATTGGGTATATTTGCACAACTGATGGTGGATTCACTGCGACCGATACGGTAACGACACGATGTTCTTTTAAATATCGTTACGGTCAAGGTCACAAAAATAATTCTACATAAAATTAGATGAAGAAGTTATATCGTAAAAATATATAGAAATAAGGAGTCACGAAATTATCAGTATTAGACAGTTAAAAAAATATATTGAAGGCCGGATATCCCATACAAACGTAATACCAAAATCATTTGTAACTTGAGCCTATTTATACCATACTTCTATACTACTATTCAGATTTTAATAGTATTTATCTAGATAACTGAGCGTATATTTTATATTTATATATTTTATATTTTTTTATTTCAAAATACCTAATTAACAAAAATCAATTATCGTTCGTATACGAAAGATAACTCGCTCTTTTGTATAAACGTATATTCATAAAGTAAATATTAGGTCCTTACATATGAAATTGGCGTTTTGTATGGGAGGAACAAAAAGTCGAATATTTTTTAATATAATATATTTAATTAATCAAAGTATGAACCATTATTTTCTATGCACTTTTGCCATCTCATAGGTAGTTCATTGATCCCTTTACTAAAAAAACCAGTCGGACGGGAATCAATAAAATCTTTGAAGGCGATTTGGACTGCCCCATCGGAGTTGAATTTTTTCCCTTGCAAGAAGTTATCCAAATTTCGAAAAAAATGGTAATCTGTTGGAGCAAGGTCCGGGGAGTACGGAGGATGTCTTAGACTTTCCAATTGAAGCTCTTCTAATTTAGAAGCCGTCTGTAGCGCAGTGTGTGGTCTAGCGTTGTCGTGAAGCAGCAGTGGCGTGGAGCGATTGACCAGCCTAGGTTGTTTAGCCGCTAGCTTTTCCATCATGGTTTGCAATTCCTGACAATAGACATCAGCCGTAATAGTCTGGCCAGATTTGAAAAAACTGTAATGAACAATACCGGCACTAGTCCACCAAACGCTTACAAGTAACTTTTTTGGGGTTAATTTTCGCTTGGGGCAGGATTTGGCTGGCTGGCCAGGATCTAACCATTGCGCTGAGCGCTTCCGATTATCGTAAAGAACCCATTTTTCATCACAGGTAATGATTCGGTTTAAAATACCTTCATTATTGTGCCGGTTTAGTAATGTAACGCAGCAGTCGACGCGCGTTTGCCGGTTTGTTTCAGTCAATTCGTGAGGTACCTTTCAAGCTTTTTAATCTTCCCAATTTGCTTCAAGTGAATTAAAACAGTTTTATCACTAACATCGCAGCCTGCAGCTAACTCGGACGTGGTTTGCGATGGATCCGCTTCCACAATAGCCTTCAACTCTTCATTATCAACTTGAGTCTCAGGCCGTCCACGGGGCTTGTTCTGCAGGTCGAAATTTCCAGAACGAAAACGTTGGAACCAAAAACGAACTGTGTTTTCTTTTGCAACACGACCGCCATACACATCATTCACCCTTCGAGTTGTTTCCGCAGCACTAGTGCCACGGCGGAACTCGTACTCGTAAATAATGCGATATTTAAGGTTTTCCATTTTGTAAAATGAGTGACGCAAACAGAAAAAAACAGAAGAAAAAAAACAAATGAATGACGATCATCGAAGCACAAATACATGAGTCTATAGCTGTACAAATTTGAATTTGGAATTCCTTACCAAAGAGGAGAAATTCGTGATTAAAGTGGCCAGTACGAAAAACGCCAATTTCATATGTAAGGACCTAATATTAAGCTGTGGTCGCAATATGAAGCGCTGAGAGCTTACATTTTGCGGAGTTTATAAACTTAAAAAATAATGTGGGCGCCATCAGAGGCGTTGAAGGGAAAAATACACAAAGGTGGTCGGCAACGCCTTCTGAAGAACTGTCATCTTACACTGCGGTCCCTAAAACGCCTGCCAAGATTGACGATTATGGCAAACGCTCCCAATGGGGGAGTCCTTTGTCCAACAGTGGACGTCCCGGCTGTTGAACTAACGACGCTAATGTGAATTACAATTTCATTAATACGTTGAGGACAGGCAAATCGTAGCATTCTCAACTATCATGATTTTCCAGGCACAGTTATAAAATGATTGCGAAGAGAGTTTAGGTAAATGTTTATTGAAATATTATTATGTAATAACTGTATTGGTTTCAACTCCAGTCGTATCGGGGTCGTTCTATTCCTTGCAAAGACGCTCAAACCGCAGGCCAAGGCCCAAGGCACCCGCTGAGACAGCGTTGCTTGACATGATGTTCATTTGTTCTGATTTGTTAGACACCCAGCGCCCGCAACCGCTAACATTACGTGATTAGAAAACATTAGTTGCTATGAAGTTGTTATTGGTAGTGACTGTTACGAGTAATATAAATGTGCCCGTCTACTTTATTGATGCTAAATGATACTATTGTTGTGGTTATGCTTTTACGCTAGCGCCTGTTTGTTTTAAATATTTAGGAAGTATGTACTCGTACGATATTGCGAGTTGTTTTAATATTTTATTTGTTTTTTCCGGGTCACGTTTATTGCGTTGCATCAACAAAACTGAAAGGCGATATAGACTATTCTTAGGGTTCCGTACTAGTAAACGTTTACCTACTCAAAATAAAAGAAAGTCCCCATACAAAAATTGTGTATTGTTTTTTCCTTTTTTGATTTTGTTCTATAGTAAAAACGTAACTACTTCGATGCATCGAACTTGGTATGATTATAGTCGAATATTTGATGTTTAACAACAAATAATAAAATCCGCCCAAATTGGAACCCCAATCAAGATGTAGAACTTTATAAAGGAATAACGATTTTAAGGTACTTCGTCAGTACCCTCGGTGTGTGAATCCATCTCGCACTTGGCCGGATTTTTTAATATAAGTACCCATATGTCATTCATTTTATTTGGCGAATCTTGACTAGTATTAAGTTGCTCCCAGTCATGTAACGATTCAACGACAACAATCAATATAGCCACTACAGTAAAAGCATCAAAATGATGTGATCAAAATGCTGGCACCTACTTGGCTCAAAGAATAAGCATTGCAATTCAACGGGGCAATGCTGCCAGCATGCTGGGCACGCTGCCAACTGATAGTGGGCTAGAGCATTTGGACTCCCTATGAGTCCAAATGCTTTTACTGTAGTAGCTGTAGTATTGTAGTAGCTGTACTGTTGTATGTAGTTTGTAGTATTTGTTTAATAAAGGCATATAGCCACTAATAATGCTTGTTATTTAAATAACTGTTTTAATATTTTTGTTTTTGCAATTAGCTTTTAACTTGATAATAATGACGCAATCCTACAATTTTAATATTTTTATTTTTGCAATAATGCATGCTCTGCTTTTACATTAAAATATTACAAATTTACGAACAAAGAATTGTTTTAGTATGGAACCTCTATATTTGTGTTTATATATGGACATCTATAATTATATGATATAATAAAGCGGTATTCTTAGTACTTTCATTAAACTGGAAACCTTAATAACAAATATAACGCTAATAGAACAACCATAATACATATTAGAATATGAAAACCTTACTTACCTATAACATTAACAACAAATGAGAATTACGTCCGCCTTTCATTTCTCAATGATCATCGGCAAACAAATAATAGTTAGTTGGAATGGTGTCAGTAAGTGATTAGAACGAATGTTCGTAAAGGACAATGTATTGGTTATTAAGCGATCGCGTTAATTGGACCACCCCTTGTCCCGCCGCTGCCGTCCAATATGCGGTAGACAAGGGATATTATGGCTTTATACCCCTCCTGGTGTGTTGTATGAACCACCCACCGTATGACTCAATGGATGAGTTGTCTGCAGTAATTAACGCCGTATCTATTAGCTTTGAAGTCATCAGTGTCTGTTTAGGTTTGATTAAACTGACTGATTATTTATGACTGAACTTCACATTGCTATTTGTATTAGCTATATATGAGTTTGTTCAATCTTCAAAAGTTTAGGACGTACAGGCAAATATGATACTTATAATTATTGGCAAACATGACAAGTGACATTGATCCCAGTAGAAAAAATATTATTATAACTTAAGAGTTAGACTCTTGTCGGTGCAGCAGATGCAATCTTTTCAATTTTGATAAATTATTTTAAAATCTATATAAATGAAAAATCCGAAATGCAGACGAAAGGTGCTTACCAACACGTATGTAGACGTATTTAAACATGTAGTGAAATCATATTTACTATATAATAATAAGAAAATTTTTGAAAGTATATGTGATAACTTTATAAAATAAACAACCTTAATTTTTTTGATGAAATCTAGCTTTGTATCGCTCCGCAACGTTGCCGTTATTGTTATAACTATCCCTAATATACATTGATTAATTTTTGAGTATTAATCTGCTGCGATCATAACTTACACGTGTGTATTTACTACTGACCGCTTTCTTGCATCGGAGGGCAAGTTAAAAGCCATCACGCCAGTCCCGGTTGTTGTCTTTGAGGATATACCACCAGTAACGGTCAGCTGTCCTTTAAAACCAGTAATTCAACCCTTAGCAAATTCATCCACCGCATCATCTAAGGATAGATTAGATAGTAGTCAAAAGCTGTCAGCAATAAAAAACTGACCAAGTGTGAGTCTTGGCTCCTTGAGGATTCCGCATTGCAACAGACCGTAACAGAAAGAACTGTTGGTTTCGATCACAGTTTCAAAAACATATATATATAAAACATTGGTGATTTCAGTATATTTTGTTAATATGATTAGACATACTGTAATGATTAGACATCAGGTGAATTGTCCACTGCTTAACAGCCTCCCCTTTTAGTGCGGGGTTTGCCCACTCTTGGCGTGTGTCATGGGGATTGCAGTTTAGGATATCAGTTCCTCAGAAGGCGCTGCGGCCCTTCCGGTATTATATCTTTAGTCGCCTCTTATGACACCCACATGTAGAAATGGCCCGTGGGGTTCCGGGTTAGGATTTTTAGACATAATGAACCGAAATTTGATTTTCTTAACTAGTTTAGTTTTTGAGATAGACCCGCACAAGTGATCTAAATTGACAACTTTGCCGGAACCCCATTGTATTGTTGTATTTACAGTCAGGCAGACAGCGAAAGGAGTCTCATTAGAAGGGCTCCTTTTTTTTTTTGGGTATTACATATACATACTTTGCCCGTGGGTTGCCGGACTTGAATGTCACACCTCTATCTATTGCTGTGGGTGTCGTTAGAGGGGAATAAGGTTAAAATACCCGAAGGTGAGCAGCAACGTCTTCTGAGGAACCGCTATCTTATAAAGAGATACCAAGAACACTGCCAAGCGTGGGGCAAAACCCCTCTTGATGGGGCAGGCTTTGTTCAGCAGTGGGCAATCTGGAAGATATGCAATATAGTACAGTAACTATACCTTAAATGTCATAGGTAATTGTAGTTGTTCATTGCCTCAAAGTGGTCTCACATAACAGAAGTATAAGTCTGAAAAGGTTGACGACGCGTGTGATTAGAAAGAAAGAAAGAAAGAAACATTTTATTAGGTACTTACACAATATAGAACACAGAGCCAAATGAATAAACAAAGTGGAACACACAAAGATACATAAGTACATAAAGTCATGCCTGAACCCTGGAGGGGAAGGCAGACAGAGACTACGGATTTAGGTAACTTCCGCTTGTCTCATGTGTTTGAATACTTCTGAACGCAAGTACCTAACTGGTGTTCAGATCAGCATGTGTTGGGTGTATTACCATCACACAACGCTGGCTTTCAGCCGTGACCAAAAAAGTGGAGAAGATAGTGCAGTAGCGATAAAGTAGCATAGCAGTGGTAAACAAAAAAAAACATACAAAGGAAGATCGGGTACATACTAATATAACATAAAAAAGCATTAGGTATCATAAGTAGAATATTGTATCACAAATTATATGAACAAGAGTGGTGACAGTGAAGTTTTATATAATATAGACATACTAAAAATAAAAAAAAACATATGATTCTTAATATAAACATGGTGTGTGACGGTTCACTTGCCTGTTTATATTTAACGCTTTGATATGATTTAGAAAACAGAAATACGTGCGTTAAGCGGATTTACTTTGATATACGATGATGGTTTGCCAAATAAATAAAATATACATGTGAAGTGCAGACATGTGAGTACCCTTGAAAGTTGAACACGAATGGTGTACAATATCTAATAAATTCACTTATCATTTCCTGCCACTGTCTAACAAAATTGAGGTCAGCACCATCTTTATATCATTTCCAATGTGTTTAATTAAATTAAAAATTACTAAATTGTAAATCACAACAAGTAAGAAAATACATAAAAGGTGAATTTAAAAATAACCTACTAAACTGATGTAGATTAGGTACTGGTAATACTGTGTTATCGCCTCAGACCACGTTGGTCTGAGGCGTCATCTTGAAAAACGATTGCTGTCTCCGTAATTACAATAGGTTATTTATTGTTGTGTTTGTTGGCCCACAGGCTATAATATTTACCTATATATAAAATTTTATCACTTAATATCATTTTGACATAATGCAAAAATCCTTAACTTTTTCATCCGAAGAAGTGAGTAGCGAAAAGTTGTTGCGTGGGTTTGTTACAACTCACCTGCAACTTGTAAATAACTCAACAAAACAGCGCAATTCAAATAGGTTAAATTAGATATAGAAGTTCTTTAATTCCTGAAACAACACTTTTTTCCTATTGATTATGCCAATATTTATTCTAAGCAGTTTCCTACGAGTATATTAATAACCGAAATCGTCGCGTTCAAACGTTTCTACATACCCATACCAAGATCATATCGATGGACGTATTGATTAATAAAGCGTATCAAGCTACTTTATTTTAGTATATAGTACGGGATGGATAAGTCAGAAAGATTCAACCACATTCAGTGGTATTTTTCAAAGAGAGCTCGGGACGCCCGCGTTGACGTCTAGTTGAGCACTAACAACATAATAAGTAATGGTAACAAGCTAATGTATTATTATTTAAACTATTTAAAGCTAGGCCGCATCCTCCTCGCACGTGGTGGGTGCCGGGTGCGGGTGCTAAGCTCCGCAGCTCGGGCGCGAGCTTGATAACTAATTAATCACTGCCTTGGTAAGCGGCGTAATTTCCGCACACAGTGAAAAATGCTGAATAACGATAAAAGTGAGAAGGGTCGCGCCAGCTGCCGCTCACGGATCCCAGATATTAGCTCACCACGTAGGGCATCACGGGAATATTTCTAATTAGAATACTCAGACGATTCGGGAAATCTGTTGCATAATGAAATCTACATATTAGATATGTTAATCTTATAATATTATGAAGCTTTCTAGGAAAACAATCTTATTGTTTTTACTTTATTATTAATTCAAATAATATTGTAATGTTGTTCTACTGCTAGTCCTTCAGCATAGCAGATAATGAAATCAATAGAAAGTTATTCCTATAATGACCGATCGGTTTTTCCGTGATATTAGAGGAATCTACGTGTTTTCATTTTTAAAATCCTTGTATTGTACCTACTCGTAAAATTTGTCTTACTATCTTTTCCAAACAATATTATACCATTTATTATATAATGTTTTTTTTAAATATTACAAAATATTCATTAACTTAAAGTTAGCTGCTTATTTAAATGAAAATTTGTGTATATCTGAAGAAAAGCAGTACAAAAATAATAACTATTTATATATTTTGTACAAGGTAAAAAACAGAGCTCAGGTCTGGTGACATTTTCGCCTTCAAAATAAATAATGCTCTGGATGAGGTACTTGCCAGCACTGGTTCGTTCCATCGATCAGCCACTTCGATATATAACAAAATTACATATTTACGAGAGGTAAAATTATAGTCATGTACGCGATATCTATCACTTCACTATATCTTTATTAAGTCAAGCTCAATGAGCGGGAAAAAGTAGTATAAAAAATATATAGGCATTTTTCATTTAGCACTCAGAATATAATTATAAATGTTTAATACTTTAAATTATTTGCTAGCCCAGCATAGTTTATGAGACCACTTTTACAGGAAATGGGTGGTAACTAAAAAAATAAGTTGTAGTTGTTAAATTTTACGCATATGAACGTTTACAAAACACGATTTCGGCGCATTTTTTAATCGTCATAAGCAACTCACACGGCTTTCATAAAACAAGTTAAGTTAATTAAAAGAAAGTTAAAAACTGCAAATTATTTATTTTCGTGAAGCGTTTTATCGTTAAATTAATATTTTAACTGCAAGTTATATATGATTAACCAACTAGATATGTTGGAAGAAAAAAAAGATTTTTCACATTATTGCTAAAGCTCACCTGTTCCTTTTTATTTTATTTTTCTAATGTACCTAGTATCACTTGCGCGCTATCATAACTTTCACTCAAAAATTTCACATATATTCATATATATCATACATATATATATCAGTTAATAAGTTGGCATCGTCAGGACCACTATGTCCTAGTTATGAATGAAATTCTATTGTTATCATTATCGCCGATGCCAATGGGTTAAGCTGTTTAGAAGTTATGGGGCTAAAAAGACACTCACAAACATACATACATACATGAACGCTGACAACACAACACTCCTTTTTTGGGGCGGTCGTGTAATAAATATTAACGAGGATTTCATAAAAGTGTCGTATCTCTTCGAAATATATTTATGACAAAAAACAACAACAGCCTGGATATTTACAAGTGTGAAATGATTTTGGTATGGAAATCAGATACTAACAATTTTGAAATGCGATCATTTTTTTTTTACCAATGTGACGAGAACATCTCTGTAATGGATTTCTGCCCAAACATTTGTTCTTAACTTACATAAATTATGTAACGCAGCCTACCTAGAAATTATTGTAATTATTTAATGAATAAAGGCTTGATTGAAAAATCTATTGTTGATCTAGGATTTTGAATATTGTTTTATTTCCTTTAAATACAGTTAATTTTATTATATTTTGCTTTTTTATTCCTGCATAACTATGCATGGATGTAAAATACATACCTATATATATAATGACAAGCGCTCTCTTATGACTTAGAACCCCCTATTTATATCAGAACAACTATTTCAGGGTTTACCTAGTAATATATGCCTGCAAATAACACAACGTAACTTAACGAAATAAATATACAGATATACGATTAAAATGTGCCCGTTCATGTTAATTTAATACGGAAATTCATGACAAATATATGCGTCTTACGTTGTAATAATTGGCCGTTGGAGCAAACTGCTGCATTATTAAAGTTGTAAACACTGAGCACGACAACGATTAATTTGCTTTATTAGTATGTCAGCCGAACGTGTTTTCAACAGCTTTTATGAACAACTTGCATTGAAACTAAAATCGGTACAACGAACCTAGACTATATCATTGTATATATATATATATTGATATGTGTCTATTAGTGCTAAATTTATTATATATATACCCTAACTTGAGAAAGCCACATGCATTCTCGCCCTAGAGATGGAAGCAATTACAATGAGTATATCCTGTCCTAAATGGAAACCTTCCCGTCTATCATCCGCTACTGCCACACTAATTTCCGAGAATGTTTTTAGATAATTTCCGAGAATGTTTTTAGAATTTATTTTTGTTTAATATTTTAATTATTTTACTTTCATATTACTATCGTAAGCTATATAGTTTTAAAACGAGACGTTTAATAAGCACACCAACACATTTAAAAACTTATTTATCATCAATGATGTATCTACGGCGAATCAGCTATAATTGGTTGAGATATTATTACCAATTTGTAAGTTGGGTGGTTTGGCTGGTATCTGTTGTAAAATATCTACGTTTGTTGTTTTAGATAATCAAAAACAGACATATAGAATGGTGTTGTTTTGAACGTTCCAGGAAACATACAGAAGGTGGGCGTGCAGCACGATGGTGCCACTGTGGGTGGAGGAAGGGGCCGAGGAGGGCGAGGAGACGGGCGGGCGCACGCGGCGAGACCCGGGCGGCGAGCATGCGGCACGCTGGCACGCGCGCCATCTGGAGCGCGTCGGCCACCTGGACCGACGGCGCGGCGCTGGCACCGGCGGCGGCGTGGTCGGCCGTTGGGTGCGCGCCGCCGCCGCCGGCCCCGGTCGGCCGCTGGCCCGCCTCAAGCCCTGCCTCTCCGTCTGTCAGCTCGTCGAGCAGCACTGCCCATACTTCCTACCGGCGGACCGCGCGCCCGCCTATCCCACACAGTATGCAGGCGAACCAACATTCCTGTGTCTCGGTAAGAATATATCATCTTTTATCTCTACTTAAGTTATTATACATCGTAACAACACCAATCCAACACATACTGCAATTTAACTTTGAGCTTTAAATTGTGTTCTAAAGTAAATTAGAATAATGACACAAAATAGTTGACTGCTTGCAGCAAACGCTCTTGGCATTCGTCTCGTAGATCATCATTCTAAGATTAGCTTAAATTAACAAAACATAAAGCCCTCACTTAAATTGCAATGTTTCTTCTGTATATATACTATATACCCATATCGGCCTTAATTTTTTTAAGCTTTTGAAAATTCGTTCTCATAGAGTTGCATTATGTGGTTAATTTATGTCTATTTACTATAATGGTAGAAATATACAACAAATATCTTTATCTCCGTTAAGAATTAACTCAATGTTTTTATTTTAATTTTCGGTTTTTCTGTATTCAAGAGTATCAGAGAGTTCTAGTTATATGTGAAAATGAAGCCGCCATCACTAGGCTACCGTTCAAACCCGAAAAAGCACAAAACAAATAGAAATACCTACTCAGGCTTCTACGCCTACGTAGAGCTGCATACGAGTTTGTTTTAGTTTTAGACGTCGTCTCTTCTACTGACCAATTGTTGCTTCGCCCCTTTTTGATTCAACTTCTATCATAAAAGGTTAGTAATTTTGACGGTATACTGACAAACGTTCAAGTAAATAATGTGGTGTAAACATGCACAATATGCAAAGATTCAACCTACTTAACCATTTCGTCTAGATGATAGAAATAGCTTTAGTTAGTAGCCACGTTTGTGGGTCAATAAAGATATCTCAATAATGGAATGCGGAAACAGTACCTAAACATTGAGTTTTCTTCATATGTTCCATGAAAGCAGCAACGTATTTTTATTAAGGTACTTTAGTTAAGATTTAATTCGTGTGGAGATTATATTGTGTGTATTATTGTAGACCCTCGCATCCCCGAGACGGGCGGGCAGGCCAACAAGTCCAACTACGGGTGGGAAGAGTGCTGCTACTGGTACTGTGAGGGGCGGCTGTGCTACCAGTGCTCAGCAAGGTTGGAGGAGGTGGCGCGGCCCGACGCTGAGCCTTGTGCGCCCGTCGAGGGCCGCGTGCCCTCCTGTTCCGTGCCTTACCAGGCACCCGCCACCGCCGCCCCCCATCAGACACCCTGCCCGCTCCTGGTGCTCACCCTAGTGCTCGCGCTCGCCGCGCTCTCACGGACCCACTGGACCGCGTCCACGCCTCTAGTGAAAGTGCGCGACTCGAGGTTATAGTTTTACGTTTACGGGTGACGACTCCCACTACCCGCGATCGCCTCAAAGCGATCGGAACTTCTATTAGTGCTAAACTTATGATAATAAATTAGGCGAGTTTGCGAGTTGGAAGATCCCCGCGCTCGCGGCACCGGCCGGAACGCCATCGGCGCCGCGAGCGTCTGCCGCACTGTAAGTTGATATTTGTGTCTGATTGTTTGATGCAGCAACAAAAATAAAAACACCAAGATGTTCCGTAACACAATTCTTAAACGTTATATCATAAGCGCTGCCGACGACGTTCTGTCCAGTATGTTATTAGTACGAATCGTAATAAATTCGGCACGCAGCGTTAACGAAAACACAGGATATATAACTCAGATATTATGTTATATACTATGTGGAAATGTTATATTTTAAATAGTGTTTTACAGTTATATTATTCATAAGGCACCAACATATTTAACTTTGAGTTATTTTTGCTGTTTAGATGAAATAGAAGCAATATTTTAGACCAATATGACAGAGGTGACCGTAAAATATTTATCACGTGTACATATACGTATTTTATGTGAGGGAGGGTGTGAGAATAACTTACATAATTAATTATAAACTACTATGTAGACAACAACACGATGTGCAATAAGTAATGTATGTATGTACCTAAACCAGATACTAACTATTAGGTATGTGATAAAGAAAAGACTTCATATCGATAAGCTACACGTCACTATTGTCAGCTTTTCACAAACGGAGAGTTAAAAATAAGTTTTTAATAACTTAACTTTGATCTGAAGTCTTTTTTCTTTTGATCATGGTGACAATAGATGTACGAGTATTTGGGATCGTTTCTTAGAACATTATTTTTATAAAGTTGCATACGGCACGGACAGGGAGGCACCGAGGCACGACACTTCTCGCTCATCTCCACAGATGACTGATATAAAGTTCTAATCAATATCACCTTGGCATGTATTCCTGTACAGACCCATTCAGAATCACATAAAACACTTCAGTATGAGAAGAAATCAAGGTTTAAGAGAGTGCGTGCCACGATGCCCCTCTTCTGTAAACGGAAAGCCTAAATAGTTGGTCTACTACTATGTATAAATTAATACAAATAGAGCTAAATAATGGTAGTTGTTGTTTTATAAGAAAATGAAGTTGCGACTAATGCATATAATGAAAGTTATATTTAATATATCCGTCTTATGAACGTATATTATGCAGTTATAACATGGTTGAAAATGATTTTTATATGAATTGATTTTTTATATTTATGAATGTATATTAATATTGTATTAATAAATGATTAATTACAGCCGCCATAAGGGTAAAATCATTTTCATTATATAGGTAACGAATTAATTCGTTAGATTTGTTTTTATTCCTGAAAGTGTTAGTGGTGTCGTTGAGCATTTTGTGATCAAAATCCTCAAAAGGTTATGAAGACTTTATTAACTGACATTTGTTGAATATTGTCCTTGATCGAGGATGTAGTTGTTGTATTCGAAAGATAATAATATTAAGTAAGTTATTTTTTACGTTTTTAATGTGTATATAATAACGTCAAAATTTGTTGTTTCCACTTCCATGTTTGATTAAAGCCACGGTGCTAAAGGTCTATTATTGCTTCTTAGGTTTTACTTCATAGCTATCTTCTGATACGATTTGGCCTGTTGTCTGCTGTGTGATAGATGTTGAGATTAGAATCAAAGTCACCAATTGACGTGGTTCCTTCTTTAGAACGCGTAAACTTAGCGTTCCAATAATCGGAAACCATAACAGTCCCAAACATATATAACTTAGCTATACAAGACACGAAAATAATCATGATAATAATAAAATTTACTCAATATCTGAAACAACCAACCGTTTAGGAATTGTACAAGCGTATAGGGTTCTATAATAATCCCCAGTACCCACATCCTTATCGATAGTAACACAAATTCATAAAAAAAAATCAGCTATGATTTCACCTAAAGCTCTAGTAATGCATTGAGCTCTTTTAATGTTAGAATACTTTTAATTTCCTCCCGAACATATTTTTTCTCAGTATACGAGTTTGTGTGCTTAATTTTATTTTCGTGTTAGAATTGACGTCGATTTGTAATTGATGTGTTTTATTAGATGTTAAAGCAATGATTCATAAAGTTATGTAAAATATTATTGAATTTAACCTTGTGTTCATATTTTTTTTAAATATATAGATAGCAACTCATGGATAAACTTATTGTTAAATCAGATTAAAACAAAATTTAAAATACCATTTAAATTTAAATAGATAGTGATTAAATTCGAAAGCTAATGAACATTTATTAAATAAACCTATTCAAAAAAACGCGCAGACGTGTATCTCTTGTATGTTTAGTTGCTCTGCCTACATAGAGCTCTTCACGATATCTTAATAATGTTCTAATGTAAATTTAAAACTATCGTGGTAAATCTTAGGCATAATGATTGAATTACTAGAACTTAATTAATCAAAACAATTTGGAGCACTTGTTAAAACTTACACATTGACCGTGCATTTCTTCTTGAATGTTGCTACTCTACGCTATTAAATCTTGTTCACTATTCTAACTAGAGTAGTTAGTTAAAGACCAAAGAAGCAAACTCAGTTTAAATATTATCTACTAGAACCAGAGCACGTTTTTGTTAGAAACCAATGTCCACGTAAAAGCTGCTGAAATGTGCAGTAATTGAATTTATTCAAGGATTTCAGTCTTCAAGTATACTCCACAGTGCAGGACCAGGTCTTGCAATTTCGTCATGCAGATTTAAAGAATTAATCTATGCTTTGAGACTCAGCAATAACAGATACGCAAGATTTATCCATGAGTATATTTTGAACTGCCATTCCGCATTCTTTCGATGCAGCTGTACAAGTGACAACCCTGGGATGCGCCCGTCATAGGTTTTTTAGTGTTACAATAACAAATATATTATTTAGTGTTTCAGAGATAGTTCGGCGATATAATGTACGTTTTGATTTTAAATAATATATATGTATGTTTTGATGTACATAAATAAAGTATAAATGTTTAACGCACAAATACCTTATTATGAAAACAAAATGCTGATTATGTAAAGCTGTGTACGAAAAATTATGTATTTAGCTGTAAACGGGAAGTAATCAATTAGAATTATGAATGTAGATAATTTTTGTGGTCTGTCAGTTGTGACGAGTTCTTGTCTTATTTATATTTTATTATGATTATTTGTGTCTTTTTCTTAATAACTCTACTCATTACTTGCAACGCACAATTTCCGTTTATCTGCTCGCTCAAACCTCAATTTGGATAATATTTGTAAGGACGATATTAAAAGGTAATCCTGATAATTGCCCCATTGTCTTATGACGTCATGTTATTTAAATCCACTACACTTGACTGTCACACATACGCACAAAATAAACTAGAAGTTGCTTTTGAGGTCATTCACCATACTGTTTTACAAATAGGTAACTATCCATCTATGAACTATTAAACTTCAAAATAGTATAATGTAAGCAGAACACCAAAATGTAGCCTTTACTGATACGTATGTACAAGTATGAATAAAAATAAACCAGCTGTAATTATGTTATTATCACTTATTCGTAACCATTCATAGTAAACCTATATTTATATGGAATATTAGACGTTACAATGGATAGAAATGCAAATATTGACACTTTAGGTTTGATCTTACAGAACTAACGAACTATAGAAGTCAGAAAAATTATAAACAAGTATGACGTGTTAAAGTAACATTGATTTGCCGATAGGATTAAGGTTCGAACGTTTATTAATATGGTACACGTAACACATTCATTGTTATGTTCAGAAAACACAGTTGGTGTATTTTCATTCATTTAAAGCATATTATCAATTATAGAAATATATGTTTGTGATCATTTTGTATAAAGAAGAGGTTTTTAAGAACAAATATTCGTAATAATTTATTTATCATTGCCAATAGAGCCCTATGTTTAGTATGTACGAGTAAAATATATAAATAAGAATGCGTCGTGGTTATGGAATAATAATAATAGTAAAGACAACATCAAAATAAATACTTATGAGTTTTTCACTGCCTTGGAGTCCTGATAAGCATAACACCTATGTACTGCAGGTGCCTGTTGGTGTTGTAAATGAAATGGAATGTTTAAATACATACTTGTTTTAATCAAAATTTTAAATTAATTCGACATAGCAGATATGAAAGTGTCACACCAAATATTACAACGAATTCAATACATATAAACTTGCACATATTTTAAAAATGTTTTACTTTACATGTCTATTTACTTATTTATTTATTTTTATAACAGTGACATTAAGCCAACGAATGTAATGACGTCGTATCTTGTAACTGAATTCTATGCGAGTGGATTCCAGATATATATACTAATTTTTATAACTTCACCTTCTTGAGTAAAATATTTTTTTTTATGTGATCTGTGTGAGATTAGATACGTACGGTTTGAGTACGTCATGGCCTTCAATTTTATAGATGAAACAAGTTAGTAAAGTTAAGAATACAATTGATGTTAAATAATGAATCTTATGAAGAATTAAAATATAATTACTAGATTTGTACTAATTTGTACGTTATTCGACACGCAATGTTATCATACGGTCCACGTTTGTTTGCAAACCTGAACGTTTATCATTGTAAGAAGGGCTACCAGATATGAGTGCCATTTTCTTAAGAGTAAGTAAGTGAATACCCTAATGTTTGGTATCCAAAATTTAATTCACGAGTTAGTAATCGGCACTCGTGAGACAAAACGATCTTCTGAGTAGATAATACATGACGTAAAAATAATCTGTACCTTTATAAACTGCCATATGAATGTATATTCGTTTATAATTTAGCTCCATTAGTTGCCTACGAGATAGGTCGGTATATTAATGTGTATTTTTATGAACATCTGCAATACGCAGTCGTGACCGTTTGTTCTTAGTGCGGTTACGCGTGAATGAATTGGATTACTTGAAATTGCTTTATTTTCTATGACCGTCACAAGTACATTTATAGTTTATATTCTGATCCTGTGTATGGAAGAGTATTTATTATGATTTTTACATGAATGTTAAAAAATTAGCATTAATTAATGTATGTAATTAGTGTTTTCCATTAATATGTAAATGTTTGTGTTTTGATAGTATTATGTTGGTCTAGATGAAGTTGTAGATCACTTTGTTACAATATACATTAAGTTTGACATAAACTCAATAGAATAGTGCATTTTTTACTGTTACCCTTAAGTCATGTGCCATCGAAGGGGTTTGATTCTAAACCGTAATTCTTATAAACGTCGTCAAGTCGATTTCATTATTCCTAATAAGTTCTAGATCATATAAATATATTTATAATTACGAATTCAAAAGCACTATCTGAAGTTAATGTATTTTATATTTTAAATATCGTTGCGATAAATATAGTTATGGCACTTACGGAAAAATAAAAATAATTTTCGGCCTGTGTACAGGTACGCTTGATAAATTTTAATATATTTAAAATAATATCATTAAAATGCCTAATTGATAGTGAGAGAGGTAGTGTAGTGTAAAGTGTTATCTGATAATTACGAACTAAGCACCACTCGGCGAGCGCGTGCGAACACTGCCACACACGCAGCGCATATATATTGATATGATCTAGGATGTGTCGTAGGTGTTTCTCGAGTAGTGATCGTGTAATAAGTCTTATGTTACGCCTTCTAAATGATAAAACTGTTAGTGTGCGGCGGCGCTAGCTGAGCGAGGCGAGACGCGTAATGAGTAACGACGAAACAAGGGCGCTACGACATCCTACGGCGTAACGGCGTAAGATGACGTAGCGCGCGTAGCGTCGGCTCCCTTTCGTTAGCACTCGCACTCGCCCACGGCACGTAGACGTCGTTCTACACTCAAAACTAAGAATAATCACGTTCGAATATTCGTAGACAGATTTTGAAATTTAATTATTATTTGCATTTTCCTAAGAGTTAGAACGATTGAGACAGTAAGTAGGTCGCACGACCGTGTTATGATGAATTGTGGAGATGTTTATTAAAAATACGTTTATGAAAATGAAATAAAATCGAAAAATATTGTCTTATAAACAATGTAATTAACTTAAGAAGAATTATTGGAGAACAAAAAAGACGTTGAATAAACCGATAAAAAATACAAATGTGAGTATTATTTCTTAAACCTGCACAAATAGAAAAGTTCACCATATAACAGTAGGGGACGAGATAATAAATGAAAGAGTTTGTTACAGTCACTTTAAATATTTTAATATAAAAATCGTCGCTTACATCAATATCACACTCGAACTTACATCATCTATTTATATTAAGGTATAAAAACTATGACTTCGATTTAAATAATCGTTCTCGCAACAGTACAAAAAGTCACGATCGCAGGTGCACGCACGCAGTACACGAGATACCGAATGTATTGATACTCGTAGTCAGGCACACAACACATCACAGCAGAGAGATGCTCACACGCATCGGATCAGGCGCTAAGCGACGTAGGCGCTAGGCTAAGCGCGCGCTCGTAACGCAACGGCCGCAAGAGCCGTCAGTACCGCCGTCGCCGATAGGCTAGCGCGCCCGCCACTGTTGCCACCGCCGCCCGCTTCTGGACCATCTGCTGAACACATACAAACGTCTCCTTATCTTGAACTACTTGTGAGCACAGAGTGCAAGGTGCAAATTGTGAAATACAATTATGTGAGTCACGTAAGAAGAAACACATACGGCCATTTAAAACTGTTATAGTGTTATATTGAGGTCACATTAAATCTGATGCTTACGTAATGTGTGCCTCCTTCAATGGACATTAAAATTCATAGGTGAAACATAGATTTGAATGGCTTGTGATTATGATAACAGATTAAGCGGTAATAATGAAACATCGTGAACTTCACCTAGTTAGTTTTGATAGGCATTAATTATTAATTTAATTAATCTAATTGTAATAGATATTAAAAAAAAATTTATGAACCCCGTAATTGGCATCGTTTTCAAATGAAAATGTCAAAATTTATTCATTTCCACGTCCATTTTAGTTACACAATCCACGGACAGTTAAAGAGGATTACATCGTCGTTCCATGTTTGAATGTATACATTATAACATGCAAACAACTTGTCAAAATGCTGGTGAAATTCACGTTGATAAATAATAAAATGAAACAAAAGAAACCTACAGATGCGAGTGAGAAGTGTCGCGGCGGAGGCCGCAACCTCCTTACGTACGAAGCGGCTCGGAGCCACGAGTTTACTCACTACAGTCTAGCTCCGTCTGACTGAACGCTGACCACTGAAACATTAACTTGTCTTTAGCTTCAACTCGTCTGCAATACTGCAACCGAACCAAGGTGCAAACTACGCTACTATACACGCTATACGCATGTATTTATATAATCTACATTCAAATATTGCACATGACGCGATATTTACATGCAAATGCCGTTATTATTGTATTAGATTAGCAAACAGATCAAAATACAGGATTTAATTTCAATAATAATGTTTTTTGATAAAACAGTTTGTATATATATAAATTTATCAGTCATGCATTGTTGTTAGTTACAAATCTACTGTACTGCTACTTATTGGATTACGAATTACGAGGAGTTAGTAATAATGCGATCAAAATTTTACCTAAACATTTAATTTGTCTTTTTTGCGACCATGGAATAAAAACCGTGCATATTAAATTTTATTGAGCTTACATTGAAGCAACTCGCCGAGAAATGTATCTGTCTGTAGCCAGTTAGTGTTAAATATTCATCTGGAGAACTTTTATTTTACGCTTCAGTTTTCCTACAAATCAAGGCAACTTATGATTATACTTGAGTGGTCAGTTACCGAAACTTGGTATGTTAAATTTATGTGTCAAACACAAAGGTGTCCAGTGCAAAAACAAAGCCTAAAAGGTTGTCATTTAATAATAATTGATGATAATTCTGTGGGTTAATGGTTTTCTTGCGACATATTGTATTAAAGATACTCAAACTTGCAAGAATATGCTTTTTTCTACGTCATAGCTATGGATGAAAGTTTCACTTATAGCATTTTCTTGCTTTTTTTAGAGTATACAGCAAATTTCCGTGGAATCAAATTTGTAATACATAGTTCTTCTTAGATATAAGTCTAAACCAAAAACCTCAAAGCATGCCAGTAGCAAGCGTAGTAAAGTCAAAACCAACAACCAGAATGCAAAAAGCGTTTGAAGCAACATGCATCATGCATAGTGTAATGAAGAAAAACGTACAGGCAGCGTGTGTCAAGCTCGCCGGTACTAAAATCACCGCTTATGCTTATAATCTCACTGGTATTCTCTTAAAAATTGATTATTTAACTAATTGAGTCTTTTTTCTTTATTAATTTTCTATGTACAACATTCAGGAACTCTCCACCGAGGCTATTTCCTGAACCAGAAGAATGATCTGGGTGCAGATGATTTTACACCTAGAAACAAAACACAAACAAACATCGAAATGTAGAAAAGTCCCAGGCACCGATACTCAACGCGACAGCGTGAGGCAACACACACACAAATTTGTTCTGAAGTGAATAAAAAACAATTAAGTCACAAACATTTTGTGCAATATAAAACAAGTGAATGTTACACATATAATTGCAAAAATTTTGGATCATATCTGTTTGATAATTCAATTAGAATATCAAACTTCAAAAAACGTAAACGTTAATTAACGTTATTAAGACAACCAAAATTTTTGTTATAATACTGAAACCAATTACATAAACGTTAACAACCGAGTGCCAGTGCTTTTATATAAAAATCAGGATGGTGCAATTTGTTTTAAAATTTGACTAAACATTAATATCACTATGTGTCTTTCAAGCGGGAAAACAAGGTACAGTCTTTCAAAAAATAATGTAAGGGACATGTAACATATTTTTTTCGTAGCAGGTAGGTCCATGGCGCCCAAGCCGCGTTTATCTCGTTGTAAGGGACCGACCACCATTTGGCGCACTCCTTTATCCAAAAGCCATAACTAATAAGCCCTTCTCCGCTGAAGCATTCAACCGACAGCCATGGGTTATTTTAAGTGTCAGGCATAGAATGTTAAATTAGGCGAGGAAGGTAAAATAAATAATTCTGCCACAAATTCCTTATTAGCGTTGTTAAATGCTATAAAATTCTTAATATCGTTAGTTATTGTTAATATACACAACATATATGTTAGTAAAGGAAAACTATCGTATTATAACGATGCAAATGTTAGATAGCACAAGACAATGAAATATCACATCAGAAACAACAAAACAGGTTATGGTAAAATCAAAACAAGGACAAACAAAATGTAAAGACTAATCTAATAGTTTGAGTAGATGATTACAGGTTTTTAATAGAGGTAGAAACAGAACACAATCTAATAGGTCATAGGACAAACAAATAGAGCGTACATTTAATGGTAGAGCTGTCAACAGGTGGTAAATCCCTTCTGGTCTACTGAAATGGGGTAAGCTCTCTCAGTATTTAATTAATTGTATGATAAATCCTTTGTTGCACGAAACAACAACTATTGCAAAGAAGAGCTCCCTATCTTGTTCAGGTGGTAAAGGAATAAATATGAAATTACTTTCTTGAAGTTGAAATTGAAGAAAAACCTAGTATTTATGGAGGGGACAAATTGTTAGCATTGTCACCCAGAGCTCGGATTACTGAAGACCGTTCAGATAGAGATAGGTACTCGTTATGAGCTAATAACACTTTAAATATGAAGGGGTTTGATATCTCGTTTTCATTTCTAAAACACTTCCGTTGTATATGCTGTATTAGTTATAATAAGTTGGGAGTTGACGAAATACCGGTACGTATGGTAAAATTATAGCACAAACTCTTGTTTGCAGAAAATATCACTCGTACAATCATGAAAAATAACAATGAAACTAAAATGCTAAAAAGGGTTATCGATGCAACGTCAAATTAAACAATAGTATCTGAGATACAAACAGAAAGACGCAATACGAGTACGTCTATGTAGCGAGAAATCGATGGATACATGTGGCTATTTAATATTGTATCCATTCAACTGTGTCTTTCGAAAGGAGAAGCAATTGGCTCTATACAATTTATTTGCTGAACGTGGCAGTACAATGTGGAATATTTCAATACTAAAATTTGTAATTGACCTTCATAAGAGCGTCGTAGACGCCTAAATTGAATAAATAATTTTGACTTTGACTTTGTTTGACAATGGCAATAAATTTAATCTTCCGGCTAATGATATCGCGTATTACCACCTGAACTCCCTAGTTCGCCTGGCTAGTGTTGGGCGCCGCCGGACCTACCTGCGTCGAACATGATGTCGCCGACGTCGTCGTCGCCTTGCGGCGCGAGGACGATGCGCGCGGCGTTACCTCCGACAGTGCCGCGCGGCGCGCTGCTGCACCCCAGCCACCAGTAGGCCAGCGACCGGGGGAATGCAGGGTTGTCCGTGTCCACCTGGAATTACATCATATTTGGTTTGCCTTCAAGAAATTCTCAGACAGTCCCGATTACGACACCGTACCCTGTAGACGACAGTGAACTTTTTTTTTTTATGTTATTGTGACGGAACAAGCCCGAGGCCCAACCTGATGTTAAGTGGACTAACCTCTGCCTATAACAGACGCATTTCGTCAGACGAATTGCACTGTGCCCGTCACACTGAGACGTCCAGTTGTTAGGTCTCACTAGCCTGTAATTTTTCTGGCTCTCAAGGACTGCTGCCGGAACACACCGTTAGGTGCTTGGCGACAGATTTTCTACTTGAGGGTGGTCGCTAGCCAGGCGGGCATTCGCAAAATGCCCTTCCACCATGCGGTGAAGCTCAAGCTCTGGGCGGGATTCGAACCATGGACCTGAAAAGCCTATTGCCTTCAAGAAATT
Organism: Plagodis pulveraria; assembly: GCA_963890685.1. Classification (NCBI taxonomy): domain Eukaryota; kingdom Metazoa; phylum Arthropoda; class Insecta; order Lepidoptera; family Geometridae; genus Plagodis; species Plagodis pulveraria. The sequence goes on along the minus strand of OY982950.1, from coordinate 19,512,583 downwards.
CTCAGACAGTCCCGATTACGACACCGTACCCTGTAGACGACAGTAAACTGTTCACTGTTGACATCATATTATGTTTGTCCATGATAATTAATTTGGAAGCGGATGCGACTCTCGTGATAATGTTGCCGAGATACAGCTGGTTTCTTATAAAAGCTAGCATAACATGGTACCAAAAACTTGGGTCTAAATTCGGCTATTTATATATTGTCTACAATTTCGGTTTTCAAGATTTTATGGTGTTTGATTATAATGGAAGGGTTCATGATAAGTAAAATTTATTTTAGAACAAAAGTACCACTTTGATGCTGCAAAAAATTCTGCCTACGTCATACATAATCTTGATGAAGATAGATTTAGTTATTTATTGATCAACATAAACCACTGCGGTTTTAACACCAACGGACATTTATTTTAATATACATGTTCTATTTTTTTGTTGTACTTAGACTGGCACAACTATTTTCCATTTCGGCGTAGGAATCTACTTTATCAAAAACACGTGCTTATTGGGTGATACAAAGCGTTCAAAACCGGTCGAGATGTGATGGAAGATTTGCCTCGCTCTGATAGGCTATCAAAATCTGTAAGTGAAGTTAACATCGCAAAAGTGAAGGAAATAGTGACTGAAATTCTCATTCAAGTTTGAGAGAGACAGTTGCCGAACTTCCTTTATCTCACGAGTCGATCGATATATGATAGTATATACACTATGAAACATATTACCGTTCGGCTAGTCTCATAGAATATTAGAGAGCAAATTCCATAAAAAGGCCAAATTAATGAAAGGAATAGAAAATTTTAGGGGTTTGCATCATAATAATGCGCCTTTGCACAAGGCCACCATGGTGGACGAATTTTTGACCAAAAACTCAACAAATACCATCGAGCAACCACGTTATTCACCGAATATAGCTCCAGCGGACTTCTTTATTTTTCCTTAACTCAAATTACCACTACGTAGCACCCGTTTTCTTTCGGTAGAAGACATAAAGGCGAATTCATGGCGAGAACTGAACTCAATTGCGGAAAAAGCGTTTAATGAATGTTTTGATGATTGTATTATTCCATGGCGTAAGTGTATCGTTTTAGAAGAAGCATACTTTTAAGGCGATTAAATAAATTTAGGGGAATAACTAACATTTTGTGTATTTTTGATCTATTTCCGGTACTTTCTTGACAGAATAGTATTTTAAGATATGAAACGGATTTTTTTGATATACTAAAATATGTTTTATATATCCTGCCCATTAAGAAGCTTAAGAAAAATCTTTTGCTACACAAATATTTTTTGTTTTTATAATAATAATTCATAATAATTTATTCATCCCAAAAAACTTAGACTAAGCTATAAGTAAATAACATAGTTTTTGTGCAGCAAAAGAAGGAGTAAGGTTCTCTGAACCTCACACTAGGGTGGCCTGTGTTGTGAGATTCAGTCTCTTCCATTATTTTGTCTCTGAATATTTTATATAAACATCAAAACAAAGTAAGTATTATAAAAAAATCAAAATATATAAATAACTACAGTAGGAAGTTACAAATGTTACTAAATATAATTTAGAAAAGCGTGTATAACTTCCTTATTAGAAACTCAACTAATCTTAGGTTACAGTTAAATAAGCTATAGGAAACTGCTAGATACCATCAAAGATTTTATAAGCCTTATTTTGATTATTCAAATTAGATGTCGTTTAAAATATTAGGTACTTACGCTAAAGGTTCTATCGTTAAACCGCCAGTATGAGCCTCCCTTGAAGAAGTACGTGTAACCGTTGGTATACTGTAAGGCGGCGTCGATACTGTCAGGAATGCCCTCCCAGTTGGAGAGAGGCTTGGGGTAGGTGGATTTCACCGGAGGGCGCTGTGCCGGGTCGAACCGCCAGAATTTGGAACCTTTGTAGAAGTAAATCTTGCCGTTGCCAGACCAGACTAATGCAGCATCGATGTTATCGGGGATACCGGTGAAACCTGGGGTGGGGAAATTTATTAAAAGGTTAAAAAATGGGAAAAAAGTTGTTTGTTGTTATGTGTAAAAAACGGGAAATGATGGGCCATATCAGCCCGGGTGTTTTTTTTAAATGAAATTATTTTACCAAAAATGACGAAATATTAAATTAAATTAACTAACAAATATTAATAATTGTTCAATTATTAAACCTATTGACATAAAACCTACGTAGAACGGTTCGTTATTGGTGGCTACCCAATTATTTTAAGCTATTGTCTTTTGAATTGCCTAGAACAACACATGCCCGTTTTGAAGTAGTTCATTGACATAATACGGATATCACACGTAAAGCTTAATATACGTATTTGCAATTTACGAATGTTTGGCTATATTGCCCTGAATTACTAGTGAGTTTTGCAGTTTTTATTTTAAATAATTTATTGCAGCAGTTTACCTGTATTAAAGTCGCAAAGAAATAACCTACAATCGGGTAAGTTTTAACGATTTATTGAATGAAACATACCTTCACTAATATCTTTGGGGTAGTCTCCGTCCACCTTCTGTCCATTATACCTCCAGTACTTAGATCCCTTGAAGAAGTAAGTCTTGCCGTTCTTGTATGTAAATGCGGCGTCGATGTTACCAGGCAGGCCGGGCCAGGCGCGCGAGATTAGCTTAGGGTAGCCGGACGCAACGCCGTCCTCAGTCAGCCGCCAGTAGTGCTCGCCTAAGGGTAACGAAAGAAAATATTTGATGTTTACGAAAACAACAAAGAAATTGTAATAAAATATGTTGCGAACTACAATTGCGCGTAAATTTTTGATAGTTTTAATGAATAGAAAAAATTGAGTTTTGTTGTCCATGAGTTTTGAATAATCTTCTACCAGAATAATAAACGTTCTTTCTCCAAGAATAGTTAACGTTCTTTTCCATAGATAATCACAATATCATAATTCTGTCTGCCAATCATAAAATAAGCTGAAGTTGCCTTTCCAAGTTTAAATTGAAGAGTTTTTCATATACGATTGCTTAGACAGTTACACGACTACTAGGTTCTGCATCTTGTACATACTACGGTATGTAACTGTAAGAACAAATTACACTGCAATATTGGTTGATCAAGTGGCGTTAAGTCGCTTTGGAATCTTGAGGTCCTGGGATCGATCCCAGAGTCAGAGAATTAAAGAGTCTTCCGGGTAAAGAAGTTCCTAGTAGACGAGTCTGAAATTGTGCGCAGTTGTTGGTATATCAGTCTCACCCCATATTACATGAAGCCAAAACATATGTAAGTTGTGTTTAAGCATCCTCGTATCTGGATATATACAGTCATGATGACTTGTATTATGAAATTCTACCTTTGAAGATAAAAGTGCCTCCGTCGACAGAGTTGAAGATGGTGTCTATTCTGCTGTCAGCGCAAAGCGCGGGGTCTTCAGCGGAGGGCGCCTGGGTGGTGGCGCGTGGTACGGAGGGCACCAGCCCACCGCCGCCGCCGATATCGGTTTGTGTCTTGTGCCCGTACAGAGCCTGGAATATTTAGATATCAAATTTAAAAAAATTGCCTCTGTCATCAAACAACTTTATAATATTAGGTGTTGAGGCAGTAAAGATGCCCGTTTTGAAGTAGTGCGTGGTCCAACTACAAGAGCTGCTTGTAGCGCACTGCGGGCAGCAGATTGAATATCACGGAACAAACCATGAGTCTTAGCCAGAATACCTACTCAGTTTAAATTGCTTCAGCGCCAAAAATGTGCTCTAATTTTAGCTCAATTTGAACACATGTAAGTTGATTAGGTATATCCTTGACTATGATAACTTCTTAGTCTATCTTAGTGGATATCTACTGCAGTGTCAGATATTCACTACTGTGTTTTGGCATGAAGGACACTGTAGAAAATTTAAATACTGGGTGAACAAGACAAAAGAAATAAGCAGTACGCAACAGGGCCAAATCAAATACTTAATAATTTTAGAGTCTACGCGCCAATGAGGAAGCTGAAAGGCTTGTAGAAAAACACAAAATTAAATACACTTTTACATTTCCATACCTGAATTCCCTGAATGTCATCCTGGTCTAGCTGGAAAGCGGGTTCGAAACCTCTGTAGAAGGGAGCCATGAGCGCCGAGCGCACGTCACTGTGAGAGAGACCCAGCGAGTGACCGAATTCGTGCGCAGCTACCTGAAAGTGTTGAAAAGAGGTTTTTGTAGCAGACGTTTTTTTAGGAAGATTACGTGTCTATGGTTATAAATCTATGACCTGATTGTATGGGTTCACGTATATCCAGAGTTACATTAAACATAATATCAGCGAAGCAATTTAATAAAAATAATGTGAGCAAGGACATGACCAGCTCAGTGCTAATTAAAAAAATAACTGAACAAAGTTTAAAGACTTTGTGGTATATCGGTACTCAAATATTTGTCTTCAATTAATGAAAAACAAAAGACCTACTTACAATCAGGCAAATAAACAATTAATAAGCTATGTTATTCCTTAATGAATCAGAGACTTTTAAAGAGCGTCACGCGTCATTGTTTGAGGCATTGGGCTGTCAACAAACTTTGACAAACAGAAACTACCTGCAGCGTTGTGTAAATACACTAATATTGTACTAATTGATTGTGGTTGCACTACCTAGAAGTGACAAATCATTCGAGAGCATTGCACCTGCAAATTATTATTATTCTCTACATTAAATGTGTCACTAAAACGTAATAGAAATTACAGGCACATGAGACTTAACAACTATGTCTCAAGGTGACGGGCGCAGAGCAATTCGTCCCTTGTGATGAAATGCATCTGTTCTAGGCAGAGGTTAGTCCACTTAACATCAGGTGGGCCTCGAGCTTGTTCTATCACAATTACATTAAAAAAAACTGTTTTGATTACCATCCTTTGGACGTGGATGAAAGATTAGCTTATCAGAAAGAAGGAGATCTACCCTATTTTACACATTGTCATAAAAACTGACGAGGCTTTGATAGATCCTTCTGGGGCCCAAGATCTCACGCATTAGAATATAGTCAAATCTGTACACAAACTGCTGTTATCAATAATTTAATAGGGTTGTATACTGTTCATATCAGCCGTCTGTAACATGTTTTTGATTCATATTGTGTGCCGAGGCAATACATAAGTAATGTAAACGAGAGCTATTGCTCAGTTTCAAATGATACCAGTGGTTTACCTGGAAGAGATTAGTTCCACGCCGCGAGTTGATCGACCACTGCTCAGCGTCGTCGAAGTGAGCGTCGCCTCCGTACACCTGAAAAATAACTTTGTTAAACAACTTTTGACCTCAATAATCCCGAGATTTTTTACTCCAACGTCAAAGCATCTTTCAAATCGTATTAGGCATGCTCCAAGTACCCATGAATTGAGGACAAATGCTGTCCATGAGAGCCACATCATAAGATATTCTGATCAAATTGACTTCCTGACTTTTTAAAGATAATGTTTCTTATTTCAGCTAAATTATAATACTTTAAACCAAGAACCAAGTGACGACATGAATTATTGTTTAATATATATTTAAATCGACCTGGTACGTATTCAATAAAACAATATAGGAGTAAAAGTTTAATTTGTGGGAACATTTACCTCGCTCCAAATCGTGTTCAGCTACAGTATTAGTACCGTTAATTGTAAGAGTTCATGGACTGTCCAAAACCTTTGAGCATAAAAGTGGTTAAATTCGCTACTATGTAATTCGAAACTAATTATCTGCTTTAAATTGATTTGGAGAGCTATGAAGAAATGTTTTACAACAGGTTGCTAAGTAGTTAGCAAATTTTAGTAAATACATATATATATAAGTTTTTCTATTAACCAGTAGTATGCCACTGCTAGGCAAAGGTCTCTATTTTGGCACATCTTGCTGAATGAATACGGACCACATGCCAGGCGGAATACCTTTTAAAGGTTGCATTTTTTACACCTACGTCAATAATTCCTGTTTTTGAACGACGTATTTAGAACACAATCTATTCTTTTTACACCGAGCGAGGATACTATGTTTCGGTACGTGGTCACATTTTTGCACCAACGGTATTAAATATTTGTGTGAAATACCTAGATGTTGTTTGTTTTAAATGTAGGTATCTCTTAAGACATTATCTGACAAAATTATTATAGTAGCATCCATTTGAAATGAAAGGAGATTCAATGTCAAAACACAATTTTCTCTAAAAGGCCAAAAGCAATAAAGTAACATTCACGTCAAGTTCGCGTGTCAATTGATCATTCAAAGCTCATTCCACGAAATTTTACTAAAGTATGCTTATGTCGGTCAAAGAATAACATGTCATTTAACACTAACCAGATCGTGAAATCGTTTCATAACTTAATCTCATAATAAGGCGTAAGAAATCGTCACATGTGTGATTTCAGACTGACATGAATGCCGTTGTTTGTCACGCACCTTAAAAGATACCTATTGAACGAGACAAATTACACAATTGTTATACAACACTTGTCAGTTGCAAGAGATGGACCAGGACCATATTATAATATTTCATCTACCATGAAATGTGTGGTTATCGTATTATCATAGCCGTGCTTTCACTATTTACATGACAATGGGTTACTTCCGCCGTCATTACTTCAAATAAATATTTTGTAACGTTAACAATAGAGACCAAAATGTTTCGTAGTGGATTTGGCAGAAAATGTCTGTGTATTCTTGAGTCATCGGTACTTACAGGGAAGTAGGCATGGGCAAGAGTGCCGCCGGGACCGTCGAATGGATCACCATCTCCATGCTCTCCTTTCTCAAATCTAAACAAAGATAAACCGTTTTTTATTACATGATCATATGTTGTAATTTTTGCATCAACATCTGCTAAGCAAACACTCGTTAGCTTTTTAAATAAACTCTAATTTTCTTGTTTAATAAATAGTGTACAACTAATTAACCAAATTCACTAAGTGTTTTTGTTACCGCTATACTTAGGATAGAATATCTCTAAAATATTGACGATCTAATAATTGCGATAACTTGTCATATCTAGTATTATTTCTGACGAGTGGCACAGTCAGGTTTTGGTTTAAAACGGAATTAATCCGTAATGTATCGTAAAAGAACTTGTCAAAGTGGTTTCGGAGATATTACTTACAAATTCAATAAATAAATTTTACATTTTCTATTTTTTTTTAATGTACGAGTCATTTTTCTATATGTACTCGTATTAAAATATTGAATCGTCGAAGTATTCATTTACAGTAGATGTTTTAGTGTTGTATCTACCACCTTCCACTTGTTCAAAGTGTGACGACTATGACGTATTAAACCTACTGCGTCACTGGGATTTCAATTATGTCCACTTTTAATATAATACTTGATGAATCACACATGTACAAACCACACTAGTCCAATTTAAAAGGAAAAAAACAAGTTAGTCAAATCGGAGCCATTGAGTGCCATCCACAAGGTACAAAAAAAACTTTTTTACGTTTTGTACTAGAAAACGGGACCATACGATATTACTAAACTTCGGCTAGCTTGCCAGGCGGGCATTCGCAAAAACGACCATGCTATAACGACTGCCACACAACAACCGGGTCCGACGGCATAACGTGCCCTCCGAAGCATGGAAGCGCTCAGTAGTAATGTCACTAGCGGTCACCCATCCAAGTCATGACCGCGGCGGACGTTGCTTAACTTTGCTGATCGATTCAGAACGGCTAAGCAAACTTCGCTACGAGCACTTAAAAAGCCACATTGAACCACCAGCCCTGTTTTAGTGCTAAATCTGTGTCTATTTAAATTCGGTTTGTATAAGAAACCAAATAAAAATTGATATGATTTAATCCTTCTTGATTTGATGCATTCATCTCTTATTATCCCTATCAATCTGAAAATCGTATGTCCACGGCAATCATAGGCTGAATGTGCATGCGCATAAGTGGTAGAATGATCATGAACTAAATCAAACGTTTTCAATGACAACTTGGTTACGCAACGCAGATTACCGTGGTTTGTGACGAAAAGCCCTATTATCGTTGGTCCGAATTATCCACACAATAGCGTTTTGGTACTGCCGCCGTTTCATACATAATCTTTGTTATAAAATCTAAACATTTTACGACAAACGTTTAAATATTGCAGCAAAAATTGATTGGTAGATTTTTACATGAAGAGTGATCTGTTTGATGCTGCGTCACTTTTCTGATATACTTGTATACAAGTGTCTACACTTAAAATGTTTAGGGACCTTTTGCTGACGTATATTTTTGTATATTATTGTACATTCACTAATATAAAGTTGTGATATAATTATTTTTATTGCTGAAGCTATGGATCATAATAGAAGGATATATTTCAGAAACGTCTCATTGCTTGGAGTTACCTGATTTCAATGTGGACTTGACCGGATCTCTTCTGCGTAAAGGTGAGGTCGGTATAATCGGACCACACTGAGAAGGCTTTGGCAAGTTCGGCATCCACCTCGGCGCGGTTCAGTTTCGACGGGTATTTTGAGATTTTGTATGTAAGGTTCTTGACGCGCCATCTTGAACCTAAGAGAATCAAAGTCAATTACAGTTAAAACGGTGAACTATTTTAAAATAACTTATGCCTTGAATACAAAAATGAATAGGCACACATGTGCTATACATACATTTTGAATAAGTACTGTTTTTGGGCGAATACTAGAACAAAAAGGAAAACATAGGACTCCTGGGCTGGAGCCCCGAGTCGGACAATTTATTGGTTAAGTGTTTTCAGAAACAGTCTGGAGTCTAGGATGATGTGGGCTTGACAGATGGGAATAGGCTCACGACCTAATACATGGAACTAGTGTACGTATCTCTATTTTTTCTTCAATAGATTAAACACTCGAAAAGGATTTTTAATTAGCAAGTTACTTGCTTGTAAGAAACTTATTTTTTGAAGTCTATGGAGGAGCAATATGTAGGTACTAATGTATACTCTAATATTTTCTTTTCCATATAAAATCTACTTGCATGTTTGTATTCTTTTCTTGCTATGGTTCACAAGGTTAATAGAGCAAGCTGTCAGGTAAATAAGCACAGAAATAAGGTTGTGGCGTGTAATATACAAGTGGCTGATAAAAAATGGAGTCACATGTGTTGTGAAAATCTGTTCGTAAAGCACGTTAGCTGAAAATTACTTAAACAACCTTTGTACACGCCAACAGATTTTGTAATTCAAATATTCAGGGACATAGTATAAATGTATTAGTGTCATCGTAGGTAGTGTTTATTTCGGGAATTGAAAGAAATACAAACCCTTTATTTGAAAACTGTATATAAACTGACTATTTTCTACATAGATACATGGCGTATATTATTTGTATATAAGCGCATTATATGAAGAGTCAAATTGTAAAAAAAAAATATAAAAGGTATAACTTACCCTGTAGAGCGTATCTTTTGGCACGACTTTCTCCAAAGCCGACTTTATCTCTGACTCCACATCTTGGCAATGACATCACTTTAGTTGTTTCTTCATCCAATTCACCTGCAAACAAAAACACAACATAAAGAAACTATCAACCAGTTGATTCTGTTTAAAAATTTATCCTGATGTTACTGTAACTAAACACGATTGTAATTCAAACAACAAATCAACATCTGCTTTTTGTGACGACTGATGACGAGGAAGTAATTACACAATCACATCGACCAAAACCGCATGCGGAAAACGTTCAACAAACAGGAACAACGCTTTTAACGAGCAACGGTGGGCAATGGTCAACCACCCAGTTAAAATCAGCTATGACCAATTCGTCTCACATTTGAAATCATGAACTCAGAGAATATAAAACATTTCGCATATAAAAACGGTTACAACAAGGATTAAATACTTTATCGTGGACGTCTCCTGTGTAGGATTTACCAAACAGGTGTGATAAACTTTTCCATTATATCTGTACCCAAACTGCAGCAATCGAAATACGTGATGGAAATATAAGTGACGGTAATACCACCATTAAAAGCTTAATCGAATTGTAAGATGATTTGCTCGCAACTCGAACTCAACTCGTGCAGTGACCGATAATGAATTATGTATATATGCGTATAGTGCGATGCGTTATTTGCTTACATAATCGTAGTGCTTCCACCCATACTTGAGTCCAATAAACTACTTCTCGTGTCAAGGCACGTACAAGTACGGAGACGATTCAGGCTCTGCCCACATAATCCTACACAATTCGAATAGCTGGCTGTAATCGTGTACACTTATAAATTACTCTGTCGATGTGTGCTTTATAATAGCTGTGATGAGAACGCGTCAAGGCTACTGAATTGCACAACGTACACAACAAACAACTGGTCACTGGATCAACTACTTACAAAGGATTATTGAATCATCATCCCAGATTCAATTAAGTTATTATTTAAGCATTGCATCATCAGATAAAAGCATTTTTACCCTTGCCATTACCTAGGCACAGACTGTTCAAGTGAGGTATACTTCTAAGTCTATATTTTCACATAGGGGGTGCAATAAGTATCTAACTTGAATGCTCAACTTTCGGGAAATTACGAAACATCTTCTCGTCCAACATTGTAGAGCCATACCGGTGATGACATACGGTAGTGAGACGAAGCATGTAACTACGATCCTTTTAAATATCTCTTTGAGATTGTTGTACCCTTGTCTCTGCTTAGAGACAAGTCGTGGAAGGAGATCTGCTTGGAGTTTTCTTTTTCGTAAGAGTACTTCCCATTATCAACTTAGCGTGAACAAGATGATCGGAAGTAAATAATTAGCTAAATAAATCCGGTTATGATTGAAGTGAATGTTTATGTTTTACTTTTGTATCATATTCTATAAAATAAAAGAAGAAATTATTAGTAATAGGGGTTAAAGTATGAAATTCCCGTTTTATTGGAATAGATACTTCGAATTGACATAGAACCTTCATACACTCATCATGAATTTGAGATATTCGAGTAAAAGTTATTTCACATGATGAGGTTCTTTTGTTAAAAAATGTGCAACATTCGATTATCGACTTTCAGTTGTTTTTTTTTTAATTGATCTTAGTCAAGAAAGATGGATACTTCGAAAATTCTAATGATTTTTTAATACGTGTTCCGACGCGGAACTAACGCGGCAGAAACAGCTCGCACTATCAAAAGCATGGTATTATTCACTATAGCTTTCTCCGATCTGGTAAAGCAATAACGGCAGATGTCTATTGTGCCGAATTCCGAACAATGATGGCAAAAATAGCAGTGAAACAGCCCCGACTCATGAATCGATCTTCACCATTATTGCTCCATGACAACGCAAGACGTCATACAGCACGAGAAACCGTTTTAACTCTACAGGAACTGTAACTGCAATTAGACACCATTCGTCAGCCCTTACTCCAACGGACTACAGTTTTTATCGTGTTTTGGACAATTTTCTACGTAAAAAAAAAGTTTTCTTCCCAGGAGGCAGTACAAAATGCTTTCACACAGTTTGTCGAATCTAGATCAGCACACTTCTATCATAAAGGCATAAAATACCTTCCTAGTAGATAGCAGCAATGTATAGATATTAATGATAACTGTTTTGATTAAATAAATCTGTTAAATAAAAATAAAAACTAATTTAAATTTTTCAGTACCAATCGGAAATGTCATACCTTAACCCACAATATTTTAACTTATAATACCCGCACTCGCATCGATATTTCGTTAGTCAATGTTGCTGGCTATTAAAATTGTAATCTATTGGAATTTTATTTATGGAAATCTTAGACTCTTTCTATTATGTAAATGTTTTATAACTTCAAATAAGATTTGAGTTTAGTCTGACTTATTATTTATTCCATTCCATTTCCATTTTGGGTACGTACAAACACTTGGTCATAGATATTCTCTATGACCAAGATGTTTAAACCCAAAATGGATATTTCGTTATGAGGATTTTAAATGAGGAAGCCAAAATGTGACTTGAAATACTTTACTGTTTACTGCCATCACTTTCTTAAGATAGACAATGCTTTCTGATTAAAATAAAGAAAATATAATACTGTCCTGTTCACACAAAACTAAATTAAATAGTTAATTTTATCATAAAACAGTTAAATGATTCTTGTTAACTAATTCACAAATTTACTTATGAACAGAATTATATATAGTTAAAACGTGAACTATGAGATGTGTTCGTCGTGTTTCCGTGTATTGTGATTTTTTAAAGCATTCTTACACCATTAGCGCGATGAGTAAATATAATACAACCATGTTTGAAATCGGAATCAAACTACAATAAGCAAATACATAAAGTTACCAATGATAACGAGACATATAAGATAACCCATTATTCAAATATATACTTAACTCATTTGGGGAATTCTACAAGTTATCAATGAGTACCTACTGTTAGACTGATCATGATTTATTTTATGCTCGGTTCAGTATTTAAATCATGGTCAAAACTGGTACATAGTAAATTAATTAGTGGAAACTTATTACTGTAGTATGTACCAGTTTTAGTACCAAGACGAAGCGAGATAAAAATAAACTGAAGATTCCTCTTCAGAACAAAATCAAAAAAGAAATTCGAATATCACACTAATGATGTTCCTGCTAAAGCTTGACTTCGGAACATTATAATATAGACTTTTATATTAAGACTATTTGACCACATTTAGTCATGTTTAAGTTTGATATATGTAACCAAGAAGTTTATGGCATAAGAAATCTTACTTGCATGTTACTTATTTAGAGAAAGTATGGTCTTAGCCCATGAGTTTATACCTTAATCAGAGCCTCAACGGAGAATGCAATACCAGCATTATTTTGAAGATTGAACAAAAAAAACACTTCCATTTCAAAAGAAAAATTCATATAGTCAAATTACACGGCCTATTATAGTATTATAGGTATATTATATATACATATATAATCGCCAGGCTTGGTAGGTGGTCTTGGAGCCAGTTTTTCAGAAGGTGCTGTTGCCCCTTTCTGGTATTTTACCCTTCTTCGCCTCTTAAGTTTCCTACAGGAAATATGGGTGAGAGTGTAACCATAAAATTCAAGCAAACTTTAATTCTTGTTACCAACTTATTTTTGTGGTGGTATTTTTAATATGGTTATTTCTCAGTTATTACGGTTAGGTAATATAACAACCATGGAAATTAATTCGATCACGAATAAATTGTTTCAACTTTCACTAACCACAAACAATTTTATGGCTGTTACGATTTAGTTCCCATCTACAGCAAAATATTGACTCTGCCATTGTGTTAACAAAAAAAATGTATCAATGTTGCCGCGTATTAAACACATAATTTAAATTAAATATGTAACCTATAACACAAATTACATTCTACTTCGGTAGCAACAAAACAAATGCCAATGATTATCATAATAATAATTTTAAGTAAGCGATAAAATAGATTATGTAAAATGTGTCAAGCTAATTATAATCGTTAAGATAAGAAACAAACAATCTTGCTGCTTAATTAGTAGTATACAGAGACTTCATCTGCCTTCTATACTAATGTCTATGAACTTATCTCCTTGAAATAGCGGTTATATTTCAATGCAATCTATTATTAAATACAGATAACTAAATGCACGGATATTTAAGTGCGTGGATACACAGGCATACCTTTAAAAATATATACATACCCGTAGCATTAAGACCAGCGAAGCTCTGGAACTCTGCAATTGCACGTCTCCACGAACTCTCATCCATGATATGTCCACTTGAGGGGTTTTTTACTGAAGGACTAAGGTACCCATACTGGGCCAGGTACATCTGGAAGTATGCATCATCATCAGTCTGCCGTATCCAGTTATGGACATGGGCTCCTGTTGTATGTTGAGAGTATTGTGCCACAAACTACTGGTGCTGTAAATTCTACTGCAAAGTTTAATGGTGCTTTCAAAGCTACTATGTCTAAAATCTACATAGCTGATTTTGTGAGGCCGTTGGGACAATACCTTCATCATACTGGAGTGGTTTGTGTACTGTTAATAGGTTATCTTTACAGTTTGTTTATTTTAGCATTGAGATGGGTTTCCCTGGTCATAAAACTCATATTTATGTAAACATTCGAAGATAACATTTCGTATTTTATTGTATTAAGGAGTTTAAATAATATAAATGTATAAATAAAATTATTATGTAAAATATAAGAGTAATTTAAATTGCAATGTAACCGAATGAAGTATTTGCACGTCTGCTTGCAGACAGAGTACAACTGTGTGTAATAATATTTTTAAGATCCCATTAACTTGTATTCTTGCAAATAAACAATTTGATTTGATTTGATTTGTATATCTACTACTAAAATGTTTAAAATTTTTGATATAGGTTTTTTATAATGATTTTACAGAAATAGTCAAACAGCTAAATAAAATGTATACTAATTATACTAATCGTATACTAATTATAATTTTGACAGAATTAGGAAGCTCGTAGAAACTGTTATTAACATCAGGATTATCAAGTGATAATAGGATTGCAGAGTTATCGTTTTATCTCATTTAAAGTCCCGCTAACGTTACATTATCTCGCATCATCGCAAGGTTACCCACCCATTGTTTATTGTCAACCTACCTGATAAGGACGTCTTGGAAGTAGTATCGCAAGAACATGATGCATATGATTTAAAACTTTGAAATATTATAAAGAGATACGGATTTAATTACATAGATGCACTGTTATATTTGCTTGGCTACATATATCTTGTGTACCTACCTGTACGTGTTTGGTTAGTGCATGCACAGACGAAAATTCTTAATGTCGATGCACTGAGCACTTTTGTTAACAGTAATTAATTAATTATAAAAAACCGGCCAAGTGCGAATGGGACTCGCACACAAAGGGTTCCGTAACTAAATAGTCTGTGAATAGTTATAGCGTCTACCTGTTACCGTTATTAGTATCGACCAAGTATTCCCATACAACAAACTTTATATTTTTACCGACCGCCCCCCCCAGAAATACATCATCTGTGAAAATTTTATCTGCCTAGCTATCACCGTTCTTGAGATATAGCCTGGTGACAGACGGGCGGAAGGACGGACAGCAAAGTCTCAGTAATAGGGTCCCGTTTTTACCCTTTGGGTACGGAACCCTAAAAAGCCACAACATACAACTTATTTATTTTCGTTAAGCGTTTTATCGTTTATTGAAATCAATACTGTAAGTTACATGTATTTGTAGAACCGTTTCTTAAAGCCCTTCATTTTGATAGCGTTATCAAGACAAATCTAATAATATCTCATACATTAAAATCGGTTAAGCCGTTTAGGAGTAATGGTGGAATAAAGAAACTCACAAACATACATACTTACATACATGAACCCTGAAAACATAACACTCCTTTTTTATTTACTCGTGTAAATATTGGCAATAAATGTGTAATTGGTACAAAACGGCGGAATATTATGCGAGGTCATAATCGTCCTTGACTGGAGGCATGTTGCGAGTTGTGCGTGGCATATTAAGGGTGAACTGGCCGGACGGTTCTCCATACAAACGCCGTTGGGTGATCACTCCCTTATTTGAGGATTTAGGTCCAAAATAAAGCATAATACCGATTGATCTCGTCATTATCTAGGCTTGTATGATGCCGAAATTTTAATAAAATAATTAACCTGAGAATTATGAGCCTCGAAACATTTTCATATAAAGTTTTCGAGGCTCATAACTTACAACTTAATTATCTTTTTAAAATTTTGGCATCATACAAGCCTAGATAATGACGAAATCAATCGGTGCTAAGCTTTGTTTTGGACCTAAATCCTCAAATAAGGGAGTGATCACCCAACGGCGTTTGTATGGAGAACCGTCCGGCCAGTTCACCCTTAATGCGTAGGGGCAGCGATCGCCCTGGCAGAAACACAGTGCTTTGAAACACTCCTTTGTTTCCTCATAACGACGAGGGCGAGCGTCGACGTGATTCTTCACCCACAAGGGATTTCTAGATTTATACATATGTAAAATTAACCCTCAAGCCAAGGGAATGTCCAAATTAAGATCTTTCTTAGATCTAAACAGTGAAGTCACTTTATATTTTTGGACCAGATATTTAATTCAGGTCAAATGAGCGTGATAAATTTACTTGAGGTTAAAACACTTTTCATGTTTGTTTCTACCGAATTTAACGACAAATTTGACTTTCGATGGAAGAATTTCAGGAAAAGCGGAATCGATTTGACCTTTATTCGTAAACGAAGTGGTACTAAAATAACAGAATACCAACAAATGACTAATCTTGAAAGTATCGCCCATATTTTAAATGTATTCAAAATTCATGGAGTCGATACTGAGAGCCGGGCGTTGACACCAACGCCTGGGCATTGTTCGCCAAATGAAACGGCCTTAACTTTGAGAAGGTTTGCACATGTGTACATGGCTACTTAGTAGTCCAGACATAGAAGACCGTTCTATACAGGCACGTATAACACCGATATTTTATTTGCCTTAACGAGGTGAGACTTCCTTGAAAAATCACTTCACTTTGTTGTCTCGTGGTACACAAAACGAATGCTGCAGCACGAAAGATAGTGAATATGCCTTCATCTCGCACAAAGACTATGTTATGGCACTTTCGCGCTCCGAAAACCAATGAGCATTAAAGAAATGTAGCATGACGGTAAAAGCTATGGTGGGCGATATGTATTAAATTCTTAGTGGCGTATCGAGGTCAGTGTGCTCTTTGAGTAACGGGCGTCTGTCAGAGCGACGACGGCGCGAGATGCTGCGCTCCACAGACCTACTTATCTCATGCAAATTTTACCGCCTCGAGGGATATTCAACGGCACATATTATCACGCATCAATGCGAGCTAACAATGCTAATTGGTAAAAATATCCTTGCCTCATGCCAATTTCTGACTAAATCTACATGCATTCGCAAACAAAAGGGAAAGCAGAACTAAAACGAGTTCTTAAAGGATGAGTAAGTTCATACCAGTCTCGAAAACAGAAAGTGATTCTAACACAAATTGTAGTGTGGCAAATCAAGAACCAGGTGACTTGTAAAGTCCATGTAAATAGAGCTAGATACATATTATGAAATATACAGAACACAAGCGTCTGCTAACGTTTCAGTGTTAGTGCTGTAACTGTTTAAACGATTAACGGCAATCTTTGACAAAGCTGAAGGTTGGAATGGATACCTACGGTCAAAACGCACATGGTATCAGTGAGTCACACGCTGACACATGCACTGATGACAACCTTTGAGTCGTGCCTTGGAAGGTATTGGGTGTGAATGACCTTACTGAACTAGTATAGTATTGTTTTATACGCTTTGTCTTTTTAAGAACAACCGGCAAAATAGCCTTAAATTCCCTTGTAGATTTTCTGCCCAGACTGAAGACTCATAATAATCGATTCAAGATATTTTTCTCGAACAGACAGACAGTGAAATCTCACTCAAAATGCTCCATTTTGCCCTTCGGGTACGAACCTAAAAATATAAAAACATGCTGATTGCCTTTTAAGTGAAAGAAGAATGTTTCACGACATTGTATGTACATAATTAATTTCAAATAAGACATGGCAAGTTGCTCTACTTAGACGTCGTTACCTTCAAATAGTTATATAGAAGGAATATAATAAAATTAGTAAAAGAAAATAACAAAAGAAGAAACATGTACAATGGGAAAACTTTTTATGCTGTATTTGTAATGTAATGTACATTACAAAAAAATAACCTTGCTATTGTTTAACCAAAGAACACTTATCAAACAAGTTAAAGTTCCTGCCACGCCAGTCTGTTTACAGAGTGCGTAAGCGCCGATTCGTAATTTTCTTTGTACCTCGTAACGGTATCGTTTTTGATGCCATCGCACTAGAAACATTGAGTTTAGGGCCAAGTAACTTCATTCACTTACAAAGAAATGCATCATTTATTACAAATATAATTTCTAGTTAACGCAATAGAATTGAACAACACTTGTGAAACGCCAGTCATAGAATTACATTACCAGATTTTATGATTTCCAATTAAGTAAGTATAGAAATCGTTGTGTTTGTTGCGTATTTAATTTATTTATAACAATTGAGCATCAGTCTTAATTTAAACGTGCTTCGATTTACATGTCATGGTAATAGAATTACGTAATGTGACGTAACCTTCATTTTTATGGTAGCAATTTTCCATAGTTATTTGTTATTCATCCACGCGTAACAAAAAAGGCGCAATAAGTTCACATGTGCAGCATTATACTATAGTGGAGCTATTACAATGTAAGCCATGCGGGCATTTAATGGCGGCTTCATAGTGCGACTAATTGCGTGCATCACTCATTGCGGCTATAATGTAAATAAATACTTACTAGAGTAGCTATTGTTTAACTTGTCATCTCGTTACCTATATTAAGTATTTTTTGTTAATAAGTGCCTAGTTTTTTGCAAATAAGCACAACTTGGATGAAATGCTGGGCCCAAAAAGAAATCCTAAAAGGGAATGATAGCCCTAATATAAAAAAAAACTAAAGACTATAATGGATTACGGTGTTCTCCCGAGCCACGCTAAACAACGCTAGCTAGACTTGGGTCTTAACTGAAAAAGTAAAGAATAAAATTACATGTCAACATGCAATGGAACGAAGTATACTTAAACTACGAAAAATATACAAAACGAGAAACACAGCAATCCGCATGAAAACTTAATTAACTGATGCCCTTCATTTAGTTTGAAACAGAAGTGGAACTGGGCAGGACACTTGTCCAGATATAAGGATGAGAGTTGGACTTACCGAACTACTAAATGGCTGGGCCCTAAAGGCAAACGAAGTGTGGGGAGACATAAGAAAAGATGGGTCGATGATAATAAAGACTGCTGGAACAAGTTGGACGCATTTGGTTGACCAAGAACAAAAAAGAAGTCCTTGAGGACACGGAGAGATGGAAATGGATGGAGGGGGATTTTACTCAAGAAGGGTTACAAAGAAAAAGAAGTAATACCTAGTTTATCTGAAATATATTTGTACTCTGAAGTGGAAAATAAAGCTGTATTAGTAAGTGCCTAGACGGAGAAGCCGGTGTATGATGGTAAGCATTACGAGTTATAGTTTCACCAATGTATGTGCCAATGCACTGCGGTCGACACTTCAAGACAATCGTTTTTAAGTCTCGATTTCCCGGTAATTTCTTGCTATAGTGCCCTTCAATCCTAAACACAGCACTGTTTTCACATTGCTGCTTGGAAGACTATCTAGAATGGTAGAATATCTGTCACTGCGGTGGTGCCCACCAAGGCAGCCTCTTACACCTGGTCTGTCACCTGATTAGCACCACCCGGGAACCCCGTGAAGGGTACTGAGTTTTTTTTTTATGGCTGACAAGTTAGCCTATGTCCACTATCTCACCTGATGGTAAGTGATGATGTGGTCAAAGTCTGAACAACATAGACTAACCTAGAATTACTGGCTCCCAAAGACAGCTGCTAATGCCGGAACACACCATTTGGTGCTTGGCGACAGATTTTCTACTTGAGGGTGGTAGCTGGCCAGGCTGGCATTCGCAAAATACCCTACTAGCACGCAAAGATAAAGGATAATTATATACCAAAGCAATTTTTAAGATGAAGTAGACCCATGTGGATTCTCATCATGGTTTGGTAAATTTGATACCTTGTATGTTTTTAAGACTTCAATAAATATATATATCAAATCATATTTATAATGAACACGGGCTTATCTCTTAGGTTTAGCCATAATTTACAAAGTGGTTTAAGTGCACTTTGGCGGCGATATACATATTTTACTGTATTCGTATAACGAGACAAGCGAGGTTTACAAGTGCGTTGTTTACTTTTAGTTTATGACATAAAATTAAACACATCATTACACCTGTATACCTGCGATAGGCAGGCCTTAATGCCTAGGTAAAATAGTTAATGTAATAGTTAATGTTTCACTGTAATAGATGTCCTAGTCTCACTTGTCCTAGTGTGTCTAATTTTATTGCAAAGTTTGAATATATTATAGAAGAGTGTTAAAATTTTGTTGAAGCACACTGTCCCTGTTAGATTGATTACTGAAGTACGCTAACTCCATTATAATAGTCATTTGAAAGTGTACAATTTGTGACTAATCTTTTTCACCTGCTTCAATAATCGGTAGACTTATTTATGCAGACGCGTATCAGCGGCTGAAGTGCTTAATAGGAATTGTTGTAAATATGACGAGCCATGTCACGCAAGCTTCCAGGAAATAGGTACATCTGTTCTAGTCTCGATGCCTCTGATATGCCTTACTAGGAACTAGTGGAGCACGTGCAAATATTCGTAAACATATCCTTTACGGTTGTAGAATACAAATTTTGCTTCCCCAAAAATAAGCTGGACGATAATAGGTAAACATTCAATGATAAATTTACAATTTAAATTTTGCTATTATATTTTAATCCAATAAGCTCGTGATTGATTTCAAAATTCCAATTTTTAAAATATGTTTTAAATCTTTGAGAATTATAATTAAATAGTTATAGATTACTATAAAATCTATTCGTGAATTATAATTACATTTGTTCAGAGCAACTCATCCCAATTTTGTGGTAGTTAATGCGATCGGCAGATGAGAATTAAACTTCCTATGAGAGGATATTATTTATTGCAATTTCCTCAGACAATGAGTCGATAATTCCAAGAATTGATCCAAGTAATATAAATCATTGTTGCATTAGAGCTAGTTACAATGCTAACGACCCTCTCATCCCACGCGACTTGCAGCGCGTGTCCAGCATCTGCTATTACTATACATGCAAAGATAAATACATTTAATACGTACGTAATGTATATATACATACATAACACCATGTCTGATCCTTGAGGGTAGAATTTCCGATGGATACGCTCTCTACCTTTCTTCATCCCAAAGCAAGCATAATCATTTTGAAGCAGTGATGGCTCAGTGGCATTGACAATGGACTGCCGCCTAGCAGGTCCATGGTTCGAATCCCGCCGCGGGCTTGAGCTTCACCGAATGGTGGAAGGGCTTTTTGCGAATGCCCGCCTGGCTAGCGACCACCCTCAAGTAGAAAATCTGTCGCCAAGCACCTAACGGTGTGTTCCGGCAGCAGTCCTTGAGATCCAGTGAAATTACAGGCACATGAGACTTAACAAGTATGTCTCAAGGTGCCGGCGCAGTGCAATTCGTGACTTATGACGATATGCATCTGTTATAGGCAGAGGTTAGTCCACTTAACATCAGGTGGACATCAAGCAAGTTCCGTCACAATAACACAAAAAAAAAATGATCTGGTTTTTTACATGAACACATTGAGTCTGGTCAGAATATCTATATCGAAGTCTTCCCATCCTAATCGTTCAATTATCAATCATCTTGTATGCCTACTAACTTTAAATTCCTTCCATCTTGTCTGTACACGTCTAAACCATATCAACAAACCTATCTCGACCAGTCACTATATCCACATTCACTCTACATGGACACATCTTTCTATTATCACGCTAAACTCACACCACCCTTCAAAGCCACACATGTTTTTGAAAGCTCTCCTCTCAACTACATTGATTTGTTGTTGATCCTTCTTTGATATCCCCTTCTAGTCACGAATATGTTGAGCTGCCGATTGACTTTACTTCCTGCATTCTTTCTTCTTTTAACATCTGACGAAAAAAGTACCACAATCTAACGCCTAAATCATAGATTAGTTCCGTTGTCTAGATAGTAACCGTTATCTGCCCCAAATCAAAAGATATCTTTAACGAAAATCCTATTAAATAATCTAAATTTGGAAGGATCGCTATATAATTATTTAAGGAAAAGCATTCCGTTTATCATTAGTCCGAGGCATTTACACGAAATCCATTGGTGCAATTTGATATTTAGGGATATTTTAATAGTTTTACACAGCTTTTAAAGACTCTATGATGCATAAATGCTTTTTAATGAGACTTTAATTGTTATTAAAAGTTAAATAATTATATCAGTTTCGTTATTCATTGAAGTCTATAATGGGTTTCACAACTATTTCGTTACATTAAATTAAATATAAACTATTATCATTGTTACTCTTAACCACTTGTACCAACGCAATTGCATAAAACTCCACATAATTTTCTTCATAGAGCTCCGTTGTGGATACATGTATATGAGATGACGAAGTATCATAGTTCCATTTCGCCACTGCGCCACTCACACCTCGTGGAATCGATTACATTCGACAAGTATTTACCTTAATAACGTCATATATTATGCATGTTTGCAATTATTTATTGCTCTATTTATGCTTTTCATCCATAATGAGATTGTGAACGAGTATTTGAAACTGCGCACATTCCTTTTTAAATATTCATAGAACGTGGCAGCAATGAACCATATTTTCGAAAACGTGTCGGGTTCCAGCCAACGTTATAGTTTACTAACTAGCAAACAAGGTAATCTTGTGGGAATTTTCCAAAAAAGGTAATACAGCTCGTCAAATTGTTTAGATTATACGATCGTGTTGAGATGGACAAGCACGATCTTTGGATTGATTTGTTGTTATTTTGTATTATACGCGTGTACGTAATATGTAGGTTGTTTGTGCGGTATGTATGAGCAAGTTAGTAGGGCAAAGAGCTCCACCCCGAGCGTAGTCACCATGATAATTACTATAATGTTTATCTCAGAACGTGAGCCGTTTCAGGAATGTGACTACAAATGCGACATCACACGAAGCATCCGCACTTGAATAATATAAAAATATACCTAATGCCAATAAATTACCTCAACATAAACACATGTCGAATATATAATTGGCACTGGCGTCTAATGGCTTCTATTAGATCAAACATCAGTGTTTTGTTTGTTTGTCTGTTGCCTTCTTTATATGTTAATTGTCCGTATTGCAATGCGTCTCCAGTTTTAATTAAACAAGTGATCTTTTTTTATGCAAACTGTTAATTAACGCTTTGGCGTCTTGGCAGATTAATTGCACTTCACGTTTTTTGTTCAGAGATTACGTCACCACAGCGACAGCTTATGAATGACAGCCCATGGATTAAAATCGTTTGGCATTTTACTGTGCGATGAGCAAGCAAAGTCAGGGCCGTAGATGCAGCCGTAGATTTAATATAGGTTAGCTCCTTATTCATCCGCACGAGCACAGATAATTGTCCTCGTAATTAGTTTCAATTACGTCGTGATTGTCAAAAGATTAAAATAGAATGTATCGCGTGTGAAACTACACTTTTCCATAGTAGAATGTAGAAAATGTTTTTTGTAGGCGTGAGGTGGTCCCTTTGTCCGCTATCTCACGTTTGTCACGTGGCCGGCACATTGTCTCCAACCTTTCAATAATGGACTCTGATCTGCTGATTGCCTGCCAATCATCTATGGATTTACACGTGCGCCAAGCTCTAGGGCTTAATCTTAGATTATATGTAATTCTTATTTATTGAAACAACAGAAAATTACTAGATATACCTATATCTAGTATGAGATATAACATTGTGAAGGTCCTGACATTGTAGCAAATTACACCATACGTGTAAATCTAAATACACGTAATTACAATATATTATATCTGTAATACAGTATAATTAAAATTGATATCGCTCATCCAGTTAAACCTTTAGTTCCCATATTTTTCAAAGCTTATAATTATACTTGTACTTGAAGTAATGTTTATAACCGCTAGCTTATTGAAGACATCGGATATTATTGCGGTGATAACCCTAAAGCGCAGTATCTTAGGCCTGCTTAAAATCATAATAAAATAATTATGATAATAATAAAACATTGTTTAATATAGCATTGTGATGGAAATGCATTTCACTCATCTAACCGTTTCTTGGACACTAAGAACCTGATCAAAAAGTCAACCATGCACTTCAGGACTATGAATTGTTGTTTTATAAGTTTAAATACAGAATATATGTGGAGCTAGAGCAGTCCAGGTATATGCTATGATATGACATCGATAGTGGTGCGAACAATGAATCGGCAGTGTAGCGCGCCAACGGTGGCAGCGGCCGTGGACCGCGAGCCGAAGGTCGATCAACGCTTCCTGCGTGCGTGATGCGCATGCTGCCGTGCCCAACGACATAATACGGACTCAACCATGCAGCATCTCGATGACAAGAACTTCAATAAAAACTCACCACTGTCAAACAAATTAATATCTTTCGATCATAATCGGCCTCAAGCAAGATATTTGACGCATTTAGCGATTGATATGGACTAGATGCATTCAAAAGTTAATTTTATAGTTTCATAAGTTATTTTTATATAAGTAAATTTATAGTAATATTACTTTTATAAGCCTCACACAAAACCTGTATGAGATACGAAAAAGCTCTTACTTTTTTGACGGAAAATTGTTAACAAAACCTATTAATTTTTTTGTGTATGACTCATATCAATCTGTCAAAGCACTGCTAAAAGTTTTCTGCGAAAGCAAAAAAATGTGACTTCTCTGAATCCAGAAGCGTGACTAGGGTTTGTGCGGTAAAACATAATATTATTTTTCATCACGTTTATAGCTGGCTCAGAGACAAGCCCCTGTTGATGCGATAGTAAGATACTGAGATATATGTTTCCCAAAAACCATTGTGAAGAGCCGCGCGACGCCTTTCTGACAGTTAGGAAAGACGTTGAATATTAAGTTCCATTTGGAGGTAGGACTATGACTGATGAAATGTTATTTATTCTATAATACTGGGAAATTTGAATAACAATTGGATATTAAAGTAAATATTTGAATTATTATGTTTATTGCGAGTTGAACACCCTGTTCTGTTGACTACATCCATAAGTTCATTGTTCTTCTAAGCAGACAGAGGAAATTTTAGGAGAGATGTCCGCTCGATGTATGGTACATGGTTGGAATTTTTATATCGTACTTATCGATTAAGGTAGAAATGATGAAGACAAAGAGTTTCTCGTCGGTTTCTCGCTAGGCTATTGTTCTCTGTTCGAGTATTTTTGAGGAGAATGACCCTCCAAAAATGGGTACGTTAATCATAACATAACAGTAGCTTCAAAAACAGGAAATGCCTGGATCGTGACAATGTAACCTCCACGTGTTTGTCACGTGATTTTAAGTTCAATGACCTGAAAAAATCTGTATCAACAAACTTGTTCTTTATGTCCCTGCATTCACAGGCATAAAGTAAGGTTTCGTGACCGTAGCCAATGCGCTACGCACGATATTCGTCTGCAATGAAGCGTAACCTAGTAACGACTTCAGAATTTCAATATTTCGAATCTACGAAAGCCTACCCAAGCCAAAGATTTAAACCATAGTGATAAATGCAATGTTTCTGATTTCACATTATAAATGAAAACCGTTCATCACATTGCTTCAACATGACACAGTTATACATTTATTGAAAACAAAAATGCTTAGTATATGAGTAAATAAATCCCCCAGAAGTCCAATGAGATAAATGTATTTTCCCATCAAACAATTTATTCGGCTAAAACCACACTACCGGTTTTTAATTTCCTAATGATCAGTCTTAAACCGGTCTTTGTCAATTGTAATTTGTGGTAATCCCTGCGTGACCGGTTTTATCTTTCCGTATTTTATCTCCATGAAACTAATTTAATACGTATATCTGCAAATATTGTTGTAAAACCCTATGAGACAATCCAAAAGACAAAATATGTGTAAAGTTATTTGAATATTGGACGAGGAAAGACGCTGATGAAATATGACTGAATGTTCTCGTAGCAAAGATGTGCATGTTAAGATGAAGCTTTGGTGTAAACAGAGTGGACAAGATTTGGAATGCATATATCCGACTAAGGATGAAAGTGGCACCAATGATAGAAAAAAATGTAAAACAATCGATTGACCTCAATATGCCGAGGAGTGTGAATGGACTGCGTAAATATTGTGATTACTAGTAATAGAAAAGAATGACAGAAGAATACATGTTAAGCCAACCCGTGGTGTATAGATAGAAGTAGAAGAACTTTATTACATTTAAAGAGGGATATAGTTTTAAAATGCATTTGAATTAGGCTGCTGCTATAATTAAAATTTCTGAAGGAGGAATTGTTATTAAAGAGCCATTGCTTTTCCGTAAACTTTAACCTTAAAATAACCGTAAAGAATAACACAGTAAGCAATAAATCATCTCACGTAACGTATTGGTTTAAAAGGAAAATCAGATAAAACTTGTTGGTGACTATTTCCTAGAGAACCGCAGCAGGTATAATCCTAACATGGATGAAGTCGTCCTTATCAAATAATGAATTATTATTTTTCATATTGACCGGCTTTCAAAAATAAGCATATTTTAAACCTTTTTTTATTCAATGTGTAGTTAAGTAAAATGTGTTTGCACCGCAACGGATGTTTTCTTTAAAACTTCTGTTTGAAGGCACCTTAAAGTGCGTGAAGAATTTACCATGTAAATGTTCATTTTACGACGTGTATACACGACCATTTGTTTACTTTGTGATTGTCATCTCATCTATAATAAAATCTACCTTGGAGACACCTACCTATCTACTTATGTAGCCACTTGTTTTTGCTTTGTATATGCAATGATATTTTTATAAGAGATGTGTTTACTTTTTGATTCACTATGCGCTGTACTAATTATTTGTAAAAATCATGTTTGAGCTAGTATGCGCAGATGGTATAGATCTTACTAACATATTATTTAGTAACAATATGTTAGTAAGTAACAATTTTTCTCTGTCCCTTTAAAACAGAATTATGTACACAATAACGGAAATTAGAGATGAAAAAAGAAATTGACCGTTCTCATCGAGTGAAGAACGTACCAAAAAAATATGAGAATATGAAAAAATAAAACTGATCTGAAACGGTTTAAATACCATTTGTGATACATTTACCCCGTGGGGTGCCGGGTTAGAATTGCACCTCTCCATATCATCCCGTAGGTGTCTTAAGAGGCCACTAAAGGAAAAATACTGGAAGGTGGGCAGCAGTAGCTACCTAAAGAACTGCCATCTTATACTGCGATCCCCAAGCCGCCTGCCGAGCGTTGGGATTATGGCAAATACCCCCTTAATAGGGGAGGTTGTGTTCAGCAGTGGAGGATTCGACTGATACAGTACAGATGCATTTGGCCGATATCTATATAATTTTACAAATTTATTCGAGAAAATTGCACTAAATACGTTCCTGAGCATTATCGTCTGTGTACTAACAGTTATAGAAACCTCTACTAAACTTGGCTTGACACGCTTTTCATCACGTTTCTTTTCTGTATTCATCAATTAACGTTCAATTAATATATCCTATGACTGGATGCTTGTTTTCACGTCATTCGGTTGATGTTGTATGACCTAGAACTTGGCGGCAACAGACCTACTAACCGGTTCGTGACTCAACCAAAGATTCCGAGAACCAATGAGATTTTATTGCAAGTGCTTCCTTTCGAACTCCTCCCAAGACATAAGCACGTAGTGAATAATCGTTAAATGGGTATAATGTGGCTCATGTCAAACGCAGTTATTTAGTGGATGGATTGATTGGACACACAGGGATGCGCATGTCTCGTTTTACTCTTCTGCTATACAGCAATCAAATATAATAGTTCCTGCAAAGCCATTACTGTCCCTCATTTTATATTTATGATATGTCTGACGTAACTTTCATTGAAAACCACTAATGATCAATATCCTTACCTACATCAAGTTTACACATATGTTTATTAAAGGAGTGAGTCATGATTACACAAACTATAGGAGAATACAAACGAAATGCTATTGGTCCGTTGCGAAAAGCGTGTGACTTATCTTGGTTGGATATAAGTGGGTTTATGAATGAACGATATAGTGCGAGTTCTACGAGTGAGTGTACTATACCTACTATACGGATGTCATTTGGTTCTGTTCCGGAGGTGTTACGATTCTCGGAATACTGAGTCAGTCAGGTGTTACAGAATCACGCGAACAAGTCAATTCTAGTGCCTACTCAAACTTTTTTTTATGTTATTGTGACGGAATAAGCTCGAGGCCCACCTGATGTTAAGTGGATTAACCTCTGCCTTTTATAGATGCATTTAGCCACAAGTCACGAATTGCACTGCGCCTGTCACTTTGAGACATAGTTTTTAAGTCTCATGTGCCTGTAATTTCACTGGCTCTCAAGGACTGCTGTCGGAACACACCGTTAGGTGCTTGGCGACAGATTTTCTACTTGAGGGTGGTCGCTAGCCAGGCGGGCATTCGCAAAATGCTCTTCCACTATGCGGTGAAGCTCAAACCCGCGGCGGGATTCGAACCATCGACATGCTGCGTGGCAGTTCATAGCCAATGCCACTGAGCCATCACTGCTTCAAAACTACTTAGGAATATGTAATGTTATTATATTTGTGATTATATATATAGGGTATCCCATCTCAATGATAAATCATTTGTTAGTTCATTTTTATTGTAATATAGTTTGCATAGTTTTTGTTAACTACTCACCATTGCTTTATCAGTTCCTCCGAAGGTCGGTGCAGCACTACTCCTGGTCAGCAGAATGAGGGCAGCCACTGCCGTCCACAATATCCTTAACGTGCTTTTAAAGCTCACGAACGCCATATTTGTTGATGATATGCTATTTCTAACTAAACTCATTGATCCCAAATATATTTATGAAAAATATCTACAGGACGGATTTCTCATTACTCTTTAAAAGTGTTAACCTAAGCTAATATTTGCGCTAGTGACGAATATCTTGGTATATAAACATTGATTTCGTTGATATGTTCGAATACAAACTACAGCGAACCATCTGAAACAAAGACAAGGTATAGTTATAATTACGGGCTTTCCAGAGATATTTGTTAATTAAAATATGTATTAAAAATGGTGATAAATATCGTCATATCGGTATTTCCTTAAGTGAGTAAAGGCATTTAAACTTATCAGAGCGCTTGGTCGATGCGACGCGTGATCAAAATGCTGGCACTTATTTGGCTCAAAGAATAAGCATTGCAATTCAACGGGGCAATGCTGCCAGCATGCTGGGCACGCTGCCAACTGGTAGTGGGCTAGAGCATTTGGACTGCCTATGAGTCTGCAATGACTTATAGGGATCTAAATGCTTTTATTGTAGAAGCTGTAGTGTTGTATATAGTTCGTAGTATTTTGTTAATAAAGGCAAATTATATATCAGTATATCTAAATGTATATCAGGATAAGTACCTATATACGTTTGGAGCAGGGATCATCTTAACGGAGTCACGTCATCTTTTATATCCGAGATATTGTTTAGGTGACTCATTCGCCACAGATTTGGCTCATATTAAATGACTAGTGGCAAACAAATTGACTTTAGAAAATGCAAATAAAACAGTTCTTTAAAACGTTTGCATTGCTGAATCATAGCTACCAAGTTTATTGATGATTTGTAAATTAACCTAACTTATCCAATTTCAAAGACATGTCCTGTAATACTTATTGAATAGAACTAAATCAAATTAGGAAAGTTATTTTATCTATTGTACAAACGACAAATGTCGATAAAACAGACAATGAACAGAATGACTAGTGACCTACATATTTCTGAAGTGCGGCACCTCATTTTAACGACATGTCAACAGAGACTATCGGTATAATGATAAATTGTTTCAACAGGCTAACAACACGTCGATAGCACACGTAACTAGTCACTTACGGCATCGTGCATGTCCGTCAATCCTAAAGTTCAAGTTTAAAATCACTGTTGTTTTGTGTGTTGACTCATCCCTTCATGCTTCTATACGAGTATATGACAAGTTCTCTATAAGCGTTTATATAAGTAGCTGGTTTATTATGTTTTTCGTATTGAGGCTAGCGGTCAAGTACGCAAAGTTAAATGTACAATGTGTATATGATATGACGCCAAATAATTTGGTATATTCCGCAATCTACATGTAAGTAATTAATCCATTGTAAAAAGAGGTTTAAGTTCTAAATCTATGTCGAAATTAATACAGACATTTTTTTTTATACCGGCGGTATGCCTTTATTAACAAAATACTACAAACTATGTACAACACTACAGCTACTACAATAAAAGTATTTAGATCCCAATAAGCCATTGCAGACTCATAGGCAGTCCAAATGCTCTAGCAATAATAGCTCTAGCATTGCAATTCAACGAGGCAATGCTGCCAGCATGTTGGGCCCGCTGCCAGCTGGTAGTGGGCTAGAGTATTTGGACTGCCTATCAGACAAATTGGTTTCTAACTATATATTCTAACTAAATCATTTCGTGTTTCAGTTTGAGACAATAAACAGTACATAATCGACTTATTACCTCAAAACTAACCGAGTAATTTGTTTACTTCACTTAAAATTAAGTATCAATAGGTAAAATAAAACCGAAAGCGCGGGTCAAACAAATCGTCACAAGAAATTTCACGCGCTTTGAAGCATGGCGCGCCTAAACAGTTGAAGGCACCAGTTTCACTGGTGACATTGGTCACGGTTCTCTTACCTAACTTCGTTAACCGGATATTAAGCTCTTGTTTACGTCACTTGTTTTGTTTTGAGTATGTTTAGATTAGTCTCACTTGTGTTACTTAACTTATTCATAATGGTGCAGTTATGGTCATTATTTCCAAAGAAATTAACGAAGGTACCTTAAATTATTCCAAGGGATACATTTTATGTTATCTCGAACAGAAATGTATTTTGTTTTCGCATTTCTTTCATTGAGTTTTTTTATTTATATACCAACTACCTACATAATTAAGTATTGCAGATATTTTTAATATAAGAATTTATTTTCGTTACTATTATTTTACTATTTTTTAATAATTTCCCTGTTTATACTTAACTATATTATTTACTTTTAGGATATGTAATTAATTTATGCTGAATCCAATAATAAAAAACAGAAATAAAACTCCGACAACTTGTTTTTAATACTTAACCCTCGGTACATCTGACTCAACCGCATTTTGTAATTTTTTTATTTAATTTGTAGTTCATTATAATCAATCGAAAAATTGAAACTGAAACCAGAATTTTAATCCATAAGTACTTATTTATATTTTTAACAAATAGTAAACGTCGAAGTTGATTATAATATAGTGAATATAATTTTTGTACCTAATCAATTAATCCCATTTAATGTATTCATTTTCCTTGACACGCACCACACCCATTTTTAAGGAAAAAATAATATGAAACATAGCTTGTAATTGGTTGATTAGATTTTAGGTTAGATTTTAAGTTTCATCAATGTTATAAAAGATAAGTTTAGTTTATTAAATATGTAAGCAAAAAAACGATGGAATCTTGATCAATTTGCATAAATAAGTAGCTGAGGCCACGTTCGTTATTTAATGAAGAATGTACGATAAAGTAATAATTATGAATCTCACTTGTTTTGACCTAGGATACTTCTTGCCTGTAGGAAATATGAATTTGGAACACGGATTCAAAAATATTGTACTAAAAATAAGAAAGAATAATTATAGGTCTACAGTTTACGGAAGAAATTTTTTTCGTCTATATTCCTTGAGCAAAAAAAATCGTAAAGAATGCCCCAAACAGTTTTACAGGAGTTGGCATGTTTTCTATTCTTACAACGCTACAACCCTATTCAAAACGTTTGATTATTGTACCATTAAACTTTGGGAGAGAACTAACATTACCCATGAGTGCATCCTAAATATGCAATTTTGTTATAATGCTCCCGATGGCATTTTAAAAACTTTCCATAAGCAGTATAGTATGATATTTCATCTGTTTTGTGCCTTCTATACTTTCCCGTTGTATATTTTATCTCAACCATTATCCAATCATCTCTGAAAACGTCTACTCTGATATCGTAAGAGCCAAAAGTTTTTTTTAGTGCCATGAAAATATTTGTTTAAAATATGAAAAAATCTTCCTGTTTAGTAGTATCTCTATAATTATTCACCAGTTTGTGCCCTTAAACTTGGCGATTGACATCACATCGTTGTACCTACACGCTTGTCCACGCATCCCAATGAGCGTCTGGTCTCGCGAGGGTTACGTGTGCTGACTGCAGCTGATGACCCTGAAGTCCTTCCTGCTTCCGGATCCTCGCGGGCAATACTAATCGCTTGCCATTATCGAGTTATCAGATACTTATGATGACAACTGGGTATTATTTTTATAATAACTTTACATTCATCTTATTTGCGTATATACTTGTGTTTTTCTTATGAATTCTCACTTGACTGGTGAGCTCCAGCATGCTGTTCAAAGTTAGTTTATTCACTACCACATCGATTCGATTACTGAGATAGCTGAATAGAATAGTTTTAAAATGCTTTCATTCAATCTTGCCATGATATCCTATCATGAGATTTTTTCGACTTAAGTAGGTGGCATACCTACTTACGTCGAAATAACATATAAGTAGGTATGCCACCAAGTTATACAGTTTTTTTTATTGAACTCTTTGTGATATAACTTAATCTGGAATTTATGTATGATTTTTTTTTGACAAATAGTTGTAAATATTTTATCTCCGTAGAACCTTTAAAATATGTAATTATTAACATCATCCTCCTCAACTGTCAGTATTGTTGTATTCTTTCATTTTGGGGGAGGGAGGTATTATAATGGAATTTAAATTCAATTTAACTCTAATATTATTGCAGTCGTACAATTAAATAGATCATTTTTAAATATAACGTAAGTAAATAAATAATCAAAATGAAAGCATTTTTATTGAATTTTTTTTTGCTTTCCGTCTATTTGGCAATATATGAATTCGTATAAATCCGCGACAACATTAAAAGAGTTCACAAAATTATAAACTGTACATTTAGATTATTTATTTCATATACTATAATTCGTCAGTAAGTTGAGTGGCAATAGATATATATTTATTTGCGTTAGTCACTTCGCGTACAATTTACTCGTATAATAAAATCAAACGCATCTGAAGTCTAAACCTACACGACTGTGTAGGCACAGTCGTGTAGGTTTAACAAAGAAGTGTCAACGAAAGTCAGCGCCTAAAAGCTTAACTGTAAACTTAAACACTTAAATATTCACAGCCTACTAATACAATTTGAGTGTCAAGTTCAGCGGTTTTCGAGGCGGTCGTCACATGACTCATAAAGAAGTTAGGGCTCAAAGCGCACGCGTGCCATTTACCAACCACTAGTTTGTTTACGTTATTACTTATGTATGACACTTGACATTTGCAATAGTAATTAATCACTTAACAAAATAATACTTAAGTGTGGACCTACCTTGAAAACGTGAAGATGTATAACACACTATCGATGATATATCGCAAATTCCGTATAAGGAATTCCGTTTAGTAGTAGGTATCGAAAATAACTCTTTAACGCTATAGAACAACCCGATGGCCTCTATTCTTTCATATATAGAACAATTTATTTCCAAAGCATTGTTGATATGGACAAATTCACAAAGAATGAGTTCACGTAGATCAGTTGTTATCAGTGAGATAGCGGTTACGGCCTTATCCGGCTTTATCTGATAACAAGAGCTCGATGCGTTTTCATCGCCTTTTCTTTGGGAGTAGGTACAATTAATTTAATAGTCCATTAAAAGTACTTAAATTTTAGCATAGTACGCGAAATTAACGTACCGTAGCGGGTTACGACAATGTTAGAATCGGAGTAGTGGTGGCCGTGACACAAAAGCCCGCAATAATTGACTATGACAGATTTCGATTGATTGCACAGATTTTACAACGTCACTAAATGTATTCTGGTGCATTTTCACTTAGATCTATTTGTGCAATGTTATTTGGTGGTTCAGATTGCAAGATCAAAATTTCAGTGGCAAATATTCTGAAATAATTATCCACTGAACTGTTGAGTAGGTACAGTTCCAATACTTTAAGGTTTTAATATAAACCTCAGTAGTTTGTAATGATAGGTAATGGCATACCATGAGTTTAGTATGTATTTATAGAAAAGGTTGTGATACAGGCGATTATTTATGGTAGGTACATTGGAAGTAATTTTCCTTCATCAACATATACACAATAAGCAGGAAAATCTTGAAGTTTATAGATTATGAGTACATAATGTTGGTTCTTTGGAGCATTTTATATGTCCAAACCTACAATGAGTAATTATGATGTTTAAAATTGTCAGTGCCATTATTATCTAAGGTGCCAACAAAGCTCCAAAATCGTAATACAAACTAAATCATCCCCTGGAACTCACCTGTTGAAGTTTTCCAGTTTTCAGTTTACGCAATCCTTACTACTTGAAACGTAAAATTCTTCGTCTCACTAGTGCGATCACGTTCGAATCTCTAAAACTACCGAAACTCAGTGAAATTCGATAATAAATAGAGTTCAAGTACAAAAATCACAGTCACTTGTATGTCACGAATTGTCCCGCGGATTCACTTTTCTTTGCAATTGCACGAATTTTCAAAGAAAATGTGAAGGTTTCGCGTGGCGGGAAGTACTGCGATCGTGGCGCCCCCGAGCGGCGCGACCTATCGCAGTGCGCGTGTTTGGCTGAGTGTGCGGCGCGCCGCTCGCGTGCTCTTATAATGTGTGCGCCCCTCCTTCCAGCCGCCCGCCGCCGCACCACGCGGCTGCGAAGCCACCGCCCGCCCTTACTCACGCACTGCTTTGCAATAAAACTTTACCGGCTTTCGCCGAAACTGCTCAAGCTTCAATAAAAGTCTATCGGTTTCAATATTAGATAAATTAGATGTAATTTTATTACAGATTGTAACTTCGAGAACTATAAAGCAGAAAGTTAGCATCCTGATTTAATGATTAACTAGCTTTCACACTCGGCTAAACCAGCGTTGAATTTAGTTGTATCGCGC
Source organism: Plagodis pulveraria (assembly GCA_963890685.1). Taxonomy (NCBI): domain Eukaryota; kingdom Metazoa; phylum Arthropoda; class Insecta; order Lepidoptera; family Geometridae; genus Plagodis; species Plagodis pulveraria. The sequence goes on along the minus strand of OY982950.1, from coordinate 19,477,985 downwards.
TCTCTCTGGAAGTACTCTGCAAATCAGGATTTAATATTATATATGCGAACATATATTAATATAATATAATATGATGTAAGAAATTTAAGTACCACCTTTCATTAAAACTGTTTCAACTGTTTCGAAGGTCACAAACTGACATATACATGCACAAACTTTTGCTTTATAACAAAAAAAAACACGATTAATTACATACGATGAAATATTATAGTAATACTTCCAAGTACGACTAAAATACGGGATTCTGTAACTCAATCTCATTATCAATATTTATTTATCGAGATAGCTATGTAATTAAAAAAAATATATATAACCGTCTTTTGATTTTATACTCATAGCTGTCACTATTATTCTATACACAGTTGAATGATCTTTTAAATGTTACACATTGGCCCTTAGCACAAAGAAAATGCTGTTTTATATTGTTTTTAATGAAAAAGTGTTGTGCTGCTACAATTATTAATATCATAATATTTACAATAAAATTTAAATAAATCGTCAAATATATATAGCTTAACTTAGCTTTCGCTCACGACTTTGACCACGTGGAAAACAGTTTCATTACTTTACTATAACTCGGACTAGCTCGTGAATGGAAAATAAAAGTGTTCTATGTCATAATCCAGAACCTAAAGTAAAAAATATGTGCTAAATTTTATCAATATCCGCTCTGTCATTTGGAATTGGCATTTAACACATGTGCATTAGTATAATTAAAATTAAAGGTAAAATTAATAATTTAATTCACCGAGAAACTCTGTAGTTTTCGTAAAAAATTGAAGCCGTGCCAAGATCATGGTATGAGCAAGGACATCCGTGATTTCTACCCACCACTGCTTTAACGCATATATTTATAAATAATTAATGGATAAGTAGTATAATCTAGGTAACTACAAAAACCTTAAATCATCGTATTCATGAAAAAAAACTCAAAGCTAATATTTATTTATAAGCAATTATTTTTGCTGTCGTCAAATCACAAGAACGTCCCTATATTCTGTGAATTTCCATATGGAAAACATAGGCAAGATAAAATTGACCCACGAACACTTAATCATGTAATGGTTTTCTGAAAAACATTAAGAATGTTCAATATGATCTTGTCAGAGCTATTATTAATGTGGACAAAGCAAATTGCCTCTTCTTGGTATGTGTGATATTGTAATTACAATAGATACGTAAATTCTTTCCTGTTTGTTATGAATACCTACCTACTTAACTTGAGTTTGTATAATAGTGATATAGATTATTGTAGATATTTAAAAAGCACGTGTACTATATTGATTTGTAAATTTTACAGCAGATTGCATGAGCTTCGCATAACTTTAATATGTGTTTCTTGCAATATACCATCATAATACGAGTATAATATGTATTTATAAGGTAAAATCAATGCGAGACAAGAGCAGCTTAGACGTCCGTATTTTAATATGTTTTCGCTAACATGTTACTTCTTATGCACTCTGTCCCTGACATATTAAGAAAATCAAACTTTATCTACTTTTCCAAATAAATACACTTCTGGACTCATCTATTGGCCCACCTTGTATTTTCAGTTTCGTTTGGTCCTAGCTAAAATTTTATATTAGGTCGAGCAAAAAGTTTTTATGCAGTTTTGAACCTGGCACATTTTACCATCTTTTTCGATCGTATTGTTTTAAATTTGAATTCAGAATACCATACGACATGGAGCTACGCCTAACAAGTCGGATATGCGCCTTGTTAAAGGCAATTGATTTTTGAATAAAAAACATGTTTTATCAAATAAAGGTTTAATTTAATAACGCGTGTTGCCTCCATGGGCATCTACCACAGCTCTCATACGATTAGGCATAGAGTTTATCAACCGCTCTATGAAATTTTGAGGGATCATCTCCCATTCCTCTTCTATGGCAGTTTTCAACTCCTGCATCGTCTGGGCAACTGGCTGACGAGCCCTAACACGTCTTTTTAGCTCGTCCCACATGTGCTCAATAGGGTTCATGTCTGGGCTTCTGGCTGGCCAGTCCATAACTGTGATGTTCACATCCCGAAGATATTCCCTGACGATGCCGGCCGCATGGGCTCTTGCATTATCATGCATAAAAAGGAAATTTGGGCCCACATAGTCCGCGTATGGTATCACGTGAGGTTCTAAGCACTCACGAATGTACCTTTCAGCATTTAATGTTGGCAGCCGTGGTCCTGCAACAACCTCAAGTTGAGTTTTGCCGCTCGCGGATATACCGCCCCAGACAGTCCATGAGCCACCGCCATAAGCAACCCTCTCTTCAAAGCAGCATTGTGCGAAACGCTCTCCCTTACGTCGGTAGACCTTCTTCCTTCCATCATTGCCATGTAACACAATTTTAGACTCATCAGAAAAGAGTACACGGCTCCAATCTTGCTGTGTCCAATTTAAATGACTGCGTGCGAAATGAAGGCGCGCTGTTCGGTGGGCTCGCGTTAGTTTGGGCCCATTAGCTGGCTTGTGTGGTACCATATCGCGTTCTTTTAACCTTCTCCGAACAGTTCGAGCGCTCACAGATACTCCGTGGAAGTCGCGAAGTTGGTTTTGTATCTCAATGGAGGTAAGGTGACGATTTCTCAAGCTGGTCGTCACGATGAATCGATCCTGCCTTTCAGTTGTGACCCGAGATCGTGGCCTTCCTTGGCGACGAACAAAGCCGCCAGTCTCTAGGTACCTCCGATAAACATTTCGGACCGCAGATCGACTTAAATTAAGTTGAGCACTTACGTTTCTTTGGCTGTGTCCGGCCTGAATAAGTGCCACAGCTTGGGCGGCGACTTCAGGTGAAGTATCCATAGATTATTGATAGACCTCACCTTAATGTTAAGAATAAGTAATGTTTGTTGCAAAACCAAAGATATCAATCACTTTTTCAAGAATTAAATCCAAGTAAACCAATAAAACCAAGTTTTCTTAGTATTCGATTGTTTGATATCAACAAACAGGCTCCAAATTGTCTTTTGTTTCTTTAAATTCTGTGTTCGAAATTCAAAAAAAGACTATTGAATGAAATTGTGAATGTGCCAGGTTCAAAACTGCATAAAAACTTTTTGCTCGACCTAATAAAATTTTAGCTAGGACCAAACGAAACTGAAAATACAAGGTGGGCCAATAGATGAGTCCAGAAGTGTAGAACAAGATTATTATACAATAGTTAAAAAAAATTTTGCGTCTTGACTCGAATTAATTTATATACTAATATATACTAATGCTTAGTATACGCGTATTTTGATAGCATAGTATTGTACCTATATTTAAGTTATGTGAAGATCACCCAGTTTGCTATACCAACGTAGAGATAAACACAAGGATAAATTATATTTAACAAATTATTGGAGTGCTAAATGACGGTTAAAGTAATACAATTGGAGCACGAAATTTTGGCTAGAAATGTCGTGTCCAGGTGGCCGAGGAGGTTTAGGCATCCGACGCGATATCGGGGGACGAGGGATAGATTCCCGCCTTGGGCATAAAATTTTGTACTCCAATAATTTGTTATATATATTTTCGATTAGCACGCGACTGTACTTGGAATCTATAAAATATTTAGAAAGGATATATTAATTATGAGAAGCTCGGATTTGCTTTGATGGTCCGCCGTCTTCAAGACAGCAACCACTTTTTGAAGCAATATTATTATTATACGGCTGAGTGGTAATATCTACGGACTGCCGTGTCGCAAGTTCCTGGTTCGATCCCCACCGCCGGCTTGAGCTTCACCGCATGGTGGAAGATCATTTTGCGATTGCCCGCCTGGCTAGCTACCACCCTCAAGCAGAAAATCTATCGCCAAGCACCTAACAGTGTGTTCCGGCAGCAGTCCTTGGGAGCCAGTTTAATTACAGGCACATGAGATTTAACCACTATGTCTCAAGGTGACGGGCGCAGTGCTATTCGTGACCTGTGATGAAATGCATCTGTTATAGGCAGAGGTTAGTCCGGCCTCGAGCTTGATCCACCACAATAACATAAAAAAAAACTTAGCTCTGGTTTGAAATATACCCATATCATCAATAATTAGACCGATTAGATGGTAAGACGCCTAATGTACATCAGATCTTCGACTGGACACCTGGACTGGAGTGGTGGCATGGCACTCATGAGACGCATTTTACCCTTAATTGTCTTTAACGACATCCAATTGAATGATATGGAATAGTCTGTTTTTTCTTAAGCCTGAAACTATACGGTGTACAGACGTCAATGAATTGTCACCAGTCAGTCCAGCATGCGTAACTGTACTGTACATGGAACACAATAAAAGTTTTGCACTTCTAGCTAATCGGAGCTATTTGAATTTCGAATGTTATATTTTTTTAAAGCCTTACAATCTTGCAAATTTCATAATTTAAAAAATGGCGGGAAATCATTTGACAATTTTTTTTTCACACATCAACGTTCTACGTATGCAACGAAAATGGAATTAAGTTGAAAAGATTTAAGAGTATTGATTTTTTATGATTTTAAAAGTTCTCTCTCTCCGCAAGACTGTGCCGCATGTCTTCAAAATGCTTTTGGGAGAGAAGCACCTTGTTTGAGCACCATGAGGCGATGGTTTGCTGAATTTGAGAGAAGGCTGGTTTCTTTGCATGAAGAATTTCGTGAAGGGCGGTCTTCAACTGCCGTCAACGAAAATAATGTGGCTACTGTTAAGCGGCTAAAAGAAGAAAACCCGCGGATTACCTATGAGACAAATCGAGGACTATTGGAGATTGGTATAGGGCAAATTCAGAAAATTTTACACAAAGCAAGTTCGGGAACTTTGTTGTCGTTGGATCCCTCATGAACTGACAGCGGAGCAGAAGCGGGCTCGCGTGGAATGGTGCCCACAGATGCTTCTGAAGTACGACCACGGACATTCTAATGCTGTTTATAACATTTTCACAGGAGATGAAACTTGTTTTTTTTTGTTTTGTACCCGAAAAAAACAGCAATCTTGTGAATGGATGTTTGAAAATAAGAACATGCCAACAAAAGTGAGGCATCAGGCGAGAAACGTTAGTAAAAAAATGATCGCGTGTTTTTCTCAGCTACGGGTCCCATCTGCACAATTCCACTTGAAGATCAAAAGAGTGTATTCTACCATTTCTTTACCAGGGGTGTTAGAAAAAGTTCGCAAAAGACGACCAAAAAGCCGCGTTCTCCTACATCATGATAACGCTTCTTCACACACGGCCAACAAAACAAAGTCATTTTGAGCTTCCGAAAAAGTACAACTAGTCACCCATCCTGCACATAGCCCCGACCTAGCACCCTGTGATTTCTATATTTTCCCCCAATATCAAAGATTTGATGAAAGGTTTCACTTTTACCAACTCCGAAGAGGCAGTGATAGCGTTCAATCAGCACGTGGAAAACATGCCTTCAGATCTGTGGTCCTCCTGTTTTAAAAAATGGTTCTATCGCATGTAGTTTTTTTTTAAATGTCAAGGGTAGTGTTTTGAAAAGCAATAAACATAATATTTTGTTTATAACATGTTGTAGTTACGCAAAACTTTTAGTGTGACCTACGTATCAGCCGAATTGTCTATTGCTGAACATAGCTTCCCCTATTTAGGGGTCTTTGCCATAATCCACACGCTTGACAGGCGTTTAGGGGATATAAGAGGGCAGTTCTTTAGAAGGTGCTGTTACCCACCTTTCAGTATTTTTCCCTTAGTCGCCTCTTACGACACCCATGGAAAGATATGGGGAGGTGTAATTCTAACCCGGCATCCTACAGGGAATGCGTTTCTATAGCAAATTATAATCATATAAAAGTGTGTCTGCGATTTGGCGATTTATAACAAGCTTTTATTGGGCAGGAGTTATGACTGTATACCTAAATTCAGTTTTCACAAGATAGGTACACAACATTTCCGGTTGTACTTACGTATGCAAAACCCCAACATTTATTCATACCTTCTCCGTAATCAGTCATCAATCGACAGTAAATGTTATTGATGGCTAACAAGACACTGCGGTACCGTGTGTTGCCGAAGCATGACATTATAACCTTCATAGAAGTACGGATGACAAAGCCATTGTTTGCGGTGCTGGTGACTAAAGCTGGGGAGGCTTCCCTGCAGGTCGGTGGAGGCAGGTGGTGGTGAGGTCACCGCGAGGTCGAGGTCAACCTTGCGTTGTGCTTATGAGTCGGCAATCGTCTGCCCTTCGCAGGATCGACCACCCGCGCTCTTCTGACTTGAAGATATGCCAACTTTCCAAGCTGTGTAGCTAGGATATTAAAATATTTACTAACATCACAATAAAAAAATTAAGTTCTTTTAAATAACTGTGTATAATAATTACTCTAGTTATTAAAGAATTTAATTCTACTCAAATATTTTTAAAGATTTTACATTGTCAACTTAATATTTGATAATTTAAAAACGTTTATTAACTTCTCTACCTTGTTGGTCGTGTGACCGAAAGCGTCGCATTGTAATCTCAAAATTGTCTAGGGTTCGATCCCCAGTTGGGGAAAATTATTGCATTACCTGAAATTACGAGTATTTTCTAAAACCAAAAATTATATCACATTCTTTTCATTTTCGTGTATTCAGTTCAGCTCAGATATTTATTCATAAACAAAGTACATTGTATTAAAAATGCAATACTAAAGAGTATAATAGTAATATAATATGGTAGGGATTTTTGTGATAAGTACTTCTGTCGTCAAGCACCTAACTCTATGTTACGTCAGCTGTCGTTAAGATAATTAACACTAAAGAGCCTTTTCCTTATTCAAGTTTAGAGAATGGTGTGCCGTATATATTTATACAGTTACAAACATTAACGTTTTAATGCTAGATACAATTATATTTTACAAACAGTGAAGGCTCAGTGAAAGCAATCAGTAGAACCATAGCCTGGATTCCATTGAAATATATTTGATCAGTATCTCAATCACTGGAAAAGTTATATCAATTCGTAATATTGTGACTAACGTGAATCACAAACATTCAAGTCAGACAGCAGGTTACCAATTGATTTTTTCTCCGAAGCCATAGCTTTCATAGCCAGTTAACATCGACCCACCTAACTGTAGGTGAAGGTCGTGTTATAAATCACCATAGCAGCTTTAGTCCACCCCTACTTCCACATCAGGGAGAAACCTCTTTTTACTGAATTAAATTAAGTCGGTACTAACCATAAAAGCAAGGTAAAATGCTGATAGATTGCAGAATATTGAAAGAGAAGTATTTAAATCTATGAATCTTGATTTACAACTTAAACTTAACCTCATCTTACTTGGGACACGTATTTGTTTTTATTTATTGTTTTTTTTTATGTTACATTGACGGAACAAGCGAGGTCCACCTGATGTTAAGCGGACTAACCTCTGTCTATAACAGATGTATTTCATCACAAGTCACGAATTGCACTGCGCCTGTCACTTTGAGACATAGTTGTTAAGTCTCATGTGTAACTACACTAGCTTTCAAGGAAACCTGCCAGAACACACCGTTAGGTGCTTGGCGACAAATTTTCTACTTGAGGGTGGACGCTAGCCAGGCGGGCATTCGCAAAATGCCCTTCCACCATGCGATGTAGCTCAAGCCCGCGGCGGTATTAGTACCATGCACCTGCTGCGCGGCAGTCCATAGCAAATGCCACTGAGCCATCACTGCTTCAAAACTTACTTAACTTAACTTTCTTTCGGAGATTTAATTGAATATCATTAAGGTTATAATTTCACCACAGAATAAAAGGTCCTCACTACAACAATTATATATAATATAAATATGATGTCACAGTTATTGTAGTTGTGGTATTTACTGGGTTTGACATTAACGGTCAGTGACAAAGCAGACAGCTGTACCAAAAAAAAAATAGGGGAATTTGATGATTCAATGAATAAAGGATCACTGACTTATTCGATATATAATATATTCTTCGAAGTATTGATGGCCCAATGGGAATAAACATGGAGCGCAGGAGCTCCGAGGTCCTTATCGTAAGCTCAAGCTAGTGAGCTTTGCCGCATGATAGATTGTGCATTTTGTGAATGCTCGCTTGATAATATTCTTCTAAAAATATTAAATGATATAGGCATCAGAGGAAAACCACAAAATAGTTACGATCTTATTTACTTAATAGAAAACAGCTTGTACAGATTGATTGACCCAGAATTACAGGCACAAGAGACTTTTAATATCAGGTGGTCCTCGTCCTTATTCCGTCAAATACACATAAACAAACAAAAAAGATCTCAATATGATTGTTAGGACTAGCAGAAGTCAACCCTAAGAGGTTGTTAGCATTTTACCAATAACTCTATATACTAAAACAAACCAAAAAAATAAGCACTACATTAAACTCTTTCACAATTCCTATATTGTTTGAGAACCTAACCTAACCAACATTATATAAATTAATTTCTACGTAATAATAATCCTGAAAAAAAGTCATCATCATTTGATTGACGTTGAGAGTCATTTCTTATTATACATTACTTATTTATTATTATACCTTTATACATTTGTCAACAGGTACCGACGTGCTAATCATTTTATGTCCTTCACTTCAGGAAACAGCTTAAGCATTAAATACGTACTAGTCTTTAATTTTTCTATAAAAAACTGTAGATGACAATGTTTCTGTATTACACAATGTGGTACCAATGTCATGTCTATCAGCTATGCTATCCACGGATGGCTCACACAAGAACTGAGATACGTTGTTTTATGACAGACATCTTGCTCTCGCCTTTCGCAACGAGGATAAGTTGTGCCTGTAATTGAATCAAAATACATAATTGTCACCTTCTAATGTTTTTATAACCTGTGGCAATTAAGTGAGTAATAGTAATCAGTTACTTATTTTGATCTGGCAATAGGAGTGTCAGATCATCATTTATACGAAAAGATAAAATACGTAATGGATAAGTTTTTTTTTATGGCCATTAGACCTGTACCTACTATAACTGAGGGTAAGTACCATTTGGAGTTAAATTCGCCAAAAACGATAAAAACGATCACACTCCCAAGAAGTTGTTCCACTTGGGTCTTGGCATTATTTTCGCCATAAACGCTATGAAGGTACTGGAACAGTTTGAATTACCTACATCTAATGTCAAATGTGACAGAGGTGGCAAATTTTAGTGGCATTTTTAGCGTTCTTATCCTAAATGGAACAGGGGAGAACAGTTACAAACGATCACAGTGATCACAACCATAGACGCAAATGTGATCAAAATTATCGAAAATAACGAAATTAGCGTCAAATGGAATAGGCCCTGAGTGGGTACAAGTAAGTAATTATGCGGTCGAAGATGTCGGTTTAGCCACTACCTAAAATGTTCATCATTCCAGGTTTGACCATAGAGTAAAACGTACAATGAGAATGGTATGTTAGTGAAGTAAGTACTTAATGTATTTTAATTTGAATTTGTAAAACCGATATAGAACCGATAAAAGCATTTAGGTCGACATTAAGGTAATGTGTATCAATTTAAAAACATGAATTGTGAGTTTTCGTTTCGCAGCATCATATTACTGTCTGTATACATATATTATATTATAATTTAGGTAACCAAACTAACATATTTCTTATCATGTCATGTTCACAAGAAAGAGACTGAACCTCACGACACAGGTCATCCTAGTGTGAGGTTCAGGGAACTACGCTTTAATTTATTAGATTCTTATACCTATAAACTGATAACTGTAACCATTAACTCATGTTTTGAAGACAAATAAAGATTATTATTAAAATTATTAATTAAATACTACGTTATGAAAAACAATAATATGTTCTCAATTGTGTTTTTACTAGGTATATACATATGCTTATTTGACAGATTTTTCTTTCAAACCAGACACCTATAAGTTGAAACCTAGAATAGTGCCAGAACACAGTACTCTTTGCTAACCACTAGCTGCATCAAAGCAATATAAACGCATTAACATAATTTTCGTATTAGTTCCTACCTACCAAAATTCGAAAAAATAGAAAATTTATCTATAAATTTTCTTAAATCTCTATCACATTCTTTCACCTACGCCGAGCGATGACGACGTCTGTACTGTACTCTATGGGTATGTACTCTAGTTAGTTGGCAGTTACCAGAATAACTAGTACCTAACTAAACTAAGTTCTTTGATACTTTTAAAATATATTTACTCCATTATATGGCTATAATTAAAGACAGATAATTACGTATATATATTAGATACAGTTATGTATAACTGGTAGAGCACTCGCGAAGTTATTTCATACTTTTTGCCGTAGATTCTGCCTGTGTACACTAGGCATTGTTATTTTCTGATTTTATCTCTTCTGATATTAGAACTTATTTAAGACGATTTACTACTTGCTGTATTACGTCCTTCGTTGCATTGCATCAGAATCAGATAAGTAATTTGGCTTATAGAAATTGATTAACGATTACTGAATGAAATTATGATCAGGTAGAATTACAAAAGCGCTTAACGCAATTAGCAGGTTTTATTAAGTATAATTTATTGGTTCTACCAATGTTTTTATTGTAATAACAAAATTGACAGAAGGTAAAGTTATTCTGAAGTATTCTGAAAGGCTATTAGCTATATGGTACAATAAGTTTTTTTTCTAAATGTAAAAGCTTTTTCTCCAAACCTTGACTTTGCCTGTCAATAACTACCGTTATATATATTTTTTGAACGAGTTATTAAAGCAGTATTGGTAAAATGTTATCAAATTTCGTTAGGCAGAGAAAGATGCTCAAGGAGTAGAGAAAACATAGGTTTTAATCGTAGAGTGGGCCTCCTTAATCGTACACCGAGGTTGTTGTCCCTTAAGTTTAATAAATACTAGGTAACCACTACACTTAAGTAACGTGAAAGAATCGTAAATTGCGATACCTAATTTATACCTATTAAAATCAGTGAAGTTAAGCAGGCCTCGTTCCTCGTTCTGTTGCTTTAAGCCAAATACTTAAAAATATGCATATAATTCCCCTTATTACGGTTTTCTTCACAAATATTTATGTATTGAAACAATAACAATCATCCAAACCTTCTAATAACATGTTTTACAAAAAGATCTCACGTCTTTACAACATTCCATTCGTTTTCCGAATGCAAGTCCAGTCTTTCCCAGGGCTGCGAGAGATTGTCGAATGTATTATTCGATATAATGAAATTTAAACAACTTCACTAGGTATTACGTATAAGCTGTATATGTAATGTATATTCATTTTATTTTTTTCATTATCAGCGGGCCATAATTAGAGAGATAGTAGAAGAAGTAGTTTAACAACAACGGATTAAGCGTTAAACGTTAATCAATATAATCAATGGTATATTATAGCGTTACCTTAAATATATATAATATAAACAAAGGTGATTTTATAACATTTCAAGCATGATGATTCAATAAGAGGAGAGCATAAATAATGGTTGGGCGTACATACTTATTTTTTATTTTACTACCCTCCATCTGGTGGTCCGTGTAATTTGGTAAGTTTTTTTTTTATTGCTAATAGGTTAGCCTTTGACCACTACCTCTCCTCTTGGTAAGTTATTATGTGAGTGATGATGCTATAGCAGGCTAAACTTGGAATGATAACCAGCTCTTAAGGACAACTGCCAGAACACACTGCTAAGTGCTTGGCAACTCATGTTTTGCTTGGTTTGCTAGCCAGGCGCGAGCGTTTCTAAATGCCTTTAACTATATGTAATAATCGCGAAAACCTAAGACAACATTATGCCATAAACTAGTTAAGATTGATGAAGCTCAAACTGGTATCCACCTCGGCAATTCAATATAGTTAAAGATAAAAACCATAAGTCTCTTAAAAAAACTTGTTTCACAGCCCTTGATATTTAATTCTATAAACACAGCAGAAGAGTTGAGATCAGGATAAGGTGAATATTTTTTTTACCAAGTAGAGATCGTGTAATGCGGATGGCTGCCAGCCATATGTTAACAGCTGCTAACTGGATGTAAAAAGCCGATAACCAAGCTACGTGGACTTAGGATTCTCCTTCAGCGTTAAGTTTTTTATATAGACACTGAATACGTTACGGCTCGGCTATACGCCGCGCGCCGGTCCACTAAGTAGTTTGCCATAGAATGCAGTAGGTAATTATTCTATGCGGGTTAAGTCGTGGAGAGAATCTAGTGATGCCATGATTTAAAAAACTGAACCGACTTCTGACATTGAAATATATGAAAGAACTTGTTGCAGTCGGTAACATGCTTATTCAAAACACTCTGAGCTCTCATTTTCATGGTATTACTTCCACATTCAAACATTTCAGTGTTTGTAGACTGTTTATTCTGCTTATAAAGTCCATTTGCCCTTAATACTGGTCGACATCGATAAGAGTTCCAATTATCATATCATCGAGAACAGGATTATTGGCAAGTATTTTTTTCACTAATTGGAGTGTTACTTAAAAACTACTGACCCGATGTTGGTGAAATTTGTACTGTACTGTACTAAGTCAGCCAGATATTCCACTGCTGAACACAGTCGCCCCCGATAAGGGGCCCCATAATCCCCACGCTGGGGAAGTTCCTCAGAAAGTGCTGCTGCCCAGCTTCTGGTGTATTAACCTTAGTCGCCTCTTACGACAACCACGGGTAGAGATTCTAGCCCGGCTCTCCACAGGTAACTTGGTGAAACTTAAATGGGATTAACGAGAGTTAGACTGTACTTACCAAAAAAGAGATTATCCAGTGTGTATCTATTAAAAAGGTATGCGTGGTTAGTCATAACAATAAAATAAACGTAGCCTTACACACCTTTAGAACTGTCATCCTTGCTTTGGTAGTCGGTTGAAAATCGATTTTGGTTTTTGTATAAAGTAAGTCCTTTTTAGGACAACCCTGTTGCAACGTGCCCGATGTGGCTTTAAGGCTGTAATTCGGTATTAGTAAACGCAGCGACCACGATTCGAATATAAATTGGCGAGTGCTGCGAATTCCTAAACTAATAATTTATGTCTTGAAAATAAGTTACGTTATTTTAGCGGTTTATATTAACAAAATGTAATGACTGTCTCATATTCTCTCCTTGCGTGATCGTAAATGGTGACTCAGGGAAAATTTGCCTAATGAGAGACATGCCACTATTCGCGTCAACGTATGTTGCTGCACTTTGCACGCTTAACAGGGCACTTTGCTAGCATAAAACCCATAAACCCTTTTTCATCGAAAGTAACGTGCATTCTACCAACAGAAGCACTCCTACAAAGGGTTAGCATCAAACCATGAAACCGAGGCCAATAATTTATTAAATACGTTTTTGTTATATATAGACTACCTATAAAAATCAAAGAATACATCTATGTTTTTATTACATTTAGCCTTAGACTTCAATCTCACATGATGGTAAATGAAGATGTGGTCAAAAGTGGTAAACAGTTTTAACATAGGACAGGAACTAGCTCTCAAAAACAGCTGCTGCAGCACAGCACTACGTTCTTGGCGACAGATATTCTAGTTTAGGGTGGTATCTACCCAGGTAGCATTCGGTAAATGCCCCAAGACCATGCTATAACGACTGCCATCTTAAGACAACAATTGGGATTGATAGCCTAACTAGCCATTTTTTACTTTCGAAGCACGAAAGCGATCTGCAGCAAATGTCACTAGCTTTTTATCCAAACCATTACCACAACGTACGTTAGGTAGATACCTGGTTAGTCGATTATGAACAGCTGGGCAATCACTGTTACCGTTGAGTGCTTAAAAAATTGTTTTATATTTTTTTGTGCAGAAGACCTGAGTTACCGAACCCCGCTAATGTTTTTTGGGTATGATAATGACGATGATATAAACGATACAGATACAGGAGGGTGATAATGACGATATTTTGAAGTGCTCGTAGCGAAGTTTACTTAGCTGTTCTTAACCGATCAGCAAAGTTAAGCTACGTCGCCCGCAGTCATGAGTTGGATGGGTGACCGCTAGTGACATTGACACAAAAAAGGTTGCATTACTACTGAGCGCTTCCGTGCTTCGGAGGGCACGTCAAGCCGTCGGTCCCGGTTGTTGTCTTAGGATGGCAGTCGTTACAGCATGGTGGTAGGGCATTTTGCGAATGCCCGCCAGGGTGGTAACCCTCAAGTAGAAAATCTGTCGCCAAGCACCTAACGGTGCGTTCCGGCAGCTGTCCTTGAGAGCCAGTACTTCTAGGTTAGCCTGTACAACATCTTCGACCACATCATCACTTACCATCAGGTGAGATAGTGGTCAAAGGCTAACCTATCAGGCATATAAAAAAATATAAAAAATATTCTTGTGCCGTTCTTTTTGTTGTATTGAACCGAGACCCTAAGGCTTGACCTAGAATGGTAACTGATTCTCAACGATAGCTGCCGAAACACAACGTGAGCATTTAAAGAAATCCCTATTGTAAGCTGTGAAATTAAAGAGGGCTAACCTCGAAAGCATGCACGACACGACGGTAACCACTTAAGACGGTGAGGAGTGCTAAATAGCTTTACTTGTACAGATTTTGAGCAAAATGTTGCAGTAAGAATACGTTAATCTTGATTATGTTAAAGTGGCTAAGAAAAGTCCGAAATAATTTTCTGTAAAATGTTCTCGATAGAATAAAATTGCAAAGATGAGTCTAAATTACGCTTGTAACTTAAATATCTTAATTGTTTACGTAAATATATATATGAAAATATATTAATAAAATAACCTTATCAAGAGGGACTAGAAAAGTTACATTTTCGATTTATGTAACTAGTTTTCTGTTGATAAGCTTTCTGTCAGATTTTACCTAAACTGATCACGATTTCACCATCGCTGCCTCTCTTTCACTCTTACGCAGTCCGATAGTGACAAAATTTCAGCATTTGAAAGCGTCTTAATGTCATAACTGACTATGAATATGAATTTCTTCATAACTTTGAAAAGCTCTACGAATCTTTGTATTTTTGGGATGATGTTAGGCCATAGTTAGTAGTAATATTTAGTTATCCAGAACAACAACTTCGACCGCAATATCATACCATTATATGAGGTAATGGTCAAACGCGCTAGCCTCTAACATTAAAACAAAAATTGCAATAAAAAAGCAGAAAAAAATTGCAAGACAAAAGTACCTACACCGGTCAGTAAATCAGATGAACAAGATCAGGTACATGTGTACCATGACCAATGAAAGAGTATCTAGAGCAATTATGAAGTAACTTAAGCTGTTAATCGTTAAATGCAACACTTTTTTCTCGCGGCACGTGTTTACTATAGTCAACGGTTGTTTATTATAGTCTAGTGAAATTGCATCATAAGTGTGGACGAACAAAACATTATACAGTGTGTCCTGCCTGGCCATAGAATTCCGATATTTGGAGTTAGTGTAATTTATCTAATTTTATCGGCAATAAACCGACTTGCGGTCGCTGGAATGGCCGCCAAATAACATTTTCGGTCGGTATGCCATGAAAAAACTCATTGTAATGCTTTTGTAAGTTGATTTGAAAGTTATGAAAAAGTTTGTAAATTTTGTAAGTGGATTTAATATTAATTTAAACATTAAAATTGTAATCTTTAGGAATTGCAATAAGTAATTTTTAGTCCAGCATTTTATATAAATTTTCTAGTTTTTCTAACTGTGATAATATATTTTCTTGGATAATTTCATATTCTAAAACGACATTGATAAAACATACACATTATGGGCTAGTTTCTAATACATTATAAGAAATCTAAAAGTTAAAAAAAAATAACTCTAATTCTTATTAATATTAATAATTTAATTCCATTCAAAGTGTTGTTTTTATTGTTCGATAGATTATTTCCAATCTGTTGGATGATGGCATACTCGTACAAACAATAGTTTTTTTTTATTCAATCTAACAAAAACAATGGCGACTATCCCAAAAAGTTACACCTGTAACGAGGTTTATTTTTCACTTACAATTAATTTGTGTCTATTGCCGAACATACTGTATAATAAAAATTATAAGGCAAGTAAAACCTACTCTTTGACACCTGGCTTTACTGCGTAAAAAGTGTATATTGTGCCATGATCTTGTTCGTCATTATAACCACCAACCAGGTAGCAGTGTTTACAATGCTGTGTGTTGTGTTCCTTTGAAGGACTGGCAGTGAAACAAAAATTCATTAGAGCCACTAGAAGTAAGAGTTTTAAAATCCTCATAGGTTATATATGTCATCACTTACCTCAAGCACAGATTATACTCCATAGGAAATATAATATAAATTAATTTTCTATAATTTGCCGTAAAGTAAAATATAGGGTAGGCCCATTTGGCTTATATTGAATGTACGTATATAAGGGGAAATGCGCCAAATGAGCAGCATGCAACTTACCTCAACGTGAGTAGGATATTCCTGGTCATTGCGCGCATAGACGCTCTCCTACCATCTTAACCACGAGGAAGCGGGTTATACACTTGCTTCATTCAATGATATAGTAGACAAGCAGCAAGCAACATCCCCGTCCTCCCTTAAAAAAACGTTGCTACATATCCGCACTATTTTGTAAAAGCAAACACAAGTAATTTCATTGTAATCCTACCAGCAATAAAAAAACCAGGTATTTTACTGCTGGTAGGCTAGCCTCCACTATCTCACCTAATAGTAATCGACGTTGTTTAGGGTAACCTAGAATTCTCCATTCTAATTGCTTGCACTACAACGATAAGTTACTACCGAGTAAGTTTTGGGCTTGAACTTCTGGCTCACCGACTGCCTGAACCCATTATAGTTATGTATGTTGAACTGTAGATGTCGCTTCATCCCCATACGACGGTTTAGAACGAATGGACGAATGGTCATTGTCATGTTGGCTTAGCGGTTAGAACATACCCCGGCTATAGGGGTGGATGGCGCGGGCTCGTATCTCGCACATGACTATACGTTGACCTCTCGTTGTAATTTTTTACTTGGCTGATTTTCTACTCGGGGGTGATCAGGAATTCGTAAAATGCTGTATCACCATGCAGATTAAAAACCACTTGTTCACAATCTCACGTAATGGTATGTAATGATAAACCGACGAATCTTGTATCATTCAGAGTTTGAGGCCGTCACATCTCTAGGTGCTTGACGACACATACAACATAAAGCATTTTGCCTCATTCAATTGCATTTGGAGTAGATGAACCTATAAAGTGCGAGTAATGTCCGATACATATGTAACAAAGGGACTAAATCATACTGCGTTCTTAAAATATATACTCGTAAAGCAGTGAATAAACAGCTCTAGAAACTTACGTGGAAAACATTGTTAAGAGAAATGGAGTATATTTGTAAGGCAGAGAAAGTTTTTCTATTCATGTTTTCAGTAAGGTTGTCAGAGAAGCGTTTTTTAATACTACAATTTTACTTCAGACCGCTTAATGCGGTCAAAAATAAAATTGTACAACATAAAAAAATGAGTTATATGTAACATTTTTAATCTTTACAAGTCTATACTAGTATTATAAAGAGGAAAGACTCGTATTTTTGTATGTAACGAGTAAACATAAAAAATACTTAAGACCCATTTTAAAAAGTTTCTCCCTTACAATTCTACATTATCCCTGATAAACATATGCTTAATAATATTTAAAAAAAGTTATTGATCCGTATGAAAGCTGCGATAATGTAACCAAACGCGTGAAAAAATACAAAACAAAAAAGTTTTATTGCATACGCTGCGGAAATTATTGACTATAGAGCAAAGTGATGTACAACAATTTTATAAAGGTCATGAATATCTACAAAACTTTGCAATACCGTATGTCTGACTATTACAGTTATGTCACAATAACTACTTTTTATGTGATTAATTTTATATATTTTGTTAAATACCCGCAAAGCCAGGGCGGGCCGCTAGTTATTTTTTAAAATAAGTATGACTAAACTAAAATAATATTTATTTAACTTTATCATTTGAATATTTTTTTAAGCGTAAAACAACAAATGACTTGTTGTAAACAACATAAACATAATATATGGGAGTGAGACTTATCCAAGTCTATGTTAATAACTACGATATCGTAAACCCGAGCCGGAGGCGAGGGACTACTAGCTTTTATACCCAAGCCGCAGGCGCTAGCTTAGATCAAGTCTGTATTGGGATACTTAATCAATTTTTCCAGAGTGCCATATGACTATTTTCCATACATTAGTGAGTAAAATTTTCAACTATTCATTAAATAACTCATTGAACTAGATACACATGCAAGCGCAGGACTTATAAAAAAAGTAGATAAGGTAACACCTCACTACAATACCAATAGGAGGTTATTTAAGTGATTCGTATTAGGTTTGGAATTCCATATGAAATTGGTGTTTTGTATGAAAAAAGGAATAACTATGGTATATTATTTTATTAGTTTTAGTAATCAATTAAAGTATGTAGCATTCTTATATTTGCAACATCGCCTTTTTATCGGTACCTAGTTCATTGATTTCTTACCTGGAAAAAATGTGGGAGCGAGAATTAATACTATCTTTGACAGTCTTATTGGAATTTAATATATTTCCTTGCAAGAAATTTTCCTTGAGCAAGTTCCGGGGAGTACGGTGAGTGTCGGAGACATTCCAATCGCAGCTCCTCTAACTCAGCGCTGGTCTAATAGACACTTACCAGTACTTTTTTTCTTTTTTAACGTTCGCTTGGACAGTATTTGGCCGGTTCCCCTGGCTTCAACCATTGTGATGAGCGTTTCCGATTATCGCACAAGATCAATTTTTCATCACAAGTATCGATTCTATTAAAAATACCTTCGTTATTGTGACGGTTGAGTAATGTAAGTCAGTACTCGACTAGTGTTTGTTGGTATGCTTCACCCAATTAATACGGTACCAATTTTTCGAGCTTTCTCACTATTGACTCACGTAAGTGAAATCAAATTGTTTTCACACTCACACCGAAGTCTGCCGCTAACTCTGACGTGGTTTGCGATGGATCTGTTTCCACGATCACTTACTTATCATTCTTCATTTTCAACTATGGTCAACTGGCCGTCCACAGGGTTTGTACATTTACAGAACGTAAATGTTGGACCCAAAGGCGTACCGTGTTTTTTGTTACGGTAGCTTCCCCATGCTGTATCAGCTGATTGTACACTGCTGAACACAGACTCCCCCATTATGGGGGGTTTGCCATAATCCTCTATATCCCCATACGCTAGGCAGGCGATCGCAGTGTGAGATATATCAGTTTCTCAGAGAGCGCCGCTGCCCACCTTCTGGTGTGTTACCCGTAGTCTCCTCTTACGACACTCAAGGGGAAAGATGGGAGGTGCTCTACACACTATAGCCTAGCTCCCAACGGGCTGCTTCGATACATACTATTAATCCTTCGAGCGGTTCCTGCGGCGCTGCTGGTCCCACGGTGGAACTCGTATGCGTAATTAATCCGATAGGTACCTATTACCTATTTTAACCTGTCCATATTGTTAACAGAACGATGTTAAAGAAAAATCAAATGGCGCGAAACCGAATTAATCGGTAAACAGGAAACAGAAGATCATAAGCCTAAATTTTCATTCTATAATTCCTTCATTTTATAATTCCTGACCAATTGCCCGATATTTGAGATCAAAGTGGCCAGTTTGACGAAACGTCAATTTCATATGTAAGGACCTAATATCTGTAACTTCGAAAGTAAGATACTCCATGGTTTGTGCTGGCAGCTTGTTAAAACTGAATTGGAGGGTAAAAAGCCAGCGTCCAAAATGGAGTACATTTAAATTTCGATATAGCACGTAATAAAAAAATACACTACTGTTGTTATAGAATATTGCGAGTGCCCGCCGATCTAGCTACCACCCTTAAGTAGAAAATCTGTTGCCAAGTACCACACTGTGTGTTACGGCAGCCGTCCTTGAAGCCAGTAATTCTAGGTTAACCAGAACAAGATCTTTGACCCCATACATGTAAAATGCCGATTATCTGTTAACAAGAAACCACGGTTTCTCTAAGATTGTTTGAAGTTCTTTACAAAAGATATTCTGTTCTTATCAATATAGTGGATCTCGAAAAGCATGCTGTCCATTGATTGGATAACATGAATTAACTACCGATAGCTTTCATATTTTCAATGGTGCTATTGGCTAGATTATTGTTTGAGTAATGTTTGACCGTTTACATCATAACTTTTAAGTTATTTATTTATTTATTTATATTTTTTTTTTTTCTGTTTGGTTCGCTCTTCAATAATATTCAATAAGTGGAACTTTTCACTACGACAACGAAAGCTATTGAACTAAAAACGCAGGGCAAGGATGTTGCTCGACAATACTACTACGAACTAAGCATTGATATTGCGAGCTGTTTCTGCTGCATCCTCCATAACTCTCATTAGTTTGAAGTTGTATTGTAAAAACAGTATTTATCTCAAATCTTGGAGCTTAATGTAATAAATAATAATTAAATAATTTAATATAATATTAAGTATTAAATAATCTTCTTAATTTTAAATTAAGAATGGCCACTATGTTCATTATCCTACTTGCTATTTTATACCCTTTTTTTTTTTTTTTTGACCCGGGAAAATCCTTTATGGATACCACCCGGCTCCGGGGGGAGCAGAGTGGTTATGTGGGAGTCCTCGCCTGAGGGGCCTTACTACCCCCACGGGGGGGTAGTAAGTGAGGTTACCCACTAAAAACCCGGGATGAGCAGTCTGCCGCCTAGACGGGGCGAGATGGGGTAGCGTTAGCATTCACCATCTCGCCCCGGCTGCTATTTTATACCCTAACCTATCCTATTATCACATTAATAAATAAATTCATGTGCTATTATTATGTACTTACCTACGTAAGTATTTGCGTTAGTCAATAATTAAATACGTCAACGTATGACGTATGTCGTTAAATTTTGTTATTGTGTAGGGGTAAATACGTTCAAAATGAATGAGGATGGGAAAGCAGTTATGAATCTTCCTGTTTGCTTTATGGTTTCAGTTTTGCCACAATAATGACGATGATTCAAAAAGAAATCAGGACTTTTGTGGACACATTGCAGGTAATGGAATATTTCTATAACTTATCCTCTGCACCATTAGTTATCCTGTGGTTTAAAAAAAACAATATCTAGTATTCTGTAGCCTATGTGTATCAGGGATAATGTAGGATTCTAAAAGTGAAAAAAAAAAAAACGGTCTAGTAGATTTTATGTTTATTAGTTACATACCATATAAATATATATATATAGGCTATGTACCTCTATTGGCGCACTGATAACAGGATGACGGTGACGAGGCATTCAATCTTCATCGACTATACATTTCTGTCATCATCTTATAGAATTATTATTCGAAATGGCATGATCTTGTACGCCTTCGCGGTCGAAATCTGGGGTTTTGGGCTCTACGAAGCCAATAAGGATATTTTGTATCCCTATCAGTATATTTTCCCAACAGGAAAAAGTGGTAACAGTTTGGGCATAGATGACTAAATTGGGAATTACGGACGAGAAGGTATGATTTCTAATTGCGGGTCTTTTATTGATAAAACGGGTTATCGAACAGTACGAACTTTTGGGTTATAATGATGGAATACCAATGACGTGTCGGGCTTGCTTCTCTGATAGTTTTACCATTATCGTAAACAGTTCTCAATTTTATAGACATCAGCAATTTTTATTAATAACAAGATCTTTAAAAGCTATGAATACTATTAATAGATCAAAAAATATTTAGTTTTTATTGCATTTCCTATGGGAGAACTGCTTTAGATTTGTTAAAAATGGCTGCATACCGCTGCGGGCTGGAACTACAGCCTGGCCAGCTTACTTGTAGCAGCAGCAGCAGCAACTATTATTTGAGAGCTGGATTGATTCTCAGCATAACCTACTAACATCTTTGACCACATCATTACTTACGATCAGAGGTGACACAGCGCTCGAAGATTTAACTATAGGCTACCAGTATCTCACATAAATATATATTAAAAAATATTCATTACGTACTTTCTCGGCTTATCCCCGAGGCGTGCCTTGTTATTTATTTATTTATTTGAAGAAGACCAACAATATTGTCAACACTACAATATTGTCAGGCGGTTTGGGACTCCTAAAAGAAGATGTGAGAGAGGAAGCTTTTCTAGCCCGGCAACCCATGTGGATAAACTCATTATGGTTGATGGGAGAGGCTGTGTTTAGCAATGGACCATCTGACTGATACAATGCAGTACTCAATCAGCTGGTACGCCTAATGCTGAACATAACCTCTGCCAAAACGAGAGTGTAGGTACTTCATCTACCTACATAAAAGTGTCCGTACTGTTCTGGAAGTACGTGCTACTGCTCGTTTTAAAATAGTAGATTGTTATACAAGGGTCGAAAGGAATCAATTCCCATACGAGGTATTAAAACGCCCGAGCGTAGCGAGGGTGGCTATAGTCCGAGTAGGAATTGATGACTCTCACCCGTGTTTAACACTCTACTTTTCATTTCAAATATAAGGAAAGTAAAAAATAGTAGATTTTCTAAATTAGTCATTAATAAATATTAACATAGATAGGCACCTATTTAAAATTAAGTCATCAAGATGTCAGAAATAGTTTTGAAATTTAAAGTTAAATATTGCTTTCAATATTTACGGACGGCTATGGTCCGAATAGGAATTTATGACTTTCACCCTTGTTAAAACTACTTTTCACTGCGAATATGAGTAATATCTATACTAAACAAATTGTTTTTCTATAATATTTATTGATAACAAGAACATGAGTAGAAACTATCTAAAATTAATGCAGTTATAGTCAAAATAGGAGTTCATAACTGACATCCGTGTAAGTTAATTTATGTAAGTTTTTTTTATTTTCGCTTATAAACATAGTGACTAAAATGTTCATATAAGGTACACTAACATGAGAGACTCACATTAATTCTGTTATAAACTAGTTCATTTAGCCTTTTCATAAACACAAATGTAGTCGTAATTAGTTTTTATAATACAGCAAAGTATTTATGAATGAAAAAATATAGACGTCTAATTTTGTTTACAACCACGGTTGCCATGGTTACAGTTACAGCAGAGTACTTTAGAACGAAAAACATAAACATGTAATCTTGTTTACAACGATGGTTGCCATGGTTACTAGTCATTCCGACCCAAGAGAGGGAAGCATTTACTATGAGTTTTTCCCACCCTTAGGTGGGAAGCAGCGTCTTCCACCCGCTACTCAGATCAAATAAACACTACTTTCCGAGTATGAGAAATTAAAAAATCTTTCTAGCGCCCTAAGATGCGGGTGTTATTGAATCTAGATCTCAACGATCAAATTAACATTAATATTTTTCTGAAATCAAAAACATAACTGGGGGACGCCAAAAGTGTCGATTAGGAATATGGAATTTCGTATATTATGTATCATATTATTTATTCAAACAATAAATACTCAAGAAGCCGACTTATAACGTATTGTCGAAGCTGTGATCAAAAGCAACAAACATTTCCTGTTATGACCACCTTCACAAAAAGGAGGTGGTACTTACTCAATTCATCTGTATATATATATATATATATATTTTTATGTTTGTTACATCAGAACTTTTCACCAGGCGAACCGATTTTGATGATTGGGTGATGATTCGTTTTTTAATTTAAAGCTGATGCTTGCTGTGTGGTCCCATTTAAATTTCATCAAAATCAGTCAAGTCGTTTTTTAGTTACACTCCAATAACTGAAAAATGTTTTCCTATCTTGATGATTTAGTCATTAACCGTGACTGACAATCGATCCCATAAGTAGCAAGGGTCAATAAAAAGGGTGAAAACAAAATGTTTGCCAAAAAATAGAACCCACTTCAACACTCAAATGTGTGAAATAACATGTGCACCGACTTCAACAAGTTATTTCACACATTTGAGTGTTGAAGTTGGTTCTATTTCTTGGTTTATTTTCAGTACCTTTTCCTTGGGCACTTTTCCAGTATTTTTCAATTAAGATGTCGTCGTAAGGTGATGCCGCAGCAACTTTTAAGGTCGTTGTGATTATACATAAAAACAAGACGAATAATTTTGCAATCAGCCTTAACCTTGATTATGATGACGCCACAATATAATTCTAACGTAATACTTTTTGTTTAGCCAGCTAAAACACATGATCATAGAATCTAATTCTGTATCTAATAAAAAAGATGAGAAGTTGTGAAGGTGTTAGGTATTTTTAAATACCTTAACAAATTATTACTATTGTTATACTACACTTTATAAAATATTTTACTTATTGTTCACCAGTTAATCAAGAATCTTCTACTTTTAACGATTGATTCAAAAGGTGGTAAGTTTTAGTCAGTTTTACTACACCATAGACCTTTAACGATTGATTCAAAAGGTGGTAAAAGAAGTTTTAGTAATTTTTCCTACACCATAGACTTTCGCCCTAATTGCACGACTCCGGGACTCGGTTCCCTCGGTGTCTCCATTGGGAATTCAATTCATGACTCGGTTCCGTCGGTGTCTCCATTGGGAATTCAATTCATGACAAGAAAATTCTGGTTGTAGTCTGCCGGATGGGTACCATACATTTTCTGTACCTTCAAAAACATATGGGTGGATGTTCGGTTACACTCTAACAAAATAGAGGACATACAGCATAATAACATATTTTTGAAGGTATTGGCTTCAGTTATATTAACTGGCCGCTTGTCGTTATGGCGTTACATAATTGAAGGATTTATATTATTATATACAAGTACAACAAAGCCTCCATGATTGCCAGTAATGATAGCTTGAGTTCTCATAAGATATTTTAGGAACGGTTATCAATCTAGCGATCTTTGTTTAGTATCATATCTTCAGGGACATCGAAGACGCGTAGCCGTAGGGCAATCTTATCACGTGACTGTTGGACCGGGCGTATTGTAATACTTACCTACCTATACATAGAAGTAGTCTACTTTGTCAACACTGAAACAGAATGCGGAAACAGTAGGTAAATTTTGGATAGACGTAGATACTCATAGACTACAGAATATACACGCATATATATGTTATGGAAGGTAGAGGTAAGGAAAAACATCTGTATACATGAAAAAGTATCCGTCCAAATGCATTAAATTAAGGTGGCGCCAAATTGGCATCAGGGAAAATTTTAAAGGAAGCGCCAAAATCAATAAACGTACTATTCACAGTTCACGAAGTAAAGTCACTCTATTTTTCTTATAATAAGGTTATATTTACTACATAACTTTGTACTAGGCAAGTAGTTGAAATTTTCAATAAGTAACTATACTTTAGGCGCCAATATTTTTTCTTTTTAAACTCGGCATACTTCAATTCGTTTACAATTGCTACATTCATACCATACTCTTTGTCTAAACCAGCGTCATTATGGAAGGTTTTTGAACTGTTATTTACGGCTTAAAGCTGGACACTTTTTTAAGTTTTCTACCTTAAGAGATGACTCTCCTTACCTCTAGCCTGCATATTATGTGTAATACAGGGTGGCTAAGATACAACCACAGACAGCTTAAGTTATTATTCATTTAATTGTAAGACTAACATGAGTTATATGTGTTAATTTTTAGGTTTTTTTATAATTAAATATTTCATGTTTTTTACAACCTAAAATAATATAGTTTCTCAAAAACTACATCCTGAGACGACGTTTTCTCGTTGTAGTTTTATACGACTATCTGATAGGTGTTTTTCTCCTGCGCCTAACCCTGTTATGGAATAATATTATGCACCTGATGGTATGTCTAAGAACAGAACCATAAAAACAAAGATCAAGCAAGCAATAAAAATGAAGTGACGTGGTTCGCTCAGTTTACCGATTATAGATATTATTATATTATTTACCTGACTGTTTAAAACCTCATATTATGTACCTACCTACTTCGTGATAATCAAGAGGATAAAAAAGGCAAATGTACCTTGACATTAGTTGATTGTAATCAATTAAATATCAAAAAGGTTTTATTCGCTGACTCCTATATAGTAGTCGTATGCTGCGTTTTTAAATAACATAGGCTTGCTTTTGTCTATGGTACTACGGTTGCATCTATCAGTGTGTAAATCAAGGTGAGGTTATTTTTATGTCGAATTTAGTTTCTGAACGGGCTGGGTGGTGTACAAATGTAGCAATAATTTTCTAGCTTAAATTATTATAATACTATATATAACAGCATTACTATAGTGCACATGACAGCATTACTATGGAACACAGATTGTCCCCCTTACTTATGAAAAATCCGCTATGTAGTTGCTAAGTAATGGATAGCTAAACAGTGTTTAAGTAATGTTTAAATATTTCTTACTTATAAACGCTACTTAGCAACTATTTAGCTAAACAATGGATAATGAGGTCGAACGTATTTTAAACTGACAACATTGAACTAAAAGGTATTATGAAAGACCCAAATTGCCAAAAAGTATGTATCTAGTGCTAAAAATCTTAAAATTAAAATGTAAAAACCATCCCATTCCATCCCAAACAATAACTATGTACACAATTATGTCTTCGTTTTTTTCTATGAAGCCAAGATTCCAATCATCATATTTTTTTAATCATTCTGTAGCGATTCCTTAAATCCCAGTAATATTATAAAGGCCGTAATATGTTCTTGTGTTTCGTCTACTGTGTTAGAGAAATGATTTTGTAAGACCCTGAAACTGTGCCCGGTGAATAGCAATAGGCTCGCCGCCTATTGCATGGGACCAAAACCCAATTGACCGAAACATGGGTGTTTACCTCTGCCTACCCCTTCAGGGAATATAGGCGTGATTTTATATATGTATCTAAAGTTTATGTATGTGTTTTTGTCTTCTACGTGTATTCAGCTCCTATAGTAGGTATAGAGTAATATTGAATCGTCCTACCCTAACAAGGATTATATATACCTACAATTATAAGGCTAGGGAGATATATCCCCCTTATGTAGAGTCAGTATATATCTCTGCTATATCAATACAAAATACAAAGCAACAACATATTTAAAATATTCGCTAACAACGCATAGAACAACACGAGAACAAAAATTTAAAAGTTTTGGCTTTGAATTTATAATCGACAACCAACTTTATTAGTAGCAGGTATAGTATACCCGCTACCTTTCCGGCCATAATCGTGACATGGAGAACTGTTTTCCACCCAATGTTCAGCAACACCCTACTCATATATATCAACGTGAATAGTGGTATAATACTGAAAAACCTACACCGCTCATTGAGCGCATCGTTTAACAAGTTGCCTTTTAATACATCCAATAGGAATATATTCTTATTTAAGGATTGTGCCAGTGTTCAGGAACTCGCATTGAGGAACTGTACCTTCGGTATACTCTTCAATAAGATCACGAAAAGTAAGTAGGTTACGCATAATATTTATTTCATCATCCAATGTATGTTTCTACTTGCTATATTTTTACGATTTATTAACAGAGTATGTCGTGTTTATAGTTTTGTATGCCTCCTTGACAATAACCTCAATAGTAACTAAATCAGCTGATCATAAATTTGGGCGCCATCTTGCTACTTAAATATTTAAACATGGGTTGGACGGTGTTTAAATTGACAGCTGATTTAAGCAGTACTTAGGTACTGGATAAAGTTATGTAGCAAAAAAAAGGCGGGAAACGTTCAAACTTGGCGGGCGCGTTTAAATTTTTTAAATAATTAAATTTAATAATTCTGTGTATATAGTGGTCAGAAGAGTTCAAATTGTAAATAATTTTAGTTTAATTTGTATATAATATATATTATTGTGTATATATAACTTGGTAAGTTTCTTCTGTTGATTTTTCTCGGCATGGAGGAGCCCCCTGACCCAGGGGGCTCAGTCCCACCTGCTGCATGTTTTATAACAGTTATGTCAAACGAATCGGGCATGGAGACAGATGGGTCTTTCATGGATGGGTCCATGTCTTCTCGGTCCTTGAAGCGCAGCCGTCCAAGCAAGATGTGTAAGCATTGTAACAAAAGAAAACGCAAACGTAACTCTACTACTTTAGAACTCAAAGAAACGGATTGCGCATGTGTTTCTGTTGTCGAATCAATATCAGAAAAAGCACCGACTTCGTGTGAAAAGAAAACGCTTATTAACAGTAACACATCCCAATCAAACAAGGACACCCTGAAACAGACAACAGACATACATCAGACCCATCCTCAACCCCAGCCTTTTAGTCGCACATTGTATGAGTCCCATGATATAGCACCATACATTATTCATGTTCAGAGAGTGCAGCAGAATTCTGATGATGGCACCATACTGCACCCTATTGCCTTTGGAAAGTTCCTCCAAAGACAAAATTTTAAAAACATTGTTAATGGCAGTCTGAAACGCATAGGCCGAAATAGGATATCCCTAGCTTTTGCAAACTTTAATGATGCTAATGATTTCATTAACCACGATAGTCTTAACAAAAACAGTTTAAAAGCATTTATACCAACATTTAATGTCACCCGCATGGGGCTTGTTCGTGGAGTTCCAGCTGATTGGTCTCCCGAAGAAGTTACAGATAACATCAATGTTCCTATTGGATGTGGAAAGATATTAAAAGTCAGGCGTTTAAACTACAAAACCACCATAGATGGGAAATCACAATGGAAACCCTCTCAGACTGTAGTGATAACTTTTGATGGACAGGTTCTACCCAAAAGAATTTTTGTATGCTTTAATGCACTACCTGTAGAGCTTTATGTATACCCGACTATACAATGTTACAGCTGTTGCCGCTTTGGTCACACAAAAGTCCAATGTAGGTCCAAACCCCGATGTTATAAGTGTGGCCAAGCCCATACTGCTGATAGCTGTGATATTGAGGAGCATAATAGTTCTTGCTGTCTATGCTCTGGATCACATTATGCCACAAACAAATGTTGCCCTGAACACGAAAGACAAAAACGTATTAAACAATACATGGCCGAAAGTTGCGTATCCTATTCTGAAGCTTCTAAACTCCACCCACCTGTATCCAGATCATATGCAGACATAACATCAACTGCTCATCCCACTCCCAATAAAAATGCAATGCCTCCACCACTCACATCAACTAAGTCTTATAGAAAAACTGTGACCCTAAAACCTCGTTCACCACATCATTTTGCTAAAGGCTATGACCATGCAGCACATCAAGCTCTGATAAAAGAGTATGAAATGCCACCACCGTGTAACGGATGTGGATATAAATCTAATTCCTCTGACAGTGAGGAACATTCTCTGACAAATATTATTGTTTCTTTAATAAACATTCTGTCTCAGTCAAATATTATCAAACCGAACAACGCTGCCCTTATTATTGATATATTAAATAAAATTATCCATGCCCAACATGGATTTACACCAACAAATGATGGTTAACTGTAATCACACAACGGCGGTTCCACTGCACTACCCACATGTGGTGGTGCAGTGGAACTGCCGAAGTGTGAATAATAAAAAATCTGAAATTATCTAATAATAATAAAAACAAAGTCAAATAATCAAGAAGTCTGAAGTTGAGAAGAGAACAGAAGTCGTCTGAAAGAACTACTAATGAAGAATAATACATGACACTGGCAAATGCACAAGACGGGCGAGTATACCCCGCTATAGGGGAAAAAAAAAAAAAAAAAAAAAAAAGTTATGTAGCGTTTATAAGTAAGGAATTTTGCTAATCAGCGGCTAAGTAATACTTAAAATTTAAGTAGCCTTGATAAGTAATGCTGTTATGTTACATTGGAGCTCAGTTACCCTACTAAGAGCTGTCAGAAGGACGATTTCAATCAAAATCCACTATGATGATCAGTTCCATAAAGTAACTTTATTTATGCCCAAAATCAGTTCTTCCATTGCATTGAAACTCGGTTGCACATAGTCAATTTCAAGACATTGAAATTAACAGATTAAGTTCATGACCAACACACTGTTTGTGATATAAGTAGTTACCCTACAATTTCCTGGAGCTTCTTGGTGTCACAGATAAATAACTAGGCGTTATCCTAAAACAAACACGATCACGTGACCAACGCTTAAGTTCGCGTGAAAAGAGCCCACGATCAAAAGCATAGCAGTCGAACAATGCTTTACAAAATTACAAATTCAAATTTGTAATTTTATAATGTTATTCGCAGAGCATGTGCAAATATAAAAGTATTAAAATTATAGGGTTGCGTCATCATTAACCTCATTTTAAAGCTCATTGCAAAATTAATATTTTTTGTCATAACAACGTAAGTTGAAGGATAGGCATTGCTCCATCGTCATACGATGGTTAAAGAATGAGAGGAAAAAATATAGTTATGAGCCATTGTCATGTTAGCTCAGTCGGTCAGAGCATACCCCAGCTGTAGGGGTGTATGACACGAATTTGAATCCCGCACATAATTTTTACCCTCGTGAATTTGTAATTTTGTAATGTAAAATAAAATAAAAATATTAAACTCGAACAATGCTCTTCCAATTTATGTGATTCATAATAATTCATATAACAATGATGTTCCAATTTATATTCCAAAGTATAAAACACTTACAGGAACTTTATCTTTCATATGGGTTAGGGATTTATATTTGTTGGTACTTACTGGTAAATATGGGGAAAACCAAACCTAGGTATGTAGCCAAATGTCAAAGATCGAATTCCTTCTTTGATGGTATGCTTTTGTTGCTAACTATGGGAAAGAACTAAATTGTTCATATACAAGAATTAAAATTAATAATATTCCTGTAAGTGAAGTAAATAATCATAGCCTATTACTATTAATTACACACGTTAGTTTACATCGTAGAACAAGCTAAGAGAGTAGGTATATTTTGCGCTTATATTGTCATAGACATAGTAAAGTTCAACCAAATTAGGTAATAATTTTTTTTTACCAAAAATAGAACCGACTCGATTTCACAATATTATGCACATGGTACCGACCTCACCAGGTTATTTCACACATTTGAGTGTTGAAGTCGGTTCTATTTTATTTGTAAAAAAAAAGTTTTCATCCAAAAGTCAAAGTAAAAATCATTTATTCAATTTAGGCGTCTACTACGCTCTTATGAAGGTCAATTACAAATTTTAGTATTGAAATATTCTACACTGTACTGCCACGTTCAGCAAATAAATTGTATAGAGCCACTGCGAGAAGAACGGGCAAGAAACTCGGGGCCATTCTTTTAAACATCTTTTAACAATGTGTTACATACTTACTATATAATAGAGTTATTACAATATTTGTTTAAATTATGTAGGTGACAGGCAATAGCTTGGCGGAGGCGGAATTGACCAGGCATTTTTGTCGTTTATGTAATCAGAAACTGTGTAGTAGGATTTTTTAATCAATATGTTTTTCACATGCAACTTGAATTTCCCTTCTGTGAGCGTTGTAATATGTTTGGGAACTTTATTATAAAACCGCACACAATTACCTAAGAAGGACCTTTTATTTGTCTTTGCTAATCTAAAACCTGGCACCGCTATTTTATCTTCATTCCTAGTATTGTAATCGTGATTGTCACTGTTTAATTTAAATTTACTCAAATTTTTACGAGCATACATAATATTTTCAAATATATACAGACTTGGTAAAGTTAAAATATCAATTTCTTTAAAAAGATCCCTCACAGATTCCCTAGGACCCATTTTATATATGGCTCGAATTGCACGCTTTTGTATGATAAAGATTTTCTCTATCTCAGCAGCAGTTCCCCACAGCAATACACCATACGACATAATACTGTGGAAGTACGCGAAATAAACTAGAGCGAGCAGTAGCTACGTCTGTTAACTGTCTTATCCTAAGAACTGCATATGCAGCAGAACTATGTCTTCCGGAGAGATCATGTATATGTGGATCCCATTGTAAAGTGGAATCCATTTTGATTCCCAGGAAGACTGTCGCTTTGTCAATAGGGAGTTTATCTGGGCCAAGCTTTATGTTTGGTTCAACATAAGGAACATTTCGAAAAGAAAACTTTAAACATTTCGTCTTTTTTGAATTTAGGAGAAGATTATTAGCGGCGAACCATATACATCTTAGATAATACATTATTTACATGCGTCAGTTCACTGTCTTTCCTATCTACTTTAAAAATCAGAGAGGTATCATCTGCGAATAAAACAATATCGCAGTTTTTAGTGACCCTTGCTATGGCAAGAAATGGCTTGACCGATTCTGATGAAATTTAAATGGGACCACACGGCAAGCATCAGCTTTCAAAGAAAGTTTTTGAAGCAGTGATGGCTCCGTGGCATTGGCTAGGTACTGCCGCGCAGCAGGTCCATGGTTCGAATCCCGCCGCGGGCTTAAGCTTCACCGCATGGTGGAAGGGCATTTTGCGATTGCCCGCCTGGCTAACGACCACCCTCAAGTAGAAAATCTGCCGCCAAGCACCTAACGGTGTGTTCCGGCAGCAGTCCTTGAAAGCCAGTGAAATTACAGGCACATGAGACTTAACAACTGTCTCAAGGTGACGGGCGCAGTGCATTTCTTTTTGAATTGTGACGAAATACATCTGTTATAGGCAGAGGTTAGTCTGCTTAACGTGGACCTCGTGTTTGATCAGTCACAATAACAAACAAAAAAAAACAAAAAAGAATAATCAACATGGGATCACCCAGTAAAACGTTCTAAAGAAACAAAAAAAATAGAATTCGATTTGAGCACCCCCTCTTTTTGTGAAGTTGGTCAAAAATTACTAGTACGTATGCTTGACATTATGTATGCTTGATACGTACGTATACTTGACATTATGTATGTATACTAAGACATTTTTGTAGGTATCCAATTTTAATTATAAACTTGGTAGAATTCTGCCCATACCACGTTTTTATGGTAAAAAAGAGGAATGGGCAGAATCGTAATTATGAATCCAACTTTGGCAGCTACAGTGCGGCGCTCAACTTTACTAAGAATTTGTATAATCATTGTCATGTTCAACAGCCGGGCCCGGAAGACATCCACCGTTGAACAAAGGTCTCCCTAATTTTTTAGGGATTGCCAGAATCCCCACGCTTGAAAGTCGTCTTTGGAATTGCAGTTAAAATGGGATTGCAGTTAAAATGGGAGTTCTTCAGATGGCGCTGCTACCCACTTAGAGGGGTACCCACGAGATTGATGTTTTTTTTACTGGTTGACTGTTTAGGTATATAATTTTATTGTTCTCGATATTTTTTTTGTTTGTAGTGATTCTTAATGTGTAATTCGCAAACTTTGCTCGAAATAAAACTCAATGTTTTGTAAATTATTACCACAAGTATAATTTATGTGAGTAAAAACACTACTTTCTAACTAAAAGATATAATTAATACAATAGTTTTTAGTTGGGAATATCTATAAATATTGATATTGAAACCAAATACTTACTAAATAAAGCCCAATTTGACTAAAATGCGAGACGGATGAGTCTCACAGATTCAGTCTTGTTCTTACTCAAATGATGCTTGATCTTGGTGCAATAAATTTGAAGCAGTGATGGCTCAGTGGCATTGGCTATGGACTGCCGCGCAGCAGGTCCATGGTTCGAATCCCGCCCAGAGCTTGAGCTTCACCTGGTGGAAGGGCATTTTGCGAATGCCCGCCTGGCTAGCGACCACCCTCAAGTAGAAAATCTGTCGCCAAGCACCTAACGGTGTGTTCCGGCAGCAGTCCTTGAGAGCCAGTGAAATAACAGGCAAAATGAGACTTAACAGGTATGTCTCAAGGTGTTGGGCGCAGTGCAGTTCGTCACTTGTGATGAAATGCATCTGGTATAAGCAGAGCATCACCGCTTAACATCAGGTGGGCCTCGCTCTTGTTCCTTCACAATAACATAAAAAAAAAAAAAAAAAAAACAACACCGAAACTGCAAGATTAAGTCTATTGTTGGGCAACACAAGACTTAAGTTCAATCCCTGAAATTAAATTCTAAAAATTAT
Organism: Plagodis pulveraria; assembly: GCA_963890685.1. Classification (NCBI taxonomy): domain Eukaryota; kingdom Metazoa; phylum Arthropoda; class Insecta; order Lepidoptera; family Geometridae; genus Plagodis; species Plagodis pulveraria. The sequence goes on along the minus strand of OY982950.1, from coordinate 19,444,253 downwards.
GGCAAAAAACACACCTATAGGGATTACTATCTGCTAAGCCAACTGAATGCCATCCAAGGCGTTCCGATCCCCCCTCCAGAATACGCAGGGCAGCCCGGACATCCACCTTCAGGTCTTAGGAGTGGACGTCTGGAGAAGGAATCTCCAGCGCTTACGGAGCAGGTATCTCTTGAAACTTTATTGTGGTGGCGTCTGCATCTTTCCTGGAAACGGAAAAAGCTTTGCATGCACGAACGTATGTAATTTTTACATACGTTCGAGCATGCAAAGCTTTTTCCGACATGATTTTAATTTTCAAATAATTAAATAATTTTTTTCTAACATGATTTTATGCAACTACTACGTGAGCTAGTCCGCGGGTAACAGCTAGTATATTATATAAAGTGATATTTATGATATATTGGCACTCTAAACGTCCTCATAATAATGGCACTTTATTTTAAATATATAAAAGCTGTTGGATTATTTTAGATTATTACTTATTTGTAATAATTTCATTTTTAGTTACCCGACTGTCCCAGAAGAAGAGTTGAGTGTTTTGAATTTTGATATTTAACTTTAAAAGCCTTACATTAGAAACTCTTAGCAAAAACCAAAGCTAATTAACAAATTTCTATTACATGATCAAATTGCTTGAATCGTCACATGAGATTATTGGATTGGTGAGGATTCTCTGTTAAAAAAACCGAAAATTCTGTTTTCTTCTGAGAATCCTTATCAGTTGGGGATTTTGTTGGGATTTCTAAACTATTTGTTCACTCTCACAAATTATGACAAATCTGACGACACCTTATAATGATATTAGAAATAAATCTATGTAGCCTGGTCAATTACATTTTTGAGCATGATACATGGTGTTTTTTTTAATAATCTAATATGACACCTGCAATTAAAAAACGGGCTGGAAACCTTTTCTCTTTTTAGCCTATTATTTCTTGCGCAGGGGAGTTATTAAATATAAATTTTGTAAGCCTTATATTTTGGCTACATTTACCTTTGTTTTTGTTGTATTAGACTACGTAACGTTTAGTTGTGTCGTATTTTACCAATATACCCAATGAAATCATTCAGAAAAATCACCGTAAGGTCTAGTCTTGAATATCACAGTTTTTAGATTGGTGTTTGAGTTACGAGGTAATCTGTGGTATGGGTCTCTATATTTGGAAAGCGTGATTCATATATTCGTCTTAGGATGTTGGAGCATGAGTCACAATTGCTCTTCCGCTCCGGATAATAAAGTGACTGTTCCCAGATAACTAAATTGGGCAGATTACATCCTACAGAATAGGTATCTTCTAGGGAGAAGATACCGATGAGAAGATATAAGATACCTAGGGTAGAGAAGAGTTATCTACTCTACGATATTTATACTGTGATGTTAGATTATAACATAACTGATACATACATATAACCTCCTCGTTCTATTTTCTCGTAAATTTCCCCCATTTTTACCACCAGAATTTACGACTTGAAAAAAATAAACTTATAAGTCTACGATAAGTTCATTTGTATTATTATACAATGCTTAATTTATTTGTGTTTTTTTATTTCAAAATATATTAATATTATTAAATATATTTATATTATTTTTTCTATTGTGACTTGGCACGGATACTTGTATTCGTGGGAGAAAAACGCCTCTATAGATGAAGCCAGATTTTTCACACTCACAATTCACCAGATTGAATGTGTGAGGGGATGAGCCTATTGCCTTCTACGGGGCTTCCCGTATCAGCCGGATTGTCCACTGCTGAACACAGCCACTCCCATAAAGGGAGGTTTGCCATAATCCCCACGCTTGGCAGGCGTCTTGGGGATCTTAGTTTTAGATATCAGTTGCTCAGAACGTGCTACTGCCCACCTTCCGCCTTCCACTTCACCTTTAGTCTCCTCTTACAACACCCACGGGTAGCAATGGGGGGGGCGGGGGGGAAGTTCCGTTGAAAAGTATTGAGTAATCATAATAAATCAATTATATTATTAAATTATTATTAATATAATAGTAGTAAAATACAGGTTTTACATATGTAGCATGCAAATAAAGCACTTAGGTGTAAGGCCGTAACGACTAGTCAATAAGGCCCCCCCCCTTTTATGTAAAACTGATCGTTTCGGAGAAATCAAACTCTTTCTCCTACTGAGATCTATGCAATGAAATCATATATATTGTATTCGATATGCATAGTTCAATACTAACCAACTAACATCGAAATGATCTACATGAAGCTTAACAGCTGTAAGTCTCAGGTTGATGGATATAGTACAGTTCTTCAATTGTAACAAAATGATCTGTGCAGGCAGTGGTTACAATCAGGTGGGCCCGGTGAACAGTAACAATTCCAAAGATAATAGAACAAACTCATGAACTAAAGATAGGGTATAGCTCTCATTTCAATCAATCATGGGTCAATCAAGTGATTGAAGCGCTCGGAGCGAAGTTTGCCTAGCTGTTCTTAACCGATCAACAAAGTTAAGCAACTTCCGCCGCGGTCATTAGTTGGATGGGTGACCGCTAGTGACATTACTACTGAGCGCTTTCGTGCTTCGGAGGGTACGTTAAGCCGTCGGTCCTGATTGTTGTCTAAAGATGGCAGTTGCTATAGCATGGTGGTAGGGCATTTTGCGAATGCCCGCCTGGCTAGCTACCACCCTCAGGTAGAAAATCTATCGCCAAGCATCTATTGGTGTGTTCCAGCAGCTGTCCTTGAGAGCCAGTAATTCTAGGTTAGCCTGAACAACATGTTCGATCACATCATCACTTATACCATCAGGTGAGATAGTGGTCAAATGCTAAATTATCAAGCATAAAAAAAATAAGTTAGGTTTTGCAGATTAATACCTGAATCTAACTAACCTGTGTAAAGCAACAGGGTATAGGTAAGTTTAATAGAAAGAATAGATGATACAAAAGCGTACAGTCCCGGAAAAAGTATTAATAAAAGTATATGTCATTAATTATTGCAATTCAATATGTAGGTGCTTATTTGCGGTTTACAATTAACGAGAAATAAGTATATATACTATACCTACTCGTACATGACGAGTACGACCTACAAATCGGGAACATATGGACTTTATTGTCAATAATTGTGTTAGTTATAATATAATATACTTGCTTAATAAGTACACCATACTTGCGTCATTGCAGACAACTTGTCTAAATGAAGTGAATCAGCCGTTTAATAAACCCATGCCATGAATCATTGTCTCATTAGGAAGTAACCCGATTTGTTACCAACTGCTACCGTTATATTCATAACAAGAAGCGTATGACATGACAATAAAAACCTGTCAAGTACGAATCGGGCACGCACCGATGCCAACACAATATATAGGTATTTTTCACTTCAGTAGCTCAAACATTTATGTTTTGTTGCCTGAAATCAGTTAGCAAAATGCGATTTTGCTCACTGTGTGAGACAAAGTATATGTCTAATTATTTTTTTCAGATAGCCGCGAATATCTTATTCAGCCTTTGGTTAATCATACAATTCGAAACATTCACACTCTATCTCTTTCCCACCAATTAGAAAGAGAGGGAGACAAAGACCAGCCCTTTTATTATTGCTAAACCCCTTAAAGACAAAATATCTTATCTTCGGTAGTAAAAGACAGCGCGAGAGTATTCCTTCATCAGTTAAAGTTATGCTCATGAATAAAGAGATAGAGCGGGTATACGAAGCACGCAATCTAGGATTGCTTATGGATTGTGATCTACGGTTCGAGAAACATGTGGCAAACACAATGAAAAATTGCTTCTACAAATTAAAGATATTATATAAAATAAGGCCATATTTGAATGAAGGATTGCGTATAACACTCGTTGAATCATTGGTTCTATCAAAGCTTAACTATATGGACATATTATTTGGCCCGCGGCTGCTATTCAAAACTCATAAGTTAATTCAAAGAGTCCAAAACACCTGTGCACGTTTTTGTTTTGATATTCCGTTGAGGGCCCACGTGACACCATATTTAAATAAAAACTCTATTTTAAAAATGAAGCACCACCAAAAATTACACCTAGCTTGCCTTCTTTTTGGTATTCTCAAGCACCAAGCTCCAATGTTTTATATGAAAAATTATCCTGGATGCCTAGGCAAACATCATATGAGTCTCGTCAAAAAGCGGTACAACTGTCAACACAAAGACATCGCACGGCAGCTTTTCGTGGCAGTTTCCGTTATAGCGCTACTAAATGTTGGAATAATATTCCACCGCCCATAAGGAACCTGCAAAATATCCAAGGCTTCAAGTTAAAACTTAAACAATTTCTTACGGATCACCAAATATCACAGGAAACTCTAAAGCTTGATACAAGTGCCTTATAAAAACGAATCAAAGTCCATAGCAAAATCACATACACACACATAAATACACCCTCATACACAATACACATTCACTCCACACCGTACACCTCACCTCACACCCTTGTCTCCAAGCAAGCACCTCTACGCACAACCTTTGATACCTCTACTTTTGTCTACCTAGACTTAGCAGCATCTTTTCAACATGTATATTTTGTAGTATGCACATTATACGGATCTTGATCTAAATATATATATATAATATGTTTGATGCAGATATGTGTACAGCAAAACAAATTATAACTTGGTGTAGATTATATAAAGTTGCGTAATTCAAAACAACAATTGTAATATCATACTATATATAATACTAACTTTTAGTAGCTTGTCAGTGATATCACCGAAACGGCTTTAACGGAAGACCAGCGCTGGTTGAACGACCAGCAAAACGCTGAGTTGAGCCCGGATTTGCGACAAATAGAAGTATATGTTTAATTTATAATTTTAAGTTTATATTGTCATTATTTATTTGTTGCAAAATAAACATTTTCTTTCTTTCTTTCTTTTTTTCTTTCTTTTGAAGTTTCGATTTTAAATTCGACCTCAAAGACAAACACGTTCGGAATTTTGTACTAAAGAAATTTTGCAACAAAAGATAATTATGTCTTTTAATGTATAATTGATTTTTTTACATATTGTTGTATTTAAACGAAAATAAGTATTTACTGCAATATTTTACCTGTAAATATTTAATTATATATTTAATTCTGGTTTCAAAGATGTTACATAATATATTTTGAATAATAAAACACGGGTGCTATTTCCGAATACGCCTTAATTTAAATAAATGAACGGGAATAAAATTTCGTGGCTGGCGTAAAGGGTTGAATAAGTTAATAGTTATTTCTATCTATTCCTGTTTATTATTTCCCAAAGTGTTCTCGCTGCTGAAGTGAAAAGTTACGTGTGTTATACGAGAGCAAAGCTTTTTGCATCTGGTGCCTTTGAATCCCTCGCCACACACAGGATTCAACTTTAGAATTTTTCAATCATTGATCACGAGCAAAATCAGCTTTAGCAGCAAAAACGACTTTGCTCTCTTGTTGCACAAATAACTATTGTTGTATGTATTACGAAAAAATCTTTTTTGTTACAGTTACTTCCGAATCTTTTTCGGCCGGTTTTAATGATTTTTTGGTATTCATTTAAACATTTACAACCATCACACATAGGCCGTATTCCACTTCACTATCGTTATTTTAGATAATTTTGATCACATCTTGCGTCTATGGTTATAACATATAATATGAACCATAGACACAAAATGAGCTCAAAATTATCGAAAATAACGATGGTAGCGTCAAGAGCAATACCTACGTATAGTGATGTTGAGAAAAACAAATTTCTTGTATTGGTAGGCTTAAAATAATAACGTTAATTTCGATGCTGGCAGATATCCATTTTTTTATTAGGCTCGGTTAAAATTCTCATAGGTTATGTCTACATATGCCTTATTGTAATTCTTGTTATTCAATAAATGTATTTTGACTCTGAGGTAGGACAAACGTTCGGACTGACTTTGTAATATTCGTCCTTTTTCGCGTACGAAACCCTACGAGATAGATAAAAATAATGTATAACAGTATTGTTCAACTTAAAAGGTCTTCTAAAAAGTCCGCGATGGTATATGTCTATAACATAACCATTACAATAACCATTTTTATCCTTTACTTTTCAATAATGTCTTATTCACGAAGCTATTTTAAGCAATACAGCATTAATACTAATCTCATTAAGTAACTTAATAAATAACTCAAATACATTTTGCATTTAATATAGAATATGACCCTTTACAGCATGTAATTTATATCAATAATTTCATAGATATTACACATTACTTAGTATCAGCATTACACCCGTGCGAAGCCGGGGCGGGTACCTAGTATTTCATATAAGAAGTTTGCCTGGGTCTTTAATAATATCCATAGATATGTTGTTAAAGATACAATTTTTCTCGAACACTTTGACACTTAAACTGGAACAAATATCAGTTTTTTTTTTTTTAATTTTTTTTTATGACTGATAGTGCCTTTGACCACTATCTCACATGATGTTAAGTGATGATGTGGTCGAAGATGTTGTTCAGGCTAACCTAGAAGTACTGGCTCCCAAGGACAGATTTTCTACTTGAGGGTGGTAGCTAGCCAGGCGGGCATTCGCAAAATGCCCTACCACCATGCTAATTGTATTACTAACGATATAATTTTATTGCTTAATTTCCTCGCAATTGAAGTAAAAATCTGAGTGTTTAACTCGTTCATACAACTCATTTTAGCCTCGACTTTAATACCAGACCTCGATTTTGTCTCGGGCTGTTTAACGTTTTGGCTAAAATTACTAGTTTGCACTCTTGTACAATCTGCTATATTAATTGTAAGCTAATATGTATATTAGGAAATATGTAATTTGTAAGCTCAAAGTCTGAATAATATAGGAAAATACGTAATTAATATGATACACATAAAGGTGTATCATACCTATCATGTGTAATATATTTGAGTTACGTGTAATGAGGTTGAATGGTTTTTTAATGAATGTAAATTGATTATATCCAAATATGGTTATATGGGTAATTACCTATAAGTAGTATATAGCTATATTTTAGAGTAAACATATTATTAGGAAATATATATGACGCACCTTTCAATTCTTTAGTTTATTCGGTATATTCCAGGCCGATCCACATGGTATCAGTTTATATTTACTATATTTTTTACAGTTATGGCAATATGATTCATCAATTTTATGTCGACCTCTGAAAGTCTTTGCGATTCTCATAACATTTTTGCCTTCAACAATGTGGAACCAACTGCCACGTGAAGTATTTCCGAACAGATACGACTTAGGAGCCTTGAAGAAGAGAATGATGAAATGGTGTCGCGGATGTTTGTGGGCACTTGCCACCAAGTGAGCCGGCAACAATTTTAACTCCTATCCCTTAAAAAAAAATAAGATAAAAAATATATTCATACTGCCTTTTCCAAGAACTAAACTTATTGATTAATTAACAATTTCATACAAATATATTCAGCTTTTACAGATATAATATAATAGATAGCTAGGTCGATTGAGAATAAATTGCGCTATCTCGGGAAGACTCAGTAGGTAAATCATGATTCATCACAATTTTTTTTAATCAAGGCTTTTCTTTGGTTTCATTAAAAATTCATTGCATCAACATCCATCTAGCCGCCCATTTGTAAAGAAGGATCAAGATTTATTTAATATCTTTGTCATACACATAAATTGTTTCATGGTGAAATTTACACTGAATTATCACATTATATTTTTTCTTTGGTTTTCTTATTTTTGAGGTACAACATACCTTCGTGTTATGACATATTACACACTCTGAATTATACAAGGATCAACACTTTTTGCCTACACATAAATTTTCATAATTTGTTAAGCTATAATACAATATTATTTTTACTTTCTTATGATTAAGGTACGGAATCACATTTCATTTTCGCTCGTAGAGTTATTTGCTAAGCCGTTCTTAATCGACCAGCAAAGTGAAGCAACGTCCGCTGGGTCATGAGTTGGATGGGTGACCGCTAGTGGCATCACTACTAAGCGCTTCGGTGTTTCGGAGAGCACGTTAAGCCCAGGTATTGTCTTAGGATGGCAGTCATTATAGCATGGTGGTAGGGCATTTGCGAATTCTCGCCTGGCTAGCTACCACCCTCAAGTAGAAAAAACTGTCGCCAAGCACCTAACGGTGTGTTCCGGCAGCTATCTTTGAGAGATAATCTAGATAAGCTTGAACAAAATCTTCTACCTTATCATCACTTACCATCAAGTGAGATAGTGGACAAACGCTAGCTTATGAGATATATAAAAAACAAACTTTTCCATTTTATATACCACTAGCGGCCCTAACTTGCTTCGAACAGTTAATAAAAAAATATTTTTTGATAATATTCTATAGCCTATGTTCAGCAGGGATCATGTAAAATTGTAATGGCGAAAGAATTTTTCAAATCGGTCCAGTAGTTTTTATGTTTATTCGATACATACAAAATACAAACCTTTCCTCTTTATAATAGTAAGCATAGATCAATTCAAAACCATAGAACACATTCACTGCTATCAGTAGCTAGGTAATGATATGCTTTGGCAAAACAAAGCTTACAGACCTTCACATACTGCCAAGGGCAATATAAGTAGGTGCCATATACTTACATTATTATAATTAATGTCATTTCCGCGGCTCGCACATCTGCATCCACAATCACTTAAGATACAAAGGTCATTACAAATTATTTCTAGTAACTCGCCTGCAGAATTACCAGTTATTTCTAACTCTGCTAGTTAATATAGAGACGTAGATATAGATTGCAAAAATTACCTGATTTGCAGTTCCCAGATATTCAGCTCTTTATCTACTGTGATGAGCGTTTCCGTGCTTCGGAGGGCACGTTAAGCCGTCGGTCCCGGTTGTTATCTTAGAATGGCAGTCGTTATAGCATGGTGGTAGGGCATTTTACGAATGCCCGCCTGGCTAGCTACCACCCTCAAGTAGAAAATCTGTCGCCAAGCACCTAACGGTATGTTCCGGCAGCTGTCCATGAGACCCAGTAATTCTAGGTTAGCCTGAACAACATCGACCACAACATCACTTACCATCAGGTGAGGTAGTGGTCAAAGGCTAAAATATCAGGCATAAAAAAAAAGTACCTAAGTTATCAAAAAACAATAAAATTATGGATTTATGGCATTAAGTCATCTTAGCGTTGTTATTAATTGATTCCAAGTTACTCGTTCCTATTAAGAAAAACAATATCACTACTCAATTTACCTTCTAGTTAAAACTAACAAATTTATTGTTAGCATTATGTATGATTATGTTTTTTATCAAGTATGACAGAGGTTCTCTATAAGAGTCATACTTTTTCAATCTTATTCTTCATGATGTACGTATAATAATCAATACATTGAAAATGTACTACGAACAGAAAACTATTAAAGCTGGACTACATAATCTCTGGTGAACGTCAAATCGTCGCCAACTTAACTATTCCGTCGGAATAAGGAATTCATTTAAATACGGAATGTTTTTCTCAGATATTATATAACTATGTACATTTGGTGCAATGCAGCATAAAGGTTTAAAATGTCCAACTGTATCAGCAAGTTGCAGTATGTTACCATAAAATAAGCTTATCTCTAAATATTATATATCGTCAATCAACATCGATATAAGATATATAGCGTGTCTACGCCAATGTTGTCACAGTCATAAGCTACCTATCTTTTTATTGCCTGGACATCAGCCAGGAGCTACAATAGGCATACTTCCAGCGCTTCCTAGTAAATATACCCACTGACTGCATTACCTTCAAGTGTCTACGGAATACCTAGTGCCTTGGTACAGTTACTTATGTACCAGTCACCAGTCGGCTCTTCACATTGTGCATATTTGCACTATTCCACGAAACACTTCGAGGCAATGACCCGAGCACAGCGATGGGACGCTGCTATAACAACATCAAAGTCCACGAGGAAAACCAGTTCCGCTGGCGTCGATATCATTCTAATTAGCAACTAAATAGGTACCCCGTGTAGGTGAGTAGGTACGAAGTCAAATTATGTGCCAATTGACATAAAACGTGAGATGAGTACGAAGTTTGAATACGAAAACCATATAAAATTCATGAACCTGCGGACTAACGAGATTACAAAGAAGTACTAAGCGCTTCGGTGTTTCGGAGAGCACGTTAAGCCCAGGTATTGTCTTAGGATGGCAGTCATTATAGCATGGTGGTAGGGCATTTGCGAATTCTCGCCTGGCTAGCTACCACCCTCAAGTAGAAAAAACTGTCGCCAAGCACCTAACGGTGTGTTCCGGCAGCTATCTTTGAGAGATAATCTAGATAAGCTTGAACAAAATCTTCTACCTTATCATCACTTACCATCAAGTGAGATAGTGGACAAACGCTAGCTTATGAGATATATAAAAAACAAACTTTTCCATTTTATATACCACTAGCGGCCCTAACTTGCTTCGAACAGTTAATAAAAAAATATTTTTTGATAATATTCTATAGCCTATGTTCAGCAGGGATCATGTAAAATTGTAATGGCGAAAGAATTTTTCAAATCGGTCCAGTAGTTTTTATGTTTATTCGATACATACAAAATACAAACCTTTCCTCTTTATAATAGTAAGCATAGATCAATTCAAAACCATAGAACACATTCACTGCTATCAGTAGCTAGGTAATGATATGCTTTGGCAAAACAAAGCTTACAGACCTTCACATACTGCCAAGGGCAATATAAGTAGGTGCCATATACTTACATTATTATAATTAATGTCATTTCCGCGGCTCGCACATCTGCATCCACAATCACTTAAGATACAAAGGTCATTACAAATTATTTCTAGTAACTCGCCTGCAGAATTACCAGTTATTTCTAACTCTGCTAGTTAATATAGAGACGTAGATATAGATTGCAAAAATTACCTGATTTGCAGTTCCCAGATATTCAGCTCTTTATCTACTGTGATGAGCGTTTCCGTGCTTCGGAGGGCACGTTAAGCCGTCGGTCCCGGTTGTTATCTTAGAATGGCAGTCGTTATAGCATGGTGGTAGGGCATTTTACGAATGCCCGCCTGGCTAGCTACCACCCTCAAGTAGAAAATCTGTCGCCAAGCACCTAACGGTATGTTCCGGCAGCTGTCCATGAGACCCAGTAATTCTAGGTTAGCCTGAACAACATCGACCACAACATCACTTACCATCAGGTGAGGTAGTGGTCAAAGGCTAAAATATCAGGCATAAAAAAAAAGTACCTAAGTTATCAAAAAACAATAAAATTATGGATTTATGGCATTAAGTCATCTTAGCGTTGTTATTAATTGATTCCAAGTTACTCGTTCCTATTAAGAAAAACAATATCACTACTCAATTTACCTTCTAGTTAAAACTAACAAATTTATTGTTAGCATTATGTATGATTATGTTTTTTATCAAGTATGACAGAGGTTCTCTATAAGAGTCATACTTTTTCAATCTTATTCTTCATGATGTACGTATACTAATCAATACATTGAAAATGTACTACGAACAGAAAACTATTAAAGCTGGACTACATAATCTCTGGTGAACGTCAAATCGTCGCCAACTTAACTATTCCGTCGGAATAAGGAATTCATTTAAATACGGAATGTTTTTCTCAGATATTATATAACTATGTACATTTGGTGCAATGCAGCATAAAGGTTTAAAATGTCCAACTGTATCAGCAAGTTGCAGTATGTTACCATAAAATAAGCTTATCTCTAAATATTATATATCGTCAATCAACATCGATATAAGATATATAGCGTGTCTACGCCAATGTTGTCACAGTCATAAGCTACCTATCTTTTTATTGCCTGGACATCAGCCAGGAGCTACAATAGGCATACTTCCAGCGCTTCCTAGTAAATATACCCACTGACTGCATTACCTTCAAGTGTCTACGGAATACCTAGTGCCTTGGTACAGTTACTTATGTACCAGTCACCAGTCGGCTCTTCACATTGTGCATATTTGCACTATTCCACGAAACACTTCGAGGCAATGACCCGAGCACAGCGATGGGACGCTGCTATAACAACATCAAAGTCCACGAGGAAAACCAGTTCCGCTGGCGTCGATATCATTCTAATTAGCAACTAAATAGGTACCCCGTGTAGGTGAGTAGGTACGAAGTCAAATTATGTGCCAATTGACATAAAACGTGAGATGAGTACGAAGTTTGAATACGAAAACCATATAAAATTCATGAACCTGCGGACTAACGAGATTACAAAGAAGAAGGAAGCGTAAAGTCTGCGGCTGCGACACGTGCGATACATAAAAAAGTGGACGGGATGACCTGACCACGCGTGAGTCGCAGAAGGATAGCCGTGGTCGTTTTGCCGTTGGGAGTCAACGCACTAGTCGGCCTATCCGCTCTAGTACATCGACAGGACAAGAATATGAAAGACTCGATAAAGTTTAACAATAAAAGCATGATAATCTACAGCCGAATAGTTGACGAGGTCACGCGAAGTGTTTGTTAAGTGATATGTAGGATCGCTTACGCAGCCTCTCGGATGTCGTGCTAATTCCGCGCGACCGCTCTGAATCACTAATCAGTTCGATGGCTCGCTCGACACCATCAGTATGCAAGCAACAGTCCACTGTACACGAGCAAATAGCTAAAAATACAACATCTACAAGGGCGCTATGGCCAACATGACCTTACCTGAATCACATAAAACGGTAATGATAAATCAGATGTCCACTTCCTGCAAGGACTGTCTCATGCTGCCACTTGTCAAAGCGCAAATAAAACCTGGGGAGACAGATGCCAATGAAGATAGTGATCCATTTGAATATTTAAATAGCTCACTACATAGAACTTTTATTAATCAGTTCATGCTGCAAGTTTTCATGTGACAAGGTAGGTATGGTCGTAGAGTATACGCAGATACTTAATTTAAGATAACTATATCACACTATATACTCGTATATATAGGTTTCTTAAATTGATCTGATTATTAAATAAATAAATGTCAAGAAGATGTTAAAGATAATTAAGATGCAACCCAAAACGAAAGTGAGGGATAGAACGCTTTATGCCATAAAGCATTCTTTGATTCATACCCCTAGATTCAAAATCAACGCTCGATTGAAGAAGAGTGTGCACAGCTTTATTAATAAATAGTTTTCCATATTCCATTTGTAATCTGTGCGTTTTGTAAACGAATCAAACTCAGGTCCATAAGCGGAATGAACTAAAGTTGAAATATTTTAACATTTTTATTGGACGTACAGTTTTTTCCTGATAGCAAATAGATTACAATTAACCAGTGTTACTTAAATATTCGAATTTACTGAAGTTTTTCCTTCTAATATTCATACTTATGACAATTTTATCGTCACCGTATTTTTTTACAGACATGTAAGCATTATTGTAAGCTGTTTCATTTAATTTTTGCATTAATTTCTGCTCAGAAAGATGACATGGGTGTACATAGAAAGCCTAGATACGAGTATTATGGATAAAATACATTGCAATGGTTTAGAGGCATTATCCTCGAAAAAATAAGAAAATACATTTGTATAGAGAATCACACGCCGCCTTATGTTTTACTTTATCAATTGCAGTCCTTTGCAAAAATTAATGCATAGTCATTACAATGTTACTTAGGTACTAGGTACTAAGTTACGTCCTTCAACAATAGAAACCAATACAATCTGTATTAAAATTTTATTTAGCAAATCTAATGTGGTATATTGAGAAATGTCCATACAAGATTATTTTTACGTACATACGAGTATACAACAAATGTGTTACATTGAGGACCACTAAAACAGAGTGTCAACGCTCTCAGCGGTGATACCAAGTCAATAGATCCCTAATTTAGCGTCGGTTCATGTTGGCAATAAAAAAGATTCTAGCAAATTATCTTTACGCACTAAGCTTAGTATTGGGGATCAGTATTGGCCTGGTAGTAGCGCAGAAAGCCCTACACTTTCCCCGAACTCTAACAACAAACGTCAGACATACATAATCTGAAACTGTGACATCACTACAATCAATTCAGTGGCTCCCCTAACACATTCATCAACCACAAAGCCTTTACATTGCTTTGAAATTAAATCCTCTTAAGTTTAAAGAATCCATTGGCTTTGTGAAATTTTGCGCCTGACGCTCGTTGCTAATGTTCGTGGCCCTCAAGTGTGGAAGACATAATTTTGCAATATTACAGATTTAAGACTGATTAAATACTGTGTTGGCTAGCATTATTATACTATTATCAGCATTTTTATATTATAAAATGTAAGTAAGTATATAGGTACTTTGTTTACCCATTGGGGTTTGTCATTGCTCAATTTTAAACAATAAAATCATCGTATTACAAACTGCTGGCGCGTTTTTTGATGCATTTACACCATAATGACGAGAAAATAAAATGTAGATTACCTAAGTATGTTAAGTAAACCATAATCTTTTAATGTAAAAAATCCAAGCAACGTCAGAAAGGTCCTAACTGAAACAATATATAACCCTATAAACCTACCTTACAAAATGCAACAATACTTAGTAGGTACTGTAAGTAGTACTAGTATCTCATCACTCGATCAATCCCTTGGATTACTCTATTCAACTCAACTATAGCAGTAACTAAGCTCAGCAGCTTGAAAAAAATATTACAGGTACTGAAGTGCTAACGCACTGCCATATCCCACGATCACTTTTAAGCTAATTGACTTCAGACACTTTCAAATATATTAAAAAGAGTTTGGCCTTTTTAATTGCTTGGTAAAAACTAATTCACAACTCAAATGCAACGTCACCTTGTTTTACAATATTCACTATAACAACGCCGATAAAGGATAGAGAAGGACAAACCCATAAATCTACTTTGATACCTATTTCCTTCAATAAAGTTGTCGAATGTATTCTGAACCTTTTGCAGCCTTGTAATGTAATCACAAGACAATATTTGTTTGGATTTCACACATAAATCTTCCTGCGAACCAATAGCCGGAATCCATACGTTCAAGTTTTCCTGTAACCATCAAGCCACCGATACTTTTCTCGACGAACCCACAACCTTGTTATCAGCAGACAATATTTATTTGGTTCGCAGTGTGCGTAGCAGGGCCTTCTATATTAAAATTTCCTTTAAAGTTGCACACTGTTTTTTCGCGCTAGTACCTACACAAGTAAGGTAAATCATTCAGTGAGAAATGAAATAAATCGTTACTAAAATTACGACAAAAACCCTCTTCATGGTAAGTGCCTATACAAATATATCGAGCCTGTTAACAAATTTATCAACAACATCTGCTTTGCTTTCCCTCGCATGTGAGTTGGGAACAATGTTTTTTTTTAAGAACAACATATGTATATAGGTACTGTAGAAAGTTATGGCTTCAGTATTATGGCTCGCCGCATTTCTAACACCAACCCATCTTGTGATTATTCATATTGTACAACAGTTACTGGTACGCTGCTCAGGCCCCTTTTGGAATATAATTTTAACCGAATTTTCGATTTGGTTGCATCGATCGTGGTTACGAGGCAAAATGAAATTCATTCCCAACAGTTTTCATCCTTCAATAGGTATGACACTCAATACAAAGTTATCTTAATACAAAATTGCAGTCCAAAACATGTTAATATTGCTGTTTTATCCCAATCTCTCTGCCAGGATCACCTGCGGTAATAAAGTCCATTCCCTAAATTAATGTGCAAGCAACGATGTGTTATTGTCTAAATTCATGAGGTACATATATTACAAATCCAAAACGTGAATCATTCATTAATGTTATATGTACAAATATTCACAAACATATTGCCTTAGAAGTTAGTATTTTTCTTTAACATGTAACACTCACAAACCCAGGTATATCTATAAATCCCCTCTGAAACACATCAACATCGCTGTTATCCCTCAATCTCTCCGCTAAAGCCTTCTCTTGCGCCAAGGGATGCCAGGACCCAAATGTGCAAGCGACATCGTCATGAGGTAGGTAGTAGTGACAACGACGCGACGCATGCGTCGATGGTACGTACTCGAAAATGCGCACGCGACGGCAGCGGTGGAGAGATAGCCATAGTCCTGGAAATTACATTTTATTCACAACGAGTTCTTGGAAATGGGAAAAGGAAACAGTTAAATGTAAGGTGTCGAAACAAACATTGACTCATCTCAGACTTTCCTGATTCTTTGTTCTGGCCTACCTTTGTTCAGCTTATGAGTTGCCAAAGAGTTTAAGGTTTACCAACAACCTAATGTAGGTATTTAGACGATTTTTAAAGCGCTTGTAGGGAAGTTTACTTAGCTATTTTTAACCGATCAGCAAAGTTAAGCAACGTCACTCGCGGTCATGAGTTGGATGGGTGACCGCTAGTGACATTACTAATGAGCGCTTCGGAGGGCACGTTAAGCCGTCGGGTCCCGGTTGTTGTCTAAGAATGGCAGTCGTTATAGCATGGTGGTAGGGCATTTTGCGAATGCCCCGCCTGGCTAGCTTCCCTCAAGTTGAAAATCTGTCGCCAAGCACCTAACGGTGTGTTCCGGCAGCTGTACTTGAGAGCATGTACTTCTAGTGTAGCCTGAACAACATCTTACACCACATCATCACTCACCATCAGTTGAAATAGAGATCAAAGGCTAACCTACCAGGAATAAAAAAAAATTACGTCATTTGTATTTAGACGAAATCTTTTTTTATACTATTCCCAAAGACTATATAATAATTATATAATTTTATGATTGTAACCTATTTTATCCTTTGCGTTTCAACGAATACTATTATATGATATGAAAACCAGATGTGAAAGTGTACTTGTTGGCACACAAGTCAACCCTTTTTTATATATTTTTTTTTAAATTATGTTACTTACCAATGAACCCAGACGAAGGTGGGTTCTTTCGTAGGCGGTACGGTGATGTATCTTGAAGAACTGACCACAGCGCCCACAACACTCCTGGATTCAGAAGATGCGCATCTACTCCGGGACTTTGTTCTAATAATCTGCGAAGTAGGATATGCAAGATACATTATAAGAAGTAAGTCTGTAAAACAAGAAATTATAGTATGTTTGAAGCAGTGATGGTTCAGTGGCATTGACTATGGACTACCGTGCAGCAAGTCCATGGTTCGAATCCCGCCGCGGGCTTGGCCTTCACCGCATGGTGGAAGGGCATTTTGCGAATGCCCGCCTGGCTAGCGACCATCTTCTAGTAGAAATCTGACGCCAAGCACCTAACAGTGTGTTCTGGCAGCAATCCTTAGAACCAGTAAAATTACAGGCACATGAGACCTAACAACTGTACGTCTCAGTGTGACGGGCACAGTGCAATTCGTCGTTGACGAAATGAGTCTGTTATAGGCAGAGGTTAGTTCTCTTAACATCAAGTGGGCCTCGAGCTTGTTCTGTCACAATAACATAAAAAAAATCATTGAACGAAACTTAACAAAACAGTTATGAATTGGGAAACTTTTAGGTATGTAGGTAAGGCCACCAACCACAATAATAATAATGTTTGGACTAAGGTACATAATATCATATAAGGTGTGTGGTTAAATTGACTAAATGAACACAATGGTGTTACACAGTTTATACATAGACACGTATGACAAAAATATTAATTATTTCCATTGACCTATATATAGGTCAATGATTATTTCATAGGTATTCTATACATAATGACAAATTTACTTATTGGGAACATATTGTTAAAGTATTGTATATAGTTTTCCGCTTGCGGCTTTGTTCGTGACTAAACTTAGACTCGACTTCCTTGCACTACTAATATGTATTTTTATTTATTTTCATGTAATTTTGTAACATGTTTTCTATTAGAATATTGTTAAACATACTGTACTGTATCAGCTGGAATGTCCACTGCTGAACACAGCCTCCCCCATATTGGGGGATTTTTGCTATAATCCCAACGCTTGGCAGACGTCTTAAGGATCGCAATGTGAGAACTGAGATATCAGTTCCTCAGAAAGCGCTGTTGTCGAAGTCAGTATCATGCGCACAATATTGGGATAACAGGTGCTTTTTTTTTAGTTTGACTTATATTTCCTTACGTATTTGTTTGTAGGTTTATACAATATACCTACATATGTACTTTAACATTTTCGGTATGTAGTTACAATTATAATAAAGGGTTTTTCAATAGGGACGCGCGAACTTTGACAGCGCATAGCGGCCATGTTGGTAAAGCGATAGCTGTCAAATTTGGCATGAACACATATTTACATGGATTGCTACACGCTTCAACAACGCGTAGAAATTGTTAAAATGTGTTATCAAAATCAGTGCTCTATTCGGCTAACGTTCCGTGCATTGCGTCCATTTTATGGCGTTCATGGCCGTCCTGCAGAGTCCACAATCCGTCGTTTAATGAAGAAATTTGATGCCTAGGTTAGATGGTATGGATCTTACAAACATGTGGTTCCCACAGGACGGCACCACTTGCCATACAGCACGGGAAACATTACATTTATTGGATGAGAAATTCGAAGGCTTCGTCATCTCGCGTGGTGGCAACATCAACTGACCACCAAGATCGTGTGACTTAACACTGCTCTGACGCTAACTACTTTCTGTGACCGACTACTGTTCATCCTTTCAAAAAAGTCCTTATTTTTTCAAAAACTTATTATTATAACTCTTGTAATTATGTCGCTGCCCTTCTATATTTCTACATTATGATTCATAGGCCTAAAGCTAATATCGCATTCATTTTTGTATAGGTATTATTTACTTACCTTTTGTATATGGGAAACAATGGATAATCAGGGTTATGATACCAATCATCCAAGGTCGAAGTGAAGTTAGAGGGGTCCCAAATCAGGATAGATATTCCTTTGTACAAAGGATCATCCAAAAACTTGAACTCTGGCTTCGCTACAACCTAGAACATAAAGTTTCAAATAAAATGCAGAACTATGCTAAAAAAACATAATGAAAACAAAATCAGTATTAGGATACCTGAAGATTTACTTTAATTGTCGATAATATATATATATATATAGATAGCCTTTGACCACAATCTCACCTGATGGTAAGCGATGATGTGGACGAAGATAGTAAAAAGGTATAACATGGAGTGAAAATCGACCCTCTGGGGCAGTTGCCGGAACACACCGTTTACCGCTTCGCGACAGATTTTCCACTTGAGGGTGGTAACTAGACATTCGCGAAATGTCCTACCACCAAATGACCACTACCATTAACAGTAGTTATTTAATGAAAATATTAATATGAAAAAGACCTTACTTGCGAATTGAGGATTCTTATCATAGTTTTAGATCCGACATCCTCAGTGTAGTTTTCAGTTGGTGCGTTATTGAATCTTAGCACCATTTCATGGGAATCTGTTAATAAAAATAAATCATATAATATTGTATTGCGCTAAAGTTTAATTCTCTTAACTTCAGACTAAACCATCTCTTGTGGGATCTGTCATCAAGGACAACATTGTAAAAAGATTTGGCTTTTGCTTTAATTTATATTGATGATAATTCATAAAGTTATAAAGTATTGTTACAAATTAAGTAATACAATACGTTTATAATAGTGAAGCTCACTCAGAAAGACTAATATTGTGATCGAATATATACGTAAAGAACTTGTCTTAGGTTTTCGCAATTATTACACATGGTAATTAAACAACTTTTAACGGGTTAAATCGCGTATATTTATCATTATTTTTGTCCAGATGTTTCAAACACTTTGCAGTGATCACCCCGTGACCACGATTAAAACGCACACTATCTTTCAAATTCAATGGGATAATTGGATTGGTTAATTGATTTGGCACTCAAAAAAAATCGTATCCGATTGGTAACGTCAAGGTTATGTTGTTACGCCGCACGGTACTCTTTTAAACCATGACAGCCGCGGTTAATGTTTGCGTGTTCCACTGTTTCTGAGCTTAACTTACATTTCTTAACATATTTATTCTTAGGTTCGAAACCTCTGTATAGTGTAACAGCAAATATAACAACAACGAATGGTGTAAGCCTTCCAAGCTCTATAATTATTATAAGTGGCAAACCAAGTACCCCATTACACCCAAATGATATCACCTAGGTGAACATATTTTCTACCTTACCCCTAGAAGCCACTAAGTCATTGGATTGTCCCAATGTAGCAGAAACTCTGTTAAAACATAATTTTCCCAGCAAATCCCCGGACTTTTCTTTCAGACACACCACGAGATTTGAAATTATAAAAATATTTAAAAGTTTAAACATAAAGAGTACCGAAGACTTGTGGGGTATGTCAGTAAAAGTGGTAGAGTCTATAATTTACATTATTGCACCATATTTAGTAACAATATTCAATCTTTGTGTCGATAGAGGAAACTTCCCCGACTTAATGAAACAAAGTAAAATCACTCACATTTTTAAAGTCGGGGTCTACATCTGACCCTTGCAATTATAGACTTATTTCCATCTTACCTATTATATATAAGATAACCTATTATGTTGAACAAGTAATAAATATTTTGTATTTGTATTTGTATTACCTGTTCTGAGTAAAGTATTCGAAAAAAATATGCTCAAACAACTTCTATCCCATTTTAATGAGCATAATTTATTGAATGAGAATCAGTTTGGTTTCACAAAAAGCAAATCCACAACGGATGCAGGTGTTCAATTGATGTCGCATATACTGGAAGCCTGGGAGAGTTCACAAGATGCTATTGGCGTATTTTGTGATCTTTCTAAGGCATTCGACTGTGTAGAGCACTGCACTCTGATTCGTAAACTTTCCCATTATGGTATACGTGGAAAAGCTCTGAATCTTATAGAGTCATATCTGTCAGACAGGCTACAGAAGTTTGGAATAAATGGCAATACTTCTTCCGGGTCATTGGTAAAAATGGGAGTACCACAGGGATCAATTTTGGGACCTTTTCTATTTCTAACATATATTAATAATCTGCCTTGCATGGTCAAAGATTTCTGCGATATTATTTTATTCGCAGATGATACCTCTCTGATTTTTAAAGTAGATAGGAAAGACAGTGAACTGACGCATGTAAATAATGTATTATCTAAGATTTGTAAATGACTCGTCGCTAATAATCTTCTCCTAAATTCAAAAAAGACGAAATGTTTAAAGTTTTCTTTACCAAATGTTCCTTATGTTGAACCAAACATAAAGCTTGGCCCAGATAAACTCCCTATTGACAAAGCGACAGTCTTCCTGGGAATCAAAATGGATTCCACTTTACAGTGGGATCCACATATACATAATCTCTCCGGAAAACTTAGTTCTGCTGCATATGCAGTTCTTAGGATAAGACAGTTAACAGACGTAGCTACTGCTCGCCTAGTTTATTTCGCGTACTTCCACAGTATTATATCGTATGGTGTATTGCTGTGGGGAACTGTTGCTGAGGTAGAGACCGTCTTTATCATACAAAAGCGTGCAATTCGATCCATATATAAAGTGGGTCCTAGGGAATCTCTGAGGGATCTTTTTAAAGAAATTGATATTTTAACTTAACAAAGACAAATAAAAGGTCCTTCTTAGGTAATTGTGTACGGTTTTATAATAAAGTTCCCAAACACTTTACAACGCTCACAGAAGGGAAATTCAAGTAGCATGTGAAAAACATATTGATTAAAAAATCCTACTACACAGTTTCTGATTACTTAAACTGCCTGGACAATTCCGCCTCTGCCAATCTATTGCCTGTCACCTACATAATTTAAACAAATATTGTAATAACTCTATTATATAGTAAACATGTAACACATTGTTAAAAGATGTTTAAAAGAATGGCCCCGAGTTTCTAGCCCGTTCTTCTCGCAGTGGCTCTATACAATTTATTTGCTGAACGTGGCAGTACAATGTAGAATATTTCAATACTAAAATTTGTAATTGACCTTCATAAGAGTGTCGTAGACGTCTAAATTGAATAAATGATTTTGACTTTGACTTTGACTTAGTAGAAAATACCATACAAGATGATAAATCCGCACCATACAAAGTGGTGGGGAAGCCCGGAAGATTGACTAGGTCAAAAATATTAGGTACTCGAGTCAATCTGTTACCTGATTGCAGACCTGTGGGAAAGATCGCGTATGGAGTTTTTTTCGAGATAGTTTAATAGGTGAGGTGTATTTATAATTATTTTAGTGGATACGCACCACCTACTACGCCACATTTTCTAGTTAACTATGAGGTCATCATTGTTTGTATTACCTAATAAAAAGTTTATTCCGAAACCAATAGAATAGGATATTAATTGGAAGAATTCCATGAGCTGATTCCAAAAACATACTTCACCTATACATTTCAGACAGTTAATTTATATATAATAAATAATCAATTTCAAACACACCAAGTTATGGCTCTTCCTAGCAGGGAATGGCTAAATGATTTTTTCCAAATTATACGCCGATTGCTTTGTTATAATCTCATACCTAACGTTATAAAAGGAATTCGAAAAATATTAATGCTAACATTTAATTATATTTTTTTTATAAGCCGGATGATAGTTATTTGTAAAAACTAGGTAGGACTAACTGTGGTCCTGTGGAAGATTTCATATAAGTTCTTTTGAACAATGTCTATCCTGTCCTGTTACGTCCGTTACGCAATTTTTTTAATCTTCTTCCAAGTCATGACCCTTTTTAAGACCTAACATTATTAATCAACTTAGTCTAAGCTGATGAACCTGTGTTTAGGCTTGAAGGGCACTGTAATATGTTAAATTACAGGGCAAACGAGATATAAGAACTAACATCTCGGAATAATCAGTGCAGAGCAGTAGCAAGTCGAACGAAGACGGTTACACTACAGCTAGACAGGCATGACACTTATTATCAGGGGGCGACTTGACCGCCTCACTTCATGATATTAAAAAAAAACTCGGTTTCTACTGTACAAAATAAACTCACGCCTACCTCTACAAAATCAGGCGTAAGGTATGTACAGAGTGGTTCTATTATAAAATTGGCCGAAACATTAGCATCAATAACAAAAGTAGAATTCGTAATCCATTCTCTCTTCAGCGATTTATGTATTTTCTGTCATACCTAAATGTTATAATAATTCGTCCAAGGCCCTCGTGACATTCAAACCTGAGAACAATAACTACAGAAAGTATCGCAACACCCAACTCTATCACCTATAATAAAATGACACGGCCTTGAGAAACACAATGTTTCCGCTCCACTTCAATAATTTAGAAATAAACATACCGATACTTGAATAAGTGAAATCTTTTTTCATTTTACTGGTTTATTAGTTGCGAAATGACGCATCGTAATAGTGCGTGACCCCGAGTAACTAAAAAATATTTATTAAAATTCTTATACCGATAATAACGATGATTAAGTGAGTACAATATAACCCATTTGACTCATTTATGTGTAATTGTGATATGATAATTTATTAATAGTACATTACTGCAGAATCCAGTAAGTATAGTTCCCTGGACAAGTATGAGTTAAGCGGTTATATACAAGGCCAGGATGGCTTTCTTTCTGGTTGAGGCTTTTATAATAAATTTCTCAAAACTTAAAGAGTTTAAAAAACAAACATATATACACAATTATCGCAATTGAATGTGAACTCCCGCCAGTCGCATTGAATAGGCCAATGCCAGTCGTTGTTTTTTTTACTACAAAGTTTGAGTTTCGTTTTGAACATTGTTCTATTATTACATTACATGATTGTTTTAGTAAAAAAACTGTTTTTGAAACTCCATGTTAATTTTAGAATGGTAAGTTTTAATCCAACATGATTTATAACCTGAAATTTCTAAATATAAACATAAAATACTTCCCACACTATACTTCTACAACATTAATAAGTACAAAACGCAACGTGTATACTTTTTCTGCGACGCGTTAAGTGTCACAGACTATAAAATGGCTGTTAAACGCTCCAAAAATATATCTATCTCATAAAATGTCATACCAAAAAGAGAGATAGCTATATATTTGAAGCCTGCCTCCTATAACCATGTTATAATGTCTAAACTGTAATCTGTGAGTCTGGTGCTATGTTTTTTTTTCTAAGCTGACCTATAGAGGATGACCTACTGTCCAGTAAGTAAATTACATATTACATATTTACTATATATTTGTATATTTGGCAATACCTGGCTATATATCCATAAATGCGTTTCCCATTCGCCATAGATGATAAAAAGAAAATTGCCGGAAATGCTTAAAGTTCGTCCTGCTTTGTTTTATACATACTTAATGTACATAAATTTAATAATTAACATGAGTACCAGCTGTTCAGAGAGTGAAATGGAATTTGATTGTCCTTCACCAGATTTAAGATCAGAAGCCAAATTGGCAATGAAAAACCTGCTTCCAGCGAAGTCAAAGAAAAAATACATGAAAGTACCTATACGAAAGTTTTATGATTAAAGGGCTCGAAGCGAAGTTTACTTAGCAGTTCTCAACCGATCAGCAAAGGTAAGCAACGTCGCCCGCGGTCATGAGTTTTATGGGTGACCGCTAGTGACATTACTACTGAGCGTTTCCGTGCTTCGAAGGGCACGTTAAGCCGTCAGTCCCGGTTGTTGTCTTAGGATGGCAGTCGTTATAGCATAGTGGTAGGGCATTTTGCGAATGCCCGCCTGGCTAGCTACCACCCTCAAGTAGAAAATGTGTCGCAAAGCACCTAACGGTGTGTTCCGGCAGCTATCCTTGAGAGCCAGTACTTCTAGGTTAGCCTGAACAACATCTTCGACCACATCATCACTTACCATCAGGTGAGATAGTGGTCAAAGGCTAACCTATCAGGCATATAAAAATAAAATATTTGGAAAAAGGAGAAAAATGTGAACATTTTGTATGAAACAGTATTTTAGCGTATTTTAATAAGATTGCTTAAACTAAAAAGCCATCACATTGGGGCAATTTGTTCAATGCTGAAATGTACAGTTCATGTTACAAGAGGCATTTACTTGAAAAAATGTGGAAATATTACTACTTTTCTTAAACGACAATCAACCGGATTCAAAAGCAAAAACAGTTTTTCTGGCGAAATATAAAGCAATTTTTAATTAAAACCCCAGATGATGGAATGTTTAGCGACACAGGTAAATATAATTTGTTTCCCTAAATTCTTTTGAGAAAACTATATGCCTCGGCGGAAATGGCAATGGCCTATTTCACGGCCTGTACTATTAATATAAGTTTGGCTTAGTTTTGATAATAAGTGTTATTGCATTGTAAGCGTTCTCATTATAAATAAATACCTTAATAATTGTTTGTCTTGCGACTTCAGAAAGTGATTCCCTGATTTTGGCCACTTTGAAGGTGAACTCCTCCTCCGAGGATCATTGTTTGGATTAAGAAAAAATATATACTATGTGCGGACATTTAGGCAGTAAATCCGTACTGATATATTTTTCATAACTGCTTGATCAATGGGTAAAAAAACATTAAAATACAGCTGTTTTCAAGTTATTTTGGAACTCTTCCTTAACTAGCGTTAATTTTCATATCTACTCAAGCCACCAAATATATTCGTAAAAAATCCGAACTGATGATTTCTTGACTCTAACAATCACATCTATTTGAAAAGTATTATTTTCTCAAAATTTTGCGCTTATTGGACAAACAAAAGGGCGTAGCCGCCACTCACAACGCGCATTAAAAGACTGAACGTATTTCAAATACCTTGGAAGAGATCAATCAAATCAACAATTTGATCTGCATTTGCAAATTAACTGCCCTCAAGCGCAAATTGTCTAAGATAGCGAATATTCGTTAAAAAATGTATTAATAGTTAATAACTAATAAACAATCAAAAAATAATTAGTAATTATAATAAATATTATATACAAATACTTTTCATTATTTTCAAGTTTTCAAGTGAAAGACATTAGTCGTGTCTTTCACTTGAAAACTGTTCTAACTATTGCAGTGAATTTCACCTGTAAGTATATAACGTAATTCCTACAATATAACTGTATATTTGTGGCCATATTTAGCTATATTTTTTTCTTCACTTCAGGACTACAAGTTAACAAGTGTGAAATTCACCGCAATATTATGATAATTTTCAAGTGATAGACAAGACGAATGCAAAAGCATTTGTGGCTGTTTCTCAAAAATTGTTTAACTAAACCGATATGAACAGACACATGGCTCGTACGGTGTTAAAACTAAAATACTCCCTG
This sequence comes from Plagodis pulveraria, assembly GCA_963890685.1. Taxonomy (NCBI): domain Eukaryota; kingdom Metazoa; phylum Arthropoda; class Insecta; order Lepidoptera; family Geometridae; genus Plagodis; species Plagodis pulveraria. The sequence goes on along the minus strand of OY982950.1, from coordinate 19,418,207 downwards.
CCAATGAGATACTTGTTGTTGAACCCATGTGGCCCGTAGGTACTGGCTAAGCAAGAATGCGGCTAGAAAAGACCTAGGTAAGTAACCTTTTTTACTTCAGCCGCCAATGAAGAAAAAAGGTTACCTACCTAGGTTTTTTCTTGTACAGTTGATCCTTTAATTTAATTTCATTATAGGATAGAATATAGAAAGCATATTAGGACTAGATTTCGAAAAAAGAACCGCCCTTCTCATCTTTGTTAATAAGGCGTTAGATGATCGAGTAATGCTCTGATTTGCTATGTAAAAAGAGTTTTCACGTACATTAGATTGTTTTCTCCGGAAAACCCTATGCTTACTTGTGGTACATTTATAGAAAACGTTACAGCCGATTTGAAAGAACACGATTAAACAATATGGCATTTCAGAAATAAATATTGCTTGTGAAGCTGTACATACCTACTAGTATCCATAGATATGGAATATAGAATGTTTTCCAATAGTTGTAATAAAGAGAGTAAAACATTTATATTGTTTTCTTTTAATATTTCTTTAGAAAGAGATGTGTTATGGACACACCATTTTCGGCTCGACCGTTCCAAATTCATACATTTTGCAGAATCTGTGTAGTGGGAGGATGGATTGCTGTGAGTGGCGTAATCATTTATCTCATAGAAGCAGAGTGGTGGCACAACCTGATAGATTCAGGACCGACAATGCGAGAGTCGACACCAGGGAAGTAGGCTATCCCGCCCGAACTATAGTTTAAGTATAACACGTGACGAACTCATTAGTGATAACTTAATAAGAAAGTACTATGTATGGTTAACTTAGTACTGTGAATTTAGGTAGTAGGTATATATATACCTAGTAAACTAGAGTCCTTTCATTATTCTTGTGCGGTGAGGCGCAAGAAGTCGCACATTGGCAAATTTCGGTATACCTAAGCGAGTCGTAAGTTGTGCACGAACAACTTTCACAGTATTAAACATTTAATTTCTTTCTTCGGCTTGGCTGTACCAATATTTTTAACCCAAAACATTATCCAAATTGGGAACAACATTATTGTTATTTGATTTCTCAAATCTGATAGACTCTCCGAGTTTACAATTTGTTGCGAAATCGCGCCTGCAGCGCACTTACACAGACGTCATCAACATTGCATCGAAAATATCTACGTATACAGTTCGACCAACTTATCTGTTCAGGCGGCAGAAAAAGAACTACAAAATTCCCTCAAATTGTGACAGTTTGTAGTTGATTTCCTTGACCAATAGCGCCCTCGAGAACTGCACAGTTAAGTTGGTGGTACTATAGCCTATTAGACCTGGTCTACCTTATACTGTTAAGTAGCAAATTTCAAAACGGATTCTCGGAAAAGAACCCGTCCCAGGTGATAATTTAATAACAGAAATTAATCAGCTGACATAATTTCTGTAATTAAGCCATCCGTTGGAGAGATAATCTTCCGCGCGATGGCACACATATAAGAAAGCGGAACAATGGGGAGTAAACAACATGATTACAGATAAAAGCCTCGATAATTGCGTTGATTCTTGTTTTATTATACTTGTAAATCAGTTACTTTTTTAGACGTGATGTTTCCAACATATTCAGTGGATATCAGATTTTATAAGCCAAAACCTTTTAATAAAATTTGTAAGTTTTTTCATAATACATGTACGTACTTACGTGAGAGATTTTATAATATAATTTATACGCACTTAAAGTACTTTAATTATACAACTAAATTTGAATCAAGACATGACAGAAATTGAACAGTTCATTTTCTTATTCATTTCATCATTACAACCACATCCAGTGGTCTTTTGCTGGATACTTTCCTTCTGTTGTCCTTTGTTACTCTTATTATATGCCAAATTAATCGTGTTATCAGTTACACCTACAAAATTAATACTTTCATGGTGGCGTTTGGAGAGTACGAGGCTTTATGCACGTGTATGAAACTGTAGCTGAAACAAACTTTCTGTACTTAAGTAAATCCTCTTATCCATTAAACCTATATACAAGCATTTAGCAGTAATCAGAAGAACATTTATTTAAAGAAAATTTTCCACTCATTCAAGTTTCAGTTTCCCTTAGAGAGGGTGCATAGCAATCCTAATTTCAAACAAAAGACAGAGATACGAGTATACTAATAACGTTTGATAATAATGACAAATTTTAAAATAATAATTAATGTGTTCAATTGAGAGTAATTTTAAATCATTTTGGAAAGCACCTAGTTACATGATGACTAAATCTGCGTAAAACGTATTAACTACTTACCTACAATTTGACAGAAATAATAAAAAACATAAGGACTGTTATACGTAGGAGATATACGTTTTTTTTTCATGCCTGATAGGTTAGCCTTTGACCACTATCTCACCTGATGGTAAGTGAGGATGTGGTCGAAGATGTTGTTCAGGCTAACCTAGAAGTACTGGCTCTCAAGGACAGCTGCCGGAACACACCGTTAAGTGCTTTTCTACTTGAGGGTGGTAGCTAGCCAGGCGGGCATTCGCAAAATGCTATAACGAATGCCATGCTAAGACAACAACCGGGACCGACGGCTTAACGTGCCCTCTGAAGCACGCAAACGCTCAGTAGTAATGTCACTAGCGGTCACCCATCCAACTCATGACCGCGCGCGACGTTGCTTAACTTTGCTGATCGGTTGAGAACAGCTAAGTAAACTTCGCTACGAGCGCTTCAAATTAGTATGAACAGAATAAAACCTACCATAATTTAGAAAATTTGAATTTTAGAACCTGCGTATTTTATTCTTAGCGCGTATTCATGTGCCACAGCACTAACTCTGTAGTGAACGAAAATGTAGTAGACAGCCGATCGGAAAACAAAACTGTTCAATTATGTATGTGTAGCATTATCCCTGGAAGCTTCACTAGATGTTTTGTTTACGACACTATGACCAGGAGTTACGGCTTTTAGTTCCTTTAAATTGTTTTCAAGATATACGTAAAACACAATGTTATATATTACTCTGTTGTTATGATATCTTTTAGAAGCATCTTAGGGAATTCAGAACATGAGTAGATAGATAAGAATACTTGATTAATTATCAATCTTATAATGTTTACAAATACTTAATATTATTTTGAATTTACTGTATCAGTGGAATTTTACGCTGCCACCATGTTTGGCAACTGCTATCTGACACTGGGATTCCCAAGACAGGCGTCTTACGAATCCCAGTGTAAGATAAGTTGCCCGTATTCCCATTCGTCGACCCACGGGAAGAGATGGGGGATGATATTCTAGCCCGGCAACCAACGGGAGAGTTTCGAATTTACTTGTATAGTATTTTTATGTTTACCCACCAAGGAGCCAGACGATTTTGATAGTGGTGCTTTCCAATATGGGCCGAAAGACAATTCCAAATCTGCATGCTCACTCTTTTTAGGTAGGATTGAAATGTCACCCTATTGGTGATAGTATATAATAATAATAATAATAATTTCATTTATTTCGACCAGTGATAGTCATATTGACACAAATTAAAATAAGACAGTATTCAAATGTAATAAACAAATATGAGAGTCTCAATCATAAAAATAAGAATATACGCGAAATAATATCAATAATAATTTACATTTAATAATAATTTACATATAATAATAATTTACATTTAATAATAATTTACATTTAATAATAATTTACATTTAATAATAATTTCCATTTAATAATAATAAAATTATATGCTTCAAAACATGTCAAACAAATGATTGAGATTCTGCCATTTGTTTATTAGTCAGTCTATGAACCATACAGCAGTGGTTGATGTACTGACAGTCAAATCTATTAGCAAATGTGCTTAGAATGTTGCTGCGACTGGCTCGGACCCTGCGCACCAGAGATGTGCACCGTTTCCGCATGATGGTGTAGAAACAATCAACACGCGACTCGGTGAACATCCCCGATGCGCTGCAGTGTCGGGGCAGCCCCATCAACACCCTAAACGCATTATTGTACTGTACACGAAGTGCGCTGTACTGTTTTTTCGTATATGCCACCCACAGGCTGCTCATGTATAAGGACGTACAAAATGATCGAAACAAAGTAATTTTAACGTCTCTCGAACAACGCGTGAACCTGCGGGCTATCATGTTGGCCTTCACAGACAACGCCCTTCGTTCCCTCTCTAAGTCTGCATCGTCTCTCAGGTCAGAGGTTAGCAAATGCCCGAGATACTTAAATTGTATGACCCTTTTCACTTCAGTACCGCTTAACTTAATGGCTGGTATGGTATCTGGACATTTCCCTTGTGCCCGAAAAACCATGCACTCACTCTTTTTGGTATTATAGAGCAAACCGTGACCCTCAGCATATCTTTCACATATTGCCAAGAGTTTGGATAACCCACAGACTGACGCACTCAGCAGCACCATGTCGTCCGCATAGTTAATATAATAGAATACAACTCTTGGATCTTCTACACGACACGGATGGGATAACACGCATCATCTGGACGATGGTAAATCTCAATTACTGACCTTAACATTAGAAGCTCAGGGGAAAAGTTCGTAAGGCCATGTTGAGAAAATTTGTGGTTTGAAAGATGTCAAGGTGGAAAATATAACACTTAAAACCCAAAGAGACTACTCCTCTTTTATGATAGAAGTGCATGAAATGTCTGATGATAAAATAAATGCTGCAAGCAGCTGGCCATTAAACACACAGTTTAATAAGTGGGTGTGATTTTGAAACACTAGAAAACCCGCAAGAGGTGCTCTATAAGAAACCCATTCGAGTTTACTACCAAAATGTTCGAGCGTTACGCACGAATTTGTTTTTATTATGTTATTGTGACGGAACAAGCTAAGGCCCAACTGATGTTAAGCGGACTAACCTCTGCCTATAACAAATGCACTTAGTCACAAGTTACGTTTTGCACTGCGCCCGTCACCTTGAGACATAGTTGTTTAGTCTCATGTGCCTGTAATTTCACTGGCTCTCGAGGACAGCTGCCGGAACACACCGTTAGTGCTTGGCGACAGACTTTCTACTTGAGGGTGGTAGCTAGTCAGGCGGGCACTCGCAAAATGCCCTACCACCACACTAAGACGACAACCGGGACCGACGACGGCTTAACGTGCCCTCCGAAGCACGGAAGAGCCCCATAGTAATGTCACCAGCGGTCACCCATCGAACTCATGACCGCAGCGGACGTTACTTAACTTTGCTGATCGGCTAAGGACAGATAAGCAAACTTTGCTACGAGCGCTTCAAAAACTATTTTATTAGTAAGCTTTGCTTTAGGACACTGTTGCGGCGTTTGACCTGGGGTCAGCCATTGTATTTTTCGCTTACGGTTATCGTAAAGAATCCACTTTTCGTCACATGTCACGATTCGATCCAATATTCCTACATTTCTGTATCAGATTCAACCAGGCAACACAAGTTTCAACACGCGTTCCTTTCTGCAGATCAGTCAAATCAACCATGCCGCTAATTCCCTGGTAGTTTGGCTCGGATCGGCTTCCACCATCTCTTTCAATTCATTGTTATTCACCTGTGTGGGCAGTCTTCCACGTAGTTCTTTCTTCAAATCAAAGTTTCCATCACGAAAGCGTTTAAACCAAATCGCACGGTGCGTTCATTAGCAGTACCCTCTCCAAACGCAACATTGATATGGGAGCTGTTTCTGCCGCGTTAGTTCCGCGTCGGAATACGTACCTACTCAAAAAGCAAAATGTTTGTTAGGACTAGCAGAAGTCAACCCTAAGAGGTTGTTAGAATTTTACCAATAACCCTGTATACAAATCACTCAATAGGGCGTGTTTACTGTGGTTATCATCATGACATTACGACGAGAAGGGTCTTTAGACTTTAGTAGGACTTTAGATAGAAATTATGGAACCTCTAATGCATAAGAAAGCATCTTAACGGCTTTCAAATATCAATAATGTAGCCTTCAGTGTGGTCCTCAGATATCAGGTACTTTACTCCTGCTACACTCAGTTTTGAAACACGATATCCTACAACAAGAAATAGGAATACCATTTAAAGACGAAACACACAAATACATATTTATGCAAATCCAGGAGATGTTTTGCAGGAGTTATTGTTCGCGCAGTCTGAGAGTCAACAACCCAAGGGCCTGCATTATTCATGGGCCATTGTATGCTTTCGGACTACTACAGCCGTCTGTCACAATGCTCAAACAACCGCCTGACACTAATGCGTAAGTATACTGAGTTTACCCGTAAAATAGCCTATACCGTGTAGTAAAAGACCATATTGAAAGCTTATAGAGAGATTATGTAAACATACGATCTTCATGCTGTTATATTCCCGGAGAGAAACTCAGGTGCCTAAAAACCAAAAAATTGCCAGACACCTTAGTTTAGAATTTTATTAATATGGGCGAACCTAATAAATACTATTAAAGAGCAGAGTTCACGGAGTGGTTCCCATAGAAACGTAGTTTTGTCATATTTTAAATACCAAGTGTTCTAACCACAGACCTAGGATTTTTTCGCTACGCTCAATAGACCTACGAAGTGTGTGAGTGAAAGGTCCTAAGCTGCTACAAACCGTCGCGAGAAAAAAAGAGATAGTGAAACAAGAAGACGGTATGTCATTTTTTACTCGAGTAAGAGGCCATAGCGTCCTGGCCTCTTCCAAGTCGGCGCGAATTTTGTGTATTTGCTCAAATATCTTACGATTATAATATAAAATATTTATTCTGCAAGCATGGTGTCTTGTTCAGTGAGTGAATGTGAGGTTACAAGACACAGTAACCCGAATATATACACGTTTCACAGGTAATTTATGTTTATTAGTACTGCTTTTTGGATAATCATTAATTGGTCATTTTGTTTTAAAATTAGTTATATGGACTATGGAAATATTAGATAATAGGTTTTTCTTCATACTTATCATCAAATTACATTGCTAAATGAAGAATTGGTTGGTATTTTACGAAAAATACAAAAACATTTGTTTACGATAGGGCTTGACAAAGTCCTGACGTCACAAGTATCGATAAAGTCGATAGTTTATGTCTGACCTGTAGCTTCGACGTGAATGCTCGGGTACATATTCGAACCTCAAAAATAACCGGTAGTTAGTTTAATCATAAATTTGTTTAAAAATAATATAATTGCATAATAATTAGCGAGAAGTTGACAGATCAGTTTATAGCTTATTGAGTATTTACGAATAAGGGAGTAAATATTATCACAAGATATATTATTCAAAATTTATTATGATGTTTTCTGTGAAAAGTTCCCCTAACTCTCAATAAATAATTGGAAATATCTCTTACTTCTATCATAAAATATTAGTATCTTTATACAAATGGCTATTTAACAGAATTTGAAATAACTATATGCACGCGTACAAAAATGTTTGTGTTCTTACAGATTACCAACAAATTTTCAGTTTGTAGTAAACTTTGAATCAAATGCTTCATACAAAGAAAACATTGATGTATACTAATGAAAGACTCAATACCAACTTTTAATGTCCCTGAATGCATAATGCTGTGGAAACGGTAGTCAATAGCTTTAGGAAATGATGACAGAAGTAACGTAAAGTTTAATTTGTAGTAAAATACATAGTCAAATATTTTTTTTTCATGTAAAGCCTGTAGGATATGTTGAGTCATTCTAGTAACCCTTCCCTTAGCGTCCCTGGTGCAATAAAATCTACAATACTCGCTTCATTGCAGCGCTAGATTGCTATGGCTATCCTGACACAAAATAATTTTTATTTTTCATTTCAGATCAAATTGAAAATAAGACGGCCCTGACCTTACTTAAATAGAGATATATTACCACCGTTAGCCATTACCTGCCCTTCAAATCAAGTACTGTCTCCAAGGAAAAAAACTTATTAACTAATGTTCTAAATTGTGACAAAAATTACAGAAAAAAATTAGCTCTTAAGAAGTTTAAAAGCTGAAACAAAAATAATGATAAAACGGCTTTTTGACTTAAAAGCAGACTTTAAAGAATTATATGTTTTGTAGGCCAGTTAGTAAAGATCATCAAAATTATGTACACATCGTCATTTCTACAGCCCAATGAGCTATGTTTACACAAGGGACAAATTCGACCTTTGCTTACCACATGTGAATGCTTTACGCAAATGGTATTCAGATAAATGTAATATAATAATTTACAGTACCTACTTGTATATTTGCAGCGTAATGATTTTGTTAATGGTAATCATAATACTTAGTAATGGTAAGTTTTATTTCATCTTGTTACGATGAAGTTATAGTAGTTTACTTTTAAAAGTGCTGTACCATTTTAGACCTACAATAAATGCATTTGACTTCAACTTTGAATGAGTTTTATTTTAAACAGATCAAAAAGGGAGCAGGTTCTCAGTAAGGTTGTATTCATGTTATGATATTTGGTTTGATTTTCATTTGAAAACATCGTATTTTGTTTGAAAGGATATACTTTAAGATTCATCCCTTTGAAATTTCATCATAATCAGTTAAGTAGTTTGGTTTTTAAATCATAATAACTTGAAAAATAAGTTGTTCAAGTTAATGAAATTGCATATATTGCATTTCTGTGATTTCAGTGTTGTTTACGATCATTACAATAGTCTCAATGAACTATAAATAGGGCATAATTTCAAACGAATGTGTCCTAAGATTCAACAAGTAAAACTGTCGATAGTATTACGCTCGCGTCATTACAACACTATGTCACTCACACATTTACATTTCATTTTTTGTTACACCATTCATCCGTCACTGTTGGTCTTGTACATCCTAAGCCTATGGTTCTAACTCGGTGAAACTTTGCATTTATGTCCTTGAGCCTATTTCCGTAAAACGAAGTATTTAAAAAATAATTTGAAAAATCGTTTTGTATGGGAATTGTTATTTTGACATTTAGGGATAAAATAAATAATAAATTGAAAAATTGGCAAACCAGAAGCATAGATATTAGACTCAGCAATACCTACAAAATTTCACCGAGTTAGAACACTTATGGCATATAAAATATGAAAAAACCTACATTTGTATGGAAAGCGCTCCGTGAACTCTTAACTACCGAGCACAACGCCATATTCCCAACTGCTAATGAAACATTTCTTTTTCAGAAAATAAAATTCTGACCACCTGGATTGGCTATGACCGGAGATAAAAAATACTCTTTATTATAAAGTTCCAGAAACAAAATTGTGTTCACAACCTATCATTGCAGACGAGGAAAGGAAGACTTTATTTTAGACATTTCCACGGACATGTCAAAAAGATGTCTCCGTTGTAAAGATTGACACATAAAACGTGGATGAAATAGTTTCCGCCTGACATAAGAAAAGGAGAAGTTATCCTTGTTCCCAGGACGTGGATTTTAATAATATAATACCGCAAGCGTATTGCCAGGGGCGCTATCAGTAAATCCTGCATGACACCTCCGACCACATCATCACTTACCAACAGTTGACATTGCGGTCTAGGGCTAGCTCAGTTATCAATAAAATACTTGATGATATCGATAAATGAAAAGAAACGCTCGTAGCGTAGTATGCTTAGCTGTTCTTAACCGATCAGCTATGTTAAGCAATTTCCGCCGCGGTCGTAACTTGGATGGGTGACCGCTAGTGACGTTACTACTGAGCGCTTCCGTGCTTCGGAGGGCATGTTAAGCCGTCGGACCCTCTTGTTTGTTCTTGGGATGGCAGTCGTTATAGCATGGTGGTAGGACATTTTGCGAATGCCCTATCACCGTGATGAGGGAAGGCCCTCTTATTCAAAGCGCCTTCTGCCTCCATCTCCTGTAGGCGACGAACACGCACCGCTACTAAAAGAGGAGTTGATAACGACCTTAGGGCCTTTCTAAGGTACGGACCTCGGCTTGAGTCGTTGCAGAGAGAAATTGGGGGATTGGAACTAATTGCCCCGGTACAACCGCATTGTTGTACCGTTAAGAGTGGGCCCTACGGATATTTACTCTGTGACTATTTGGAGACACACTTATTGGGACTTTATTTTGCCTCGAGCTCGCGAACAGCTCAGTGTTTGATAGTGTATTCAAACAATGATAATCTGAATCAGGGAATCGCCCCTTTAGGCTGCGTATCTACCAGAGAGTTGCCAGAAAGATGAGCGGTGTCAAAAATCCACCAATAGACGTCACATTTTCCTAGCCTCTTTGAACGCAGCGTTAATGTCGTCAATACTTCCAAGGAATACCTACTTATTCCGAACAAATCTGTACAGAAACACTGTGAAAGAAGTATAAGACATAAGTAATTCCAAAAAAAATATGTATGGCCACACTTTATTGGCCATATCATAAAATAACGGATTTCTATTCCTTGATCTGACCGCATTTGGAGTAAAAGACATAGAAAACCTTAGAAAGTTTCATGACATGCCACCATTCCATGAGTTGATTGAGCTCATGTTGTGGGCTTCGACAGTTTACTATTGGACGTGAACTCTTCAATCGGACATGTCATACCTTTATGACGGCCATGTGCGAGTTAGACTTGGACTCCGAGGGTTCCGTACACAATGGTAAATAAAGATGGAGATCTTTAACGGGATTGCGACCGGTACCAGGCCGGATTTAATTATTTGTAGTTAACGTTAATATACGTTGGACTGGACTTCCATCACACCAAGTTTGACGCTTGTATGTAAAACATTTTTTACGATAGAGCTAAAACTAAAAATTTATGTTATCTATTATTTTATTTCCATATTATTATTATTATTTGTTAGACAATCCACCATACTATATATTCTGTGAAGATTTCAACAGGCTACCTATTGCGTTTCTAAATACAGCTCTTGGTCGGACGGACGGACAGACGGACAGAGGAGGCTTGGTAATAGGCTCCAGTTTACTAATACGGAACCTTAAAATCGAATGGTCCCAAGCAGCTTTTAACTGTATATCTTCCCAAGAAACAACGATCACAAAACATTTCTCCAAATGCTTCAAGTAATGATGTTATTGTCCTCGTGTACCGTTGTGCATTTAAGCCTAAAGGCGATAAATCTCCAGAACCAGTTTTTGATTAGCGCGAAATATGCGTAAAGAAGCCGCAGTTGTATTGTGATGTAAGAACAAGCTTTTTCAGATAAAGTACCTCCTGATGAAAGCCTACGCAAGGGATGCAGGAAACACGTTGTTTATCCGCATGATTTTATCTAAACGGTGTCTTTTAAATACGAAGAAGTAAATAAGATTTTGTTGCAACCAGCCGTACATAGCTGTGTAGTCACGGCGGCGTAGTTATGGCAACATTTCTCATCCCGCAGGTGCTGTCAGAATCAGCTGAGGCTTAATAAACAGTTACCACACAACAGCATTATTTAATAACATAAATACCACCAACTGTGATCTCTAAAACGATTGCCAAGGTTAAAATTATCTTACATATTGATTCAATAAGTGATATAATACCTCAATATGTACCGTGCATGTAAATTGTACCATGCATACAACTGTAAAGTGTATTAAAAAAACGGTAAACTTTTTTATTTTTCACTTAATTACTCAGACTACACTACATCGATATCCTAGCATTTTTAATGTTTGTTTTTGTAATGTTTGTACCTAATAGGGTGAATATCACCAATGTAAGGTAAATAAGTATTCGAGGATATCACTATCCTCGTATAGTTATACTCCTCACGGATCAACAAAATATGACACACATTTGTTATTAAGTATACTTTCAATTTGCAATCGAATCGACTTTTATAAAATCTGACCTCAGGCATACAGCTAGCTGATTATTAAACCGTTGAGTTTGGCGGTAAAGCTCCATACCTGAACTAAAAACAAATATGGCCACTTTGCTACAGCTGATAATACACATAATTTCTCTGCCCACAGCTGCTGCGACATTCATACAAGAAGATAAAAAACAAAATCAAAAACTGCTGCAAAAATGGTCAATCTATAATTGGAAACTAAAACCTATCACATTTGTATGGTTTGTAGTATAACATTATCCGCGTAGTTAACCTAGGTTGGTGAAATTCACCCTTAGTAAGTAACCTATTTGGAATTTTTTTAATACGCAATAGGTTTCTTATTTTTACGCTACAAAGAAAGTCATTAAGCATATGAAAGAAAAGTTTTTGTGTCGGAGCTCATTGAAACACATTTTGTTGGCAGTTAATCAATAACATACTTAATAATTTTCTTAACAGTTTTCAGATACTGATTGAGCTCTTGTTCATAACAGAAAAAAGAAAAGTGCGTCTATTCGCACTTTTCTTTTATGGATGTATGGTGATGGGAATGAAATGAGAATGACTAAACAGGTATACATGGGACAAGTGAACGGAAGTGTTGGAAGGCGTAGACCGAGGCGAACGTTCCGAAATCAGATTAAAGACGTTCTGAAAAAAGGCCAGGTCAGGAGTACCCTAAACCGACGCTTATGTATGGAAGGATTGATGAGCGTAGATGAAGCGAAAGAGATATGTAAGGATCGTAGTAAGTGGAAATCCGTGGTCTCTCCCTACGGGAAAAAGGCGTGATTTTATTGGTGTTTACTCTACTTAATGAGTTTTTTTTTGGATAGTGCTAGGGCATTTTTTTAATGCTCGTCAGTCTAGCTATCACCCGCAAGCAGCAAAATGGATTCAGTAATTATAGGTTAGGGATGAACAACATCTTTGATCGCATCATCACTTAACATCAGGGCGCTTAAAGACCTATGAGGATATATAGAAAAAAATCTAATTAGACTTTAAAACACCATATTCTAGAGTACGAGGACATGAACGTTTGAATGTATTGGAGCCTCCCTGAATAAAAGTTTTATGGTTATTTTTTTTTTTTATAATTACCTATATATTTAATTATGGGTCAACATTCTACACAAAACATCTATATTTAAGGTTTGTAACTCGTTTACGAACTTGAGACCCGAGACATAAGGAAGGACTGAAAGGCAGAAGAGAGTCATAAGTCTGCACATTGGGTAAATAATCCTAAAAACGAATGCCAAAAATCTTTTTTAGCAGAAACAAAGTTTCCAATATCTATTCATTATTAAATGTAGTTAATACCTTTAAGAAGATACGGTTACTGCTAAGCTCTGTTACTGTCGTAGATTATAGAATATAGAAAATATAGAAGAAACACACAACATTTTATAGCAGACGGTAGAGGTTATAAAACAACACATATATTTCGAACTCCCAGCGTGATCCCTCACATAACTCTCCCAGTACTCACGCACATAATTCTGAAGTTTTTACACGACTGTCCAAAATAAGGAGAGTTATATTTTCAGGGTTCATATATATGTATGTATGTTTGTGAGTTTCTTTATTACATCATAACTTAATATATATCGGTTTTAATGTAAGGGATATTTTTAGATTTCTTCTTTATAGCCCAAGTGACACTAGCTAAACAAAATATTAATATAAAAACAAAATATTATAATATAAAACAAAATATTTAAAAAATACTGGCGGGCTTAAGACTTAACATTGGGATTTTTTTCTTCAATACCCAGCTAGTGTGTATATCAAAATGAAGGGCTTTATAAAAGGATTCCATAAATATACATAACTTCTAGTCTTGATGTTTTATGAAAGGAGCCCACATAGAGATAAACGTATGTTTAAAACCAAAAATGTATAATTTGTATTGGCAGATGATTTATTCCTAGGGCAGAGACTAATTAATTAAAAAGTATTGAAACTAAATGGTTTATACATAGCTATGAAGCAACTAGTGGGCGCATATCTACCCGCCAATATAAACTCTTACTCTTGTCCATAAATAAATATAACCCATACAATGACGTACATGAATTATGTGAATAACTACCACGAAAACATAAATCCAAATCTCCCTTACTGCAGCGTCTAATCAACAGATCTAAAAGGAAACCAGCATAGTTACATGTATACATACCATCCATAAAAACATTTAAAAAGTAATTTCAGCTCCATACAGCCAGTCGGAAGCGTGTGTCATTTCTATCCCACGTCTGGGCAATAAACTTATCGAGTTCTCGAAAAAGGACAGAGACATGTACCTATACTGTGGTTAGTGACTAACGCCTAGTATATAATAAAATAATGATATATTAGTATGAATCATGCGCATGCGTTTTTGTACATTTTGTTAATCAAAGGGGCCGTAGACCACTTGCACTTCACTGATATATTGACACTCCTGTATTACCGAAAAATTTGACAGAGGTGCCAGGTGTCTAAGTAACCACGTTTTGGTCCCTTGCATTAAAGCGAACCTATTGCTATGTAGTATATCGATTGATTGCGCTGATATACGAGAGCGACACTGAAAGTTTTTAGAACTGGCCACTTGTAAACATTGTAATAAAAAATAAGTTTTAATTTTGAAAATGGAATTCTTTGCCAATATTATTGAGTATTTATTTTATTTATTAATCGTTTGCTTTACGATTTGGCGGAATATTGAAAATGGAGAAAATTTTCGATGATTTTCCATGACTTTTGATGTCTTATAAGTAAACAAAAAAGTTATGATAGACTACGATTGGCCTTTACGATGAAGCCCCATCTCGTGCCACTGTTTACAACTGGTTTAATGAGTTTAAACGTGCGTCGCGCTAATCTCAGCGATGATCTGCGTGAGGGAAGCCCTTCTACGGCGACGACTGAAGAGAACATCAGTGTAGTGCGGCGTATGATAGACTGATAGAACAGTGACCTATCACCAGATTCGGACAAACTTAGACATTGGTATCAGTCAAAAACCTCCATGAACATTTAGCAGTCAGGAAGCTTTGTGGCCGGTGAATACCTTGGTGAATTTGACCAAGGCCTAAAAACTCCGTCGTGTTGATTGGTGCCATAGAATTAATATAGTGCCTATAGAATTTATAACTGTTACTTCGGTTTTGAAGTGAATTAAATACCACTATATACGTATAGGCAAATACGCAGACGATTAAGTTCGTACTTACGTGATTGTTACGAGCTTTTTTATATCCTTTACGAGCAATAAAATTAAGTACACATTGTATTATATTATAGGATTGTTTTGTGCAGGAATCTACGAAAGTTATTCGCGCTATTTCAAAAGTGAATACATTCAAATATATTACAGTAATAGATCAGCGATAAGTTTTATTCATCCATTACATACAAGTTGGATTTTCCTTTGCGCACGCGCTAGTTTTACTGAATCATATCGGCACCGCCCGCGCAGCCGTCGCCGGCCGGGGCGGCGCCAATGTGTTCGAAGCTAGCCTGGCTATATCAGAATATCTACACTTTGCATTTCTGTATAAAATGAGCTTTGCTTGGACTAGATATGAATAAATCAAACACAGGGACTGTTGGAATCTAAATATAAGTATAATACGTCTACACTTTCTATGCGATTCATAATCTCTTATGATTTAAACCCTATCATGAAACTCATCTAAGCAATACAAGTTAGTAAAGTAGTGACTCAAAAATATATTAAAGAAAAATATATCAGCGGCCAAGTTCGACTAGAATACAGTTCTATATCCCTCGAGGGTTCTCATTGGGTCAAGATAATTAGGGTCATAGAATCTTCCTCTGGACTTCAGGTTACTTACCTGACTTACTTCTTTATCAAGTTTAGTTGCAATACGTTCAGTCGTTTCCACTTGGTTCGCAAATAAACACTTACAAAAACAATTAGAGAGCAGCTATACTACCACGGTTTAAAATGTATAGCCCTTTCGCAACGTCGGACGGAAGAGACAGACGCACCGACGATAGACGAACAGTGGTGTTTTAGTAATTGGGTCCCGTTTCCTAAGTCTCCTTTACTTGAGCGTTTTCCAGTGGTCAGCTTGGTGGTATAGTTTAACTAATCGCGGCATCGGGAGGGTTTCTAAATTCTCAGTGGTCTGGTCGATATAACAATTAAAAGTTTGGCGTGCACATGTCATTTATTATACAACTTATTTTCTTTACTATTTTATTATACCTGCCTAGACGTGCGAATTTAATGTTTAATATGAAATATGAAAGCTAAGTAATCACATTTATGATTATGGGGTAAAGAAAGGTACAAACAATTTCAGATAAATTTTGTTCAGCAAAGTAAACCAGTGAGAGTCAGTAATTCTAGGTTAGCCTGAACAACATCTTGGACCACTACATCACTTACCATCAGGTTAGATAGTTATCAAAGGCTAACCTATCAGGCATAAAAAAAAAACAATTTCTAAACAGGTTCTAAATACATTGTAAATAGAAATTAGTTCTAATTTATGAATACCAATAATCGTTTCGATTTATATGTTTAGACCTCTTAGCATCCGCAGTGGATGATATTGTCCATTTATATTGTTAAAATTATCATGGGACGATGCGCACGGGAATGCAAAAATATTTGTAATTTTCCTGAATTTCCTATTGACAATTAGTTGATTCTTTGTAAGTAATTTCTATATCTACTTACCAATAGCAAATTTCTATTAGTACAAATCAATCTATTTTTATTGACTATAGGTACATGTTTAAATTTGTCTATTAGTGACGTAAAATAATTATGATAAAAAACCTAGAAAATAGATTATTATATCACATTTTCACAATACCCCCTATAATAAGGTGGGCATCCCCCGTTAAGGGAACAGGAGGAGTTACCAACAACCTGTTAATAATAAATAATAATAAGTGGGTATAGGCACACTAATATGCGATACGGGGAACCAAATACAATGAAAAACATCTATATTTTTTAACAACTATAGATAAAGACTTCGTCTTTTGCTATTTACTCTAGTAGACCGAGGTTGGGAGATATGAATAAATTAAATTGTAAGATAAGTATACTAGTATATTCTGTGAATCTTATTTCTCGTATTATAAACTGACCAATGATTGGCAGAGCCTAGTCACCTCACAGTGGCACGTGCTAATTCTCCACTGTCCATTTGTAGATGGATGGATGGAATTGTTGTCTGTATTTTT